>CM025783.1:28968003-28998862 GCA_014636745.2 Centella asiatica
CCCCCCCCCCCCCCCCCCCCCCCCGCTAAAAATAATCAAGTTCGTAGCAAAGGGTCGGCTACAGATGTGGATCAGAACTTGAGTCCAAAATGTAAATATTTACATCAATTGATTATAGTGTTGCCTTCCTCGGACGACGTAATTTCAGCGCCATTAGATTATGATTCACGCATTGATGCTCCGAAGGAAGTTGAACAACTGATATATGTCGCGAGCGAAGATATAATCCAATTCTATAAAATGGAATGGTTGAATGTAAGTGTCATATAAATTTTCATGAGATGAGACTATAATTTTCATACATTCTCATTTATCTTTTTTTTTTATACAAGTTTATTTTATAAACTAACTAATGAGTAATTTATATATTATATTTAAGGTACCTGAAGGAGATGACTAAGGGATCTAATGCCTTTGGATTCTTGTGTCCTCAAAAGTGGCAAATGCAGTAAATGATCCAGATGGCGCAAGTCGATACATCGCGGATATTTTTCTAGGTTTGCCAGGGATCCAAATTCATCTTAGGGCCGTACTTCCAAAAGTAAGAACATAAAAATGGTGGGCTTAATTTATTCTAGCTAACTTGTTCATTGATGTAATTTAACATTGTTATTTAATTTGTAAACATGTAGGGAGCATTGGATGTTGTTTCTTATATCTTGTGAGGAAAATGCAATATATGTGTTCGACTCATTGAAGAAGGAAAGGAATATGCCAATCAAGACAACATTTGCAGTGTAAGAAAATTAAATATTAATTTCTAAGTTAGTAATATAAGTTAAACGTGTAAAACTCTTTTAACATATTTATTTACTCATATATAATACTATATATAATTTTGCAGGGCATTTCGATTATATGTTGCTCAAGGTGGCAAGAAGAGAAATAATAAGTTGCAATGGTATACGAAAGAGGTTAAGGTAAAAAATACTTGCTAACTTATCCAAACAAAGTTGAGTTTGTTGGTTCCTATAATATAATTTCTTATTAAATTTTTAATCAACTTGACTATTTATATAGTGTCCTCAACAACAAGGAAGTGTTGAATGCGGCTACTATGTCATGAGGTACATGTATGACATCGTCAAGTTACATCAACGGGCTCCATATACAAAATGGACTGAGGTATATTGTTTTTAATTATATGCATGCAATTAACTATTTCAATCTAATAACAAAGTACCTTATATATTGGTTTTAATTATATGCTTAATTGTTTCTTTTTTATAATATTCTACAAGGTTTGAGTGCAAAAGAGTCATATACTCAGTTTGATATAGATGAAATTAGAGACCTGTTTGCAGAATTTTTTATGAGTCATTGTATGTGACCTTTGCATATTTGAACAGTTTGTACATTGGGACAGTTTGTAAATTTGGATTTGTATATATTCCTATTTTGCAAATATTGAAGTGGTTGAATTTTGTACTATTTTGGCTTATTGTGGCATTAGAATGTATCGTTTTTAATGTACAGGTTAGATATTTTATTTAAAAAAAAAACCAATCATTTGCGTCGGTTGTTTTAAAAGCATGACACAAATAGAATTCATTTGCGTCGGTTCTTTTAACAATACGACGCAAATAGATTAAATTATTTTTAAAATAAATTTTTATCAAACAAATATTTGCGTCGGGTTTAGTTAAGAACCGACGCAAATGATGCTATAATTTGTGTCGGTTCTTTTAAAAGTACGACACAAATTTATTAATTCATTTTTAAAATGATTTTTTTATAAACCAATCATTTGCGGCGGGTATCTTGAAGAACTGACGCAAATGACACTATAATTTGCATCAATTCTTTTAAAAGTACAACACAAATTTATTAATTCATTTTTAATATGAATTTTTTATAAACCAATCATTTGTGTCGGTATCTTGAAGAACCGATGCAAATGAGACTATTATTTGTATCGGCTTTATAAAGGTCCGACATAAATGATTGTTTTTTGCGTCATATCTTTAACCGACGCAAAGTAGTATGCATATTTGCGTCTCCGCCATATGCGTCTCCTCTTAACCGACGCAAAATAGGTTAATTAACCAACACATATGATTAGTTTTGTACTAGTGGAAGTTGGTCTAATCAAAAACCAGGAAGCTCATAGAGATAAGTTATTCACTGTAGAGATAACTTATCATAGAAACTCCAAGAGGAAAATAAGGGAGATGTTACATAATAGGTTGGTGTGCAAGAAAGGTTATGCAAAAAGAAGTTATGTGATAGAGCTGCAATTACCAAAGAATATCAAAGATACTTTTGGAGGCAACTCAATGAAGAATCTTGGAGAACAATGGAAGTTGTGTCTATAAATAGACACATAGCAGCTGAGGTAAAGAAATCGAAGATCTACAAAAAAACATCTGAAAAATTTGAGAATACACAACTTTGAAAAACAAAATATACATCTCAGAACACATCTTAACTCATATCAAATAGTAGCTGTAATTCATTTATTGAAAAAGAAGAAAGTTATTAGAACTTGAAAAGCTGTAATCAATTTACAGAGAATGAGAGAAAAAGTTTTTCATAACTTGAGAGAAACAAGTTTTCATAACTTAAGAGAAGCTAGAAATCATATTCTAAAGTGTAGTTGTTATTTTCAATATAGTTGTTAGAAGCTGGTCATTCACACCATTGAGATTTTGTAATATTTTATTGATTTATAAAAGTTCAGAAACACTTGTGATATATTGTATTCTTTTAATTCCGCAACCTTTAATACATTATATTCACTAAACTCACAAAGTTTGAAAGAATTTTGTGGTTTGTATTCCCCCCTCTACAAACCATCTTGTGGGATAAACAATGTTTTCCCAGTGAGATAACCGAGAACTTGTAGAATGGGGGGTGGGGGGTTGAATACAAGTTCTTTGAATTCTTTCGATTACTTGTTCTTCAAGAAATTAAATAATACTTGCAAAAATAAAGAACAAGAACTCAAATCAATTTATAAACAATTGATTTTATTGATTTTGACAATTGAATACAAATTGTAACAATCACAAGACTCTTGGTGCTTGTTTTAAGCCATAAAGTGCTTTGTCTAACCTATAGACATGATTTGGAAGTTTGGAGGCCACAAAACCTGGGGGTTGGCAAACATAGACTTCATATTCCAATTTTCCATTTAAGAAAGCACTTTTAACATCCATTTGGTACACCTTGAAGTTCTTGTAGGCTGCAAAAGCCAAGAAGATTCTGATTGCTTCAAGTCTTGCTACTGGTGCAAAAGTTTCATCATAATCTATTCCTTCTTCTTGAGAATATCTTTTTGCAACCAGTCTTGCTTTATTCCATGTAATTGTACCAGTTTCATCCAATTTATTTCTGAAGACCCATTTGGCACCTATTATAGATCTATTCCTTGGTTTGGGTACCAGTCTCCAGACTTTGTTTCGAGTGAATTGGTTTAACTCCTCTTGCATGGCTATTATCCAGTCAGGATCTTGAAGTGCCTCCTCAATTTTCTTTGGCTCAATCTTTGAGGGAAAACTGAGATATAGACATTCATTTTTAGTTGCACTTCTAGTCTTGACTCCATCCTCTAGACTTACAATGATCAAATCTAGTATGTGGTCTCTCAACCATGGAATTGCACGTGGCAGATTTGATCTTAATGTGGAGGCTTCATTTTCTAGATTGATGTTGTCTAATCTAGCTTCATGATCAGAGACTGCTCCCCCTAAACCATTGACTTCTTCATTATTAGCTCCCCCTGAGCTGTTTATCTCTATAGTCCCTGGTGACAAGATAGTCCCTGATTGTGCATCAGTGACACTAGTCCTTGGTGAACCATTAGTCTCCGATGGTATACTAATGTCACCAGTCCCTTGTGATTCATCTAATACTCTTGTCTCTGATAGAGTATTAGTCCTTGGTACTTCATGCACAACTGTTAACTCCCCCTCACTTATGTAGGGATCATTACTATCTTGGGGTTTGTCATTGATCTCTGATGGATATTCCCATGCAACCAATTCATTCTCAAAACTGAGAGGTTCATGCAATCTTTGTCCCATCATTCCTGGAATCTTTTATCATCAAATACAACTTGAATTGAATCCACAATGACTTTTGTTCTTAGATTATATACTCTGTATGCTTTGCTTGACAGAGAATAACCTAAGAAGATTGCCTCATCAGACTTGTTATCAAATTTTCCTCTTGTCTCTGATTAGTCTCTCAGTACAAAGCACTTACAACCAAACACATGTAAAAACTTGAGAGTTGGTTTTCTCCCAGTCATTAATTCATAAGGTGTTTTGCTATATGCTTTGTTTATCAAGGATCTGTTCTATGTAAAGCAAGCAGTGCTAATAGCTTATTCCCAAAAATAAGTAGGAAGCTTAGCTTCTTGCAACATAGTCCTTGCTGCTTCAATAAGGGTTCTGTTTTTCCTCTCAACAACTCCATTTTGTTGAGGGGTTTTTAGAGCAGAGAATTGGTGAGTTATTCCTTTTTCAGTGCAGAATTCAATAACTTGGGTATTCTTGAATTCTGTTCCTCTATCACTCCTTATTACCCTTACTATTTTTCCTGACTCAGATTCTATCTTCTTGACATGATCAATTATCAACTGAGCAGGTTCATCTTTTGTATGGAGGTATTTCACCCAAGTATACCTCCTGTGATCATCCACAATAACCAAAGCATATCTATTTCTTAAGATAGACATCACATTCACTTGACCAAATAAATCCATGTGTAGCAACTGTAAAGGGTCAGTGATTGATGTTGCTGGTTTGCTTTTGAATGATACACTTTTTTGTTTCCCTTTCTGGCATGAGTCACACAATCCATCTTGAGTGAACTCCAATTGTGGAATGCCAGCTACCAATCCTTTCCTCACAAGCTTGTTGATATTCTTAAAGTTCAAGTGGGAAAGCTTCTTATGCCAAAGCCAACTTTCATCAGTTGAAGCTTTACTATAGAGACATGTGATTTGATCAGAGGAAGAAATAAGGTTTGCGACATACAAATTTCCTTTTCTTTTCCCTGTCAATATCACATTATCAGATTTTTTGTCACACACCAAGCATTGATCTTCTTTAAAGGTGACATTGAATCCCTTATCACATAGTTGACTCACACTTAGTAAATTGTGCTTTAAGCCGTCAACTAGTGCTACTTCAGTGAACATGTTCAACACTGCCATAACCCTTCGTATGGCCTTTGCTGTCATCTCCAAAACTGACTTTTGCGCCACTTTTCTCTTCATACTATTTTAGCAGGGACTTATCTCCAGTCATGTGCCTTGAACATCCACTGTCCAAGTACCATGATTTCTTCTTTTTGCCCTTTGTAGAATCACTTGACTCGTCACTTCGAGCCATTAGGGCAAAGTTGACAACTTTTTCATCAGAGTCGTTGTCAATCCAATCTTTACCCTCAGTAATCAAGGCTTTGCTCTTTGATTTAGCTTTCTTGTCAGCAAAGTCATTCCCCAACTTCCTTGATTTTTCATCCTTAGATCTATCATTAGATTTAGGCTTCCTACACTCATTGATAAAGTGCGCTAACCAGTCAAAATTGTAACATCTTATTTTCTTTAAATCGAAGGTGACTTTTTGACCCTCACGTTTAAGGTTAGGCTTCCTTGATGATTTTCTTCCTTTTCTACTAGCTCTAAATTTTTTGAATTGCTTCACCATGAAATCCATGAATTCCTCCATGTCATCATCAGTGATTGATTCAGTTTCTTCATCACTTGAGCTTGCACTGGAAGTTTCATCATCAGGCTTCTCTTGAGACTTGCTTGTCTCAACCATCAACGCAGCTCCTCTATCCTTGCCGTGCATGCATTGTCGTTGCTCTACTTCAAGTTCATATGTCTTTAAATTGCTGTAGAGTTTGTCCAGTGTGAGGGTGTCCAAGTCATCAGCCTCTCTTATAGCAGTAGTCTTTGGATCCTAACTTGGTGGGAGAGATCTCATGAACTTGGTGTTGACATCCTCATTATCATAGGACTTACCAAGTATCTTCAAGTCATTGAGCAAAGTATTGAACCTATCATAGACTAACGTTATTGGTTCACTAGGCTTTTCTTGAAAGAACTCATATTGTTGAGTCAACAATGATCTCTTGTTCTTTCGGACTTGGTTAGTCCCTTCACATAGGACTTTGATGGTGTCCCAGATTTGTTTAGATGTCGTGCAATTAATGATGCTTGTGAACATATTTTTGTCAATACCGTTGTAGAGTATGTTCATTATCTTAGCATCCTTTAACACTTGAAACTTGTCTTCGTTTGTATAATCACTTTCAAGAGAAAGTTCAAAGTGTTCGGCCATAACAGATCCTTTAACAGTTTTAGCAGGAATAAATTTCTTGGGTAGATATGGACCTTTCTCAATCCTATCAATATAATCTGGATCTGTTGCTCTCAAGTGCATGTAGATCTTTTGCTTCCACATTGGATATTCTTCTCTTTTAAGAATTGGAATCCTGGTTCCACCATCACGACTTCCCGCATAAGCCATTATGCTAGAGCTGCTTGCTTCATCGTTGGCCATCTCTTGGAACGTGTTAATTGAATAAATTCAATTACAGGCTCTGATACCAATTGTTTTCCCAGTGAGATAGCCGAGAACTTGTAGAATGGGTGTGGGGGGTGTGGTTGAATACAAGTTCTTTGAATTCTTTTCGATTACTTGTTCTTTAAGAAATTAAATAATACTTGCGAAAATAAAGAACAAGAACTCAAATCAATTTCTAAACAATTGCTTTTATTAATTTTGACAATTGAATACAAATTCTAACAATCACAACAATGTGATCATCAGCTTCTTTTCTTTTCTATATAGTAAAGATACAAAACTATGAATTCTATACAGCTTCGAATTACAATTTTCTATAAACCTAATTACAGCTTCTCAAAAACTGAAAAATTCCAATTAATTCAGTTTCTATTCTAAATCAATAACGATTCAGCTTCCTTATTCGATTTAAACACAATCTTTCCTTTTTGATTAGGAACAAATTTCTGGCTTGTTTCCTTACCAGCTACGTCTTCAATAATATCTTGATTTACGTGGAAGACAATCGTTATTCAATTCAAACTCTGTATCTTATCAGGGAATAAATCACGACTTTGTCCCTGACACTTCATCTTTAGTCTCTGATGATGTCATCACTAGTCTCTGGTCTTTTAGTCCCTGATGACATCAGCTTAGTCTCTGATGCGTTAGACTTAGTCTCTGATGCACTAAGCTTAGTCTCGGATGACGTAAGCATCAGTCTCCGATAGGCAAAATACTTAGTCTCCGATAAGTATTGCCTTAGTCTCCGATAATCCTTTTTGTAAATTCCGACGGATCAAGTACACATTTTGACTCGTTGAAGCTTTGATACAACTTTCCAGCAGTTACTTACAAATAAAAAAAAATGAATCTATCTCTTTACAAAGAATGAATAATTACAATCAAAGAGATAACTACTGGCTACAAAACTTTAGTGTTACTAATTAACACTTTCTATACATTTGTATATCTAAGTAATCTAAAGACAATCATCATCAAATGTTATAAAAGCTAACAAACAACTTTCTTTGGGGGAGTTTCAACAATCAATACCTCCCGGGAATAAGCTTTTTTGATGAGTTTGAACTTCCTCCAACTGTCAGCCCACCTGAGATTACATTAATTACTCCTTGTCGTGGTTGATTACCGTGCTCCTGATTTTCTAGGCGTTCTTGCCTTTCTCTTTCCTTTTCTCTTCGAGGTTCAGGACGTTCTCTTTGTACATATCGGGCCCTTCTCACGAGAAATTCAATTTCATCCTTCAACTGGTTACAATCATTAGTGTCATGACCATGATCCTTGTGAAATTGAAAATACCGAGAAGTGTCCCTTTTTGAGGTATCAGTCCTTAGTGGCTTCGGCCATCGAACATATCACTACAAAAAAATGGCCTTCAGTGACGATCACATTTTGGTCACCAAAAGGACTTTTGGTGACGGGACCTGGTCATTGCAGACCTTAAGTGACCAGTTAAAGGATCGTCACTCGTCGTCAGGAAAGCTCAGTCACTAAAAGCTTTGGTCACCACGATTTTGAAGGCGGACACTAAGTTGAGCTCGAGGGTAAGTTGGTCACTAAAACGTATTGGGTCAACAGTGGGTCAAATCCGGGTCGGACCGACCCGTCTTCTTCCTCCGTAGGGTTTCTACAGCAGTGGCCGGCCGCCGGCGCCGATTCTGGCCGGCCGCCGATGCTTTTGATTCCCGATTCATGCACACACACACATACACAATGATACGAGGTAGAGGCACCACTGTGACAATCACCATAGGCGATTACCCCATTTCCCCTCATGCCGTCGCCTAAAAACCATTGGAATGGTAACTCGAAGCTTGCCGCCGTTGGCGAGCCCGCCATTAACGGCCGAGCTCCCAAACCACGATCCTTCACCATTTTTGACAAATCAAGTTGGATTTGAATCTGGGGACTTCCAGAAACTTATTCATGCAATCAATTTCAAGTTTTAACAACTAAATCGTAAGAAAAATGGAAATCTTTCATTCGGGTCTTTGAAGTTTTTGGCCGAACAAGAAATCACACAATACTTTATAAGTTTTCAAATTGTTTGAGGCAAAACAATCGTTACAAGTGCCGAAACAATTTGGTAAAATCGATTTGGATAAAAAACATGTAATGTGGTCGGAATTTGGATTGGATCAAGTTCGAGTTCTAGGGTTCTTCAGATTATTTCTTGAATTTTTATTTATTTTTTTGATTAAACTTTAAAAATCAATAACTCTTAAACCATAGATGCTATAAACATGTGCTATATATGAAAATGATACTGAAAATTATTATCTACACAATGGTAAAACATAAACAATAATAAATGTAAAAATAAAAGAGCAGTGTGCATACCTCTTTAAAGCTTCAATAGAAAAAAATAGTAAAAAAAATATAAAGTAAAAAAAAAAAGAAATGATAATATAAAGTACAAATATAAAATTAAAATAGAAATGATAATAAATTGCTTAATATTGAGAGTTATTGTATAAAAAAAATAGTGCCCTTTTTTGTTTTTTATAAAAATGTTATTACTAATATGACACAACAAAAAAAATAATATATCATAAAATTGTATGTTATTATAAAGTAAAAAAAATTACTATACGTTATTATATCATAAAATTATATAGAGTGAAAAGCATTTTTTCACGAAAAAATTTAGTGACCAACATCTCTATGGTCAAGAAATTTAGTAACCAGGATCTCTAGTCACTAAAGGATAATTTGTTGACGATACAAAGACGTGGTCACCAAATTCGGTCACTAAAGGAAAATTTATTGACCACTTTCTTGTCTTGGTCATTAAATTTGTTTGTTCACCAAAATTTGGTGAACAAAAAAAAATTAAGTCACAAAAGGTTACTTTTGGTGACCAAAATTTTCTTCGTCACTAAAATCTTCGTCGCTAAAGGCAATTTTTTTTTTTGTAGTGTATGGTTTTGAGGCAATTTCCATCAACATTTGGTCTCTTAGCTGGGTCAATTTGGTATACTCATTGAACCTTTGGCTTATGGTTTTCTAAGGAAAGAGAGTTTCCCCCTTAGTCTTTTTCCCTTACGCAGGGGCCTTTAACTCCTCTAGTTCTCATTTCTTATCCTCCTTTTTTCCAATATCTTTGACAAACGATTCTTCCACCACCATATATACTTACTAGCTCGGCCTTGTAACTCATTCATCAAAGTGGGGGTGGGGGGTAGGGGGGGGGCTTCTTAGCCCAACTCATCTTAAAGTGTTCATTAGTCGTCCCATTTTATCAGTGCTACAATGGCGACAAACTGATCTAGACTAGGGACTTTCAAGGCCTCCTTAGTAAACTACATCACATAGTCCCTGAGGCTTTCACCTTCTCTTTGAAGAACATTCATCAGCGAGGCTGAACATTCATCAACGAGGCTGAACATTCATCAGCGAGGCTGAGCGATATGCGCAAAAGAACCAATTGATGCTTGGGGAAGCTGCCTATACCATTCTTGGGTTGGGCCCTTCAAGGTTTGTGGAAACGCTTTACACTTGATGGCTTCAGATGGATTCATGAGTAAAAGCGTCGCCTCAAATTATTGCACATGACTGGTGGGATCCCCCATACAATCCCCTATTTCTCTACAAAGGGCATCTTAAAGCCATTCGGGAGTGGTTTGTCCATAATAAACTTTGTAAAAGGTGGGGCGATCGCCTTATAAATCACTGTAGATGTTGTCGTGGGATTAACCAAGAGACCTACCTCAGGAACTACTGTGGGTTTGTGATATCCTAGGTTTGTCAATCTTTGCTCTAACCGTCATTGAACCTCTCTTTCTATGACGTCTTTGACATTATTGCATTGTTGAGGTTAGGAGTTGTTAGGTTTTATAACATTTGATGATGATTGTACTTGGAATACTTAGATATACAAATGTACAGTTAGTGCTAGTTTATAACATTTGAATTTTTGTAGCTGGTAGTTTACTCTCTAATTCATGTAATTTATTTTTATATAAGAGTAAGTTAATTTGTATTATAAGAGACTACCAGAATTGCATTAGAGATTTCAACAAGTCAGAGATTGTGTTGGGTCTATCGGAGACTAAAACAAAAGCTTATCAGAGACTACAGTTGTGAGAACTCGAAAATTTTAAATGAGTTTTATTATATGATTAATTTATTTTGTGATTTATTTATGAAGGTTTAATTTCTCTTTTTGGTATATATAATGAATTCATATTTTAAATGAAAGATCAAGGGCAATGTGATGTCCAAAAGATTTTTAATGTATTTTGAGCACAAGTGTTAAAATGATTATTTTATTCAAGTTTTATCTTATATATGCGTATGTTTTTGTGTGGGAAGAAGCATACGGGTGTGAATGAGTATAAGCTGCAGTACCCACTTTGAACCAAAGACTGCTGTGGGACAAGTAGTAATTAATGTATCTCAGAGTTGTGCACATGACCCGTCCAGTGCATATCATCTCCAACAGTACACTAGAGTGGGCTATGATAGATGACCGACTGTCTATTAACAACCGTAACACCGCCTTTTCAAACCAATCACTTTTTTCTAAAGCTTGTTATTTCCTTTCACAGCCAGCGGTTGAAATCTAACTCCAAATAATCCAACGACTCTTGTTGTTCGGCAAGTGAGATATATATATCCTTGGAGTACAACCTTAGCCCCCACTTTCATAAATCTTCTATACAAGTATACCACCAAATCCAAGTTCACTTGCAAAGCAACTGTCCTTTTCGGAGAACAACTCAAGCTTTTAACTTCTTCTTTGCAGCCAAAGAGGTAAGAACATTACATTAAAGTCCTGCTCTGTTTCTTACACTTTTGTTATGTTATGCATGCCATGTTTAAATACCTCGTTCATTCATTTCCAAAAGTACGATTTAATGCATGCTTTTAACACCTGGAATTAATGCCTTTTTATTTCAAAAGCTATCTAAGATGAGCGTAAGAATGTTGACAACCACCTGGTAGACAAACCAAACATTTCTTTTTATCAGTAGTTACAATGCCATGCTTGAGTATTCTTCAACATGAGTTTTGAACCCTAAACTGTGTCTATAAGAGTTTGCAGACCTTAGGAAATATTATGTATCACTAAGAAGATGATGAGAGTTGACCTAAGCATGGTTATAGTTGAAGAACACCACCCATGGAGGAGTGAGGAAGACACCATTGTATCTGAGACAAGTTTTAACTTAGTTTCTGACAGTTTGGAGTTAGTATCGAGCGGGTTGGAGTTAGTCTCTGACCATATAAATTAGTCCCTAGGAGATTTCAAGTTAGTCTCCGACAGTTTAAAAATTAAGTCTCTGATCGGCTAAAACTGTTAGTCTCTAATGAAGGAATTTCTTAGTCTCCAATGAAGAAAAATTCTTTAGTCTCTGATGAGTAAAAATTCCTAGTCCCCGACGAGTTCAGCGATGACGTAGCGAGTTTAGTGCTGAAACAACTTTTCTCCAAGGAGTTTGGCGCTGAACAAATTATCCACTGATGAAGTTCAGTGGGGACTTATCGAGTTTGACGATGAACAAATGATCCCCTGATAGCCGAGAGAGTTTGGCGATAGCTAACTGTGTTCAGCGCTGAACAAGTTGTCACCCGACGAGTTTGGCGGTGAACAAATTACCCCCTGATGGGTAAGTCATCCCCTGATGACTATTCCCTGACGAGTGAATGATACCCCGATGGTCGAAGGCTATCCCCTGATGGCTGAGAGATCATCCCCTGATGGCCAAAGACCATCCCCTAACGGGTAATCTACCCACCGATGACCAGTCATCCCCTGGCGGATAATTATCCCCTGATGATTAATTATCCCCTGATGACTAAGTATCCACTGACTGTTAGATTATCTTCCGATGGTCATTCTTAAACCCTGACGACCACTGTTATGCTTCAACGTTTATCCCCTGATGCGCAGTCTGTCTTCAAAACTATAAAACATTATTTTCTTAAATTATTTGATAATGTTATTTTTTTAACCTTAACAGTTCTTTTGTCAGATTTTGAAACATTAAAAGTTTAAGGACATCACATATGCATTTTTCTCTCATATTTTTAACCAAAGTATTAAATTTATCTTGTGATATGCATATTTTACAGAGTCTTTCACTCACAAGTAAATTGAATTTGATTTTGTTCCTAAGGACCGAGGCAAGTATATATTCAATCTGATGCTTATTTCAATTTAACGCATTATCTTTTGATTCGATATGCGTACAAGGCTATGATTCATATATTTCAATTGCTTTTAGGAATGAGAATGCTATGCTTTAAATTTCGCTAACATGATATGAATAAATGTGCAAGGATATAACTGACCTTTGATTTATCAGTATTCTTTAATGCTATATCCATGCAAACAAATGAGAATGATGTCCCTTAAATGGGTTAAGCCACATGGTTGGCTAGAGGAAAGAAAAGGTGCTGATTTGTTCTGTCACCTGACCTAGAGGAATTATCAGTGACTACGTACGTTCACACAAGGAGGGATCATGTGGTCACAGTTAGGCCAACTATATACCGTATGGTTAGCAGATCCAACGGGTTTAGCCCCAGATGGATATTTTGAGAAAGATGTACATGGGTGAATACCTGTCTTTCTTTAAGGAAGATCACACGTTGTTTATCATCAGTGATCCTCAAAGTTCTTCAAAGATTTCTGAGACATTAGTATTGTTCCACTCAGCCTCTCAACAGAATTGAATCCCTACCAACATTCCAGTTTTGCTTCCCCAATTTGTTTATATACTTGTTGGGCATAAATCACTCATCCTTGTTGAACTTAACGTCTTGTAGGGTAGGGTACAAAGGCTGAACCCTCTGATAAAGAGAAAGCAAAGATGATTGGCTACTAAGTGGTCGACCCCTTTTTGGGTGGCCACTATGGAAGGAAGAAAGATATTTTGATGTTGTAATGTTATGAACTGAAGTTTATAAATGGTTTAGCTTCCGCTGATAATGTAATAATTTGAGTTGTAATAACTCGCCACAATTTTCTTTTACCAGAATTTATACTATGAATGGATGTAACATTATCTTTTCCTTCTCTTGACGAAGCCCTGGTCCGATAAGGGATTTTGGGGTCGTCACAATAGCTTAAAGCATCGGAGACTAATCTTAAGTCATCAGAAAATAAGAGTAAACCATCAGAGACTAAGATTAAAGCATCGGAGACTAAGCTTAAGTTGTCGGAGACTAAACAGTTGATCAAAGGCTAAGGTTGAAGTAGTCAGAGACTAAAGTAAAATTACTCACTAATGCAGTATAGAGTTCTATTTGAATTAGAAGTTATATTCGACATGGACATTGAAGAGTCATTGAAGATAAAGCTGGTTCGGAAACAAAAATAAAAAAAAAGGTTACTATTCGAATTATACAAAAAATTATTATTAAATAGGATTAGAATCTGAATTCCAATTCAGATTTGGAAGTTGTATGATTATATAGATTTATATATATATAGTACAGAAATCTAAGTTGATAATCAATTTTGTGATTGTTAGATTTTGTAATCAATTGTTAATCAATAAAAGCAATTGTTTATAAATTTAGTCTTGTTCTTGTTCTTTAATTTCCACAAGTAATAATACTTTGAAGAACATGATTTTGAAAAGATTTCAAGAACTTGTATTCAACCCCCCTTCTACAAGTTCTAGGCTATTTCACTGGGACAACAATTGGAATCAGCACATATTGATTGATATACATCAATAAACAAGATCCAGAGATGGCCAATGATGAAGGAAACAGCTCCAGCATAATGGCATATGCAAGAAGTCGTGTTGGAAATAAATAATGATGATGATGTTTAGAGAATAAATTGTGCATCTGTAAATACTTAAGATATTTTATAAACCTTAATATATCTACACAAGTTTTGCATCCACTACTGATAAATTTAGTCATCAGGGGATGAACTGCACTTCACTAGGCAAGTCATCAGTTGGAACTTCTAAAGGACTTGATAGTGAAAAGGAATGTCTACTGTTATTCAAAGTCATTTACAGTATTCCACACATCAGACATTTCAAATAAAATCAACAAGCTTCAGTGATTAAAACCATCAGGGGAACCCATCAGGGGATGACATAGGCAGACCAACCCGTCAGGGGAACGTGTCAAGGTATGGCAGTGGTAAGCCAAACTCATCAGGGGAAACGCGTTAGGGCATGACAGTGACATGCCAACCTATCAGGGGAAATCATCAGGGTATGACAATATCAAGCTAACCCATAGGGAAACCCGTCAGGGGGAATGCTCAGCACTGCATCAATGGAAGCCATCAGAGTATGCCTTGAGTCTTAACGTCAAGGGATCAAGAAGCACTTGGATAAATCAAGTGAAGTTTGAAGCACTGATCGAGTGTTAGACATGACTTGTCATCAGGGGATCCAGAAGCACTGATCAAGTTCATATCAGGGCTTGTCATCAGTGAA
The DNA here is from genome assembly GCA_014636745.2 of Centella asiatica. NCBI lineage: Eukaryota > Viridiplantae > Streptophyta > Magnoliopsida > Apiales > Apiaceae > Centella > Centella asiatica. The sequence continues at coordinate 28,982,960 of CM025783.1, forward strand.
TAGTTATGACTACATACACTCGTCATCAGGTCTTACACGCAAATTGATGAAGCTTGTTATAGAAACATGAGATATAAACTGGAATGATATCTCTTGAAGTTTGGTGGTCCAATGAAAACTCTCGATCATTAAATGCATGCAGATCAGGGAAAGAAAAAGAAGCAACAAAAGCAACAGCAGTCTGATACATCATTCCAAAAGGACATCGATGTGACAGATATGCGGCTAGGTTGAAAAGAGAAGCACGTCCAAACACGTGGGTTCAACTACTGATCTTCTATATATGCAAAAGAGTTCTCATTACACAGAGTATCAATCCAACGGATCAACCAACACATTGAAGCACACAAACACTAGAGAGAAGTTTTGTAATATATCTTGAGAGAAATATTCAAAGAAAGAGTGAAGCTAGTGAGTGTGAGATTGTAGCTATAATTCATTACAGAATTTGTAGCTGATTATCCACATTTGTGATTAACCAGATTTCCAGAAAAACCTCAAGTTTTAATACAACTATTTTAACTTGAAATCTTGGGTGTTCATTTTAAAAGTCATTAATGTTTTTCTGATATTGTAAGTATTTCCTTTAGTGCTTAAGAAAATGTTTTAAGGTAAAAAAAGATTTGAGTATTTATATTCATCCCCCCCCCCCCTACAAATACTTGAGAATATTTTGCACTAACAATTGGTATTAGAGCCAACTAGCAGATTACACTTGCTAGACGATCGTTGAAAATGGCTAACAAAGTTGGAAATAGCAAAGTCCCCATGTTGGAAAGGGGAAAGTACTTTTTCTGGAAACAAAGAATGATAGTTCATCTAAGAGCAATTGATGATGAATACTTACAAATTCTAGAAGAAGGCCCTCACGTTCCTAAGAAGCTCATTCCTTAAGAGGTTGTCAATGGAGTCAGTATTCCAGAAAGATTAGTCCCAAAGACCACTGAAAAAATGACTCTAGAGGAAAAAGAAAAGGTAAAGAAGGATCTAAAAGTCATAGGCATCCTTTATAATGGCTTCGACAATGATATGCTAAACAGTATCATGAATCTTACAACGTCTAAGTCAATATGGGATACCATCCAGATCCTATGTGATGGAACTGAAGAAGTGAGGGAAAATAAACTGCAGCTATTAACACAATAGTATGAGTGGTTCACAATGAAAAATGGTGAAACACTCACTGAAATATTTGACAGATTCAACAGGTTGGTAAATAGCATGAGAGTATATGGGAAGACTTATGCTAACAAAGATGTGAACCATAAGTTCATGAGAGCAGTTCCCATATCATGGGATCCTAAAACGACAGCCATAAGGGAATCCAAGGATATGAATCTTCTAGACTTAGACAGGATCTATGGTACCCTGAAGACATATGAACTGGAGGTTCAACAAAGATTTGAAATGTCAGGGGATGCTAGAAAGCTTAAATCTGTAGCCCTGATGGCTGCTAAGAAGGATAAAGAGGAAGCAAGACCAAGTGTCTTGATGAAGTAGCAGTCAGGGGATGCTGAAATAGAAGGGTACACTGAAGCTGACTCAAAGGAGGATGAGTACACTCCTGAAGAATTAGAAGAACTAGATGAAACATGGCTTTTCTTACAAAAAGGTTTTCCAAGCTGAAGTTTCAAAAGCCATCTAGATCAAAAAGATTTTCAACAAGGAAACCCAGTAGCACTAAAAACTTTATTGACAAATCAAGAATAAAGTGCTACAAATGCAATTAAATGGGCCATTTTACAAATGAGTGCATCAAGACCACAAAGGAGGGTGAATCCATAGGAAAGGAAGCTGATGTGGATTACAAGAAGAAATACTTTGACATTCTAAATGCCACCAAGAAGGGAAAAGCTTACATTGCTTAGGGAAATGACTGGGCTGACTCAAATGAAGAAAATAATGAAGAATATTTCAACCTAGCTTTGATGGCCTTATCCACTGATAGTAGCAGCTCACAAGTAAGCCTTGAAATTTCCTCTAACATGTCTAAAAATGATTGTGTTAAAGCTGTCAAGGAAATGACTTGTGAGATAAAGGATCTTTATGATACCCTGAGGAGTGCAGTAGCTGAGACTGAGAGAGTGTAGAAAATAAATGAACATTTGACTGCTAGAAAAACTCTTTTAGAATCAGAACTCTCTAGATTTGAGAGTCTTGAAAAAGAACTCTCAAGGACTAAAAATCTCCTTGACTGTGCTGTTAAAAGAGAGGAATGGACCTCAAATCTTCTAAGTCAAGAAAGGGAAGTCATAAAGAAATGGAATGAGTCTAGCAAGAAATTGGATGATCAATTAAACTGTCAGAAATTTGATCCCAAGTCTGGTTTAGGTTATGCAGAGACTCTTGTGAAGCAACCTCCCATTGAGGTTGAAAATGCAGCTAGCTTTGGAAAAAGGCCAATACAACCTATCAAATTTGTAAAGGCTGTAACAAAGTTAGAAAAATGGAATGTTTTCCCAATGAGTGAAGCTTCCACAAGTGGTGGGAGAGGCAAGAAACCTGTTCATGCCAAAACACTCAAACCCCCAGTCAAGAAAGAACTAGACTGTGCATCAGTGGATACACAGTTATCAGGGGATAAGAGTGCATCAGGCCATCATAGCCCTTCAAGGAATAAAGGCCTGTTAGGGGTAAAAAGAATAGGAATGGAAAGTTAGGTGTAAACAAAGCTAGTAATTACACCTCTATTCATGAAGCCCTTAGGAAAGTGTGCTAGAATTGTGGTAGAAATAATCATTTATCTTTTCAGTGTAAAGAAAAACCATAGATTCTTTCTAGCACAATATTATATGCTGATGATTTACCAACTGCTCATGCTTGCACCCCTAAGGGTAAAGATAAGAAAATTGTTGTTAAATCAGACGTGTATAATGTAGCTCCTAAAAAGGAGAAAGTCTTTAATTTGCCAAAACCAAAAGTCACACATAATGAAAAAATTGTTTTACCGTTAACTGTGACTAAACTTAGAGGACCCAAAGCCACTCGGGTACCAAAAACAAATTAAATGTTTCTTGTGTGCAGGGAAAGGTCAAAAGTAGTCAAATCTAGTTTCTAGATAGTGGATGTTCAAGACACATGACAGGAAACAAAGCCCTGCTCACAATATTTCATGAAAAGGTTGGTCCAGTGATTTCTTTTGGTGATAACAGCAAAGGACTGACTCTTGGTTATGGCAAAGCAGCAAATGGGGATGTCTCATTTGAAAATGTAGCACTAGTTGATGGGCTTAAGCACAACTTATTAAGCATAAGTCAACTATGTGACAAGGGATACATCATTTCTTTCAAAGGAGATCACTTCTTGATCTCAAATGAAGATGATGGGAAGCTGGTCTTATCAGGAATAAGGAAAGGAGATCTCTACATTACTGATTTCAATTCAGTGAGTGGAGAATCATGCTTCTACAGCAAAGCAACCCCTGATGAGAGTAGACTGTGGCATAAGAAGCTCTCTCACCTGAATTACAAAGCTATCAATGATTTGGTAAAGAGAGAGTTGGTAACTGGACTACCTTAAGTGGAATTCATTCAAGAAGGATTATGTTCAGCTTGTCAACAAGGGAAATCAAAGGAAATCATCCTTTGTCAGCAAGGAAGCCACAATGATCAAGGATCCAATTCAATTGTTTCATATGGATCTCTTTGGCCCTGTCAACATAATATCAGTGTCAAAGAAAAGATTTGCAATGGTCATTGTGGATGACTACACCAGATACACTTGGGTTAAGTTTCAAAATGCTAAATCAGAAGTACCTCAACAAATCGTTGACCGTATAAAGAAAGTGGAAATAGAGTCAGAATCAGTGGTTAGAATTTTGAGGATAGATAATGGAACTGAATTCAAGAATGCAGTTGTTAATGGATTTTGTGTGGAGAAATGTATCAATCATACATTCTCTGCTCCAAGGACTCCTCAACAGAATGGTGTAGTGGAAAGGAAAAATAGAACCCTGATAGAAGCTGCTAGAACAATGCTAGCAGAGGCAAGGATTCCTACTTATTTTTGGGCTGAGGCAATTTCCACTGCTTGCTTCACTCAAAATAGGTTTTTGATCAACAAGGCTCACAACAAGACACCATACGAGCTAATGACAGGGAGGAAACCAAACATCAAATTCCTACATGTTTTTGGATGCAAATGCTTTGTATTAAGGAACTTTGGTGAGAACTTAGGGAAATTTGATTCAAAGGCTGATGAAGCAATTTTTCTAGGTTACTCCCTGACATCTAAGGCTTTCATGGTTTACAACAAGAGACTCCAGGTAGTGATGGAGTTTATAAATGTAGCTTTTGATGATAAAGAGATCTCTGGACTTGAAGACCCTGGTTTTCATGAAGAGCTCAAATTTGAAAATGAAGATGATTTTGATTATCAAGAGAATGAAGGTGATGAGTGCAAACAAATGAAAATTTTAACCATCACTGATGCCAATTCAAACACAATAGAAGCCCCTTCTACAGATAAAGTTAATCTCTTGGACAACAGGTCAAGTAATACTCCATCAGGGGATCATCCATCAGGGCATGCACCATCAGGGGATAACTTTAACCCTGATTCAAGCATTAATTCAGGGGGAGTTTTCTCAGAAGTTGGGAGCACAGACTTAGGGGGAGGAGATGATAATCAAGCAAGCTTATCAAGATACATCTCTAATCCCAAATGGTCTAGGAGTCACATAACAGATTTGATTATTGGTGATCCAAACAAGAAAGTGCAAACCAAAAAAGCAACATCCCTATATGCTTATTTTCTTTCACAATTAGAACCAAAGAAATTTGAAGAAGCAATTCAAGATGCAGATTGGATAATGGCTTTGCAAGAAGAGCTGAATCAATTTGAAAGAATCAAGTATGGAAACTGGTGCCTAAACCCAAAGACAGAATTATAATAGGTACCAAGTGGGTATTCAGAAACAAGATGGATGAAGCTGCATTGTTATAAGAAACAAAGCAAGACTGGTTGGAAAGGGTTATCTTCAAGAGGAAACAATTGACTTTGATGAAACTTTTGCACCAGTAGCCAGACTTGAGGCTATAAGAATCTTCTTAGCCTATGCAGCACATTCAAACTTCAAAGTGTATCAAATGAATGTGAATAGTGCTTTTCTCAATGGGAAATTAGAACAAGAGGTGTATGTCCAACAACCTCCAGGGTTTGAAAGTTAAAAATTCCTAAATCATGTCTTCAAACTAGAAAAAGCGCTTTATGGACTGAAGCAAGCTCCTAGAGCTTTGTATGACACACTATCTAAGTTTCTGGTGGAAAACAAGTTCACAAGAGGTATAATTGACAAGACATTGTTCTTTAGACAACAACAACGTCATCTGATCCTGGTTCAAATATATGTTGATGATATTATCTTTGGATCTACTGACACTAGACTGTGTGAAAAGTTCTCCAAGCTCATGAAAAACAAATATGAAATGAGCTTAATGGGTGAATTGTCTTATTTCTTAGGACTGCATATCAAACAGGTCACTGATGGGATTTATATCCATCAAACAAAGTATGCCAAAGAACTTCTCAAGAAATTTGAAATGGAGAACTCAAAAGTAGCAAAGACACCAATGGCCACAGCAACCAAGATTGACCCTAATAATAATGGAAAGAAGGTTGATCTGAAGACTTATAGGGGGAATGATTGGATCATTGCTGTATCTAACAGCAAGTAGGCCTGACATTATGTTTGCAACATGTCTTTGTGCAAGATATCAAGCTGATGCAAAGGAGTCTCATCTCATTGCAGTAAAAAGAATCTTGAGATATATCAAGGGCACTACAGAGTTGGGACTTTGGTATCCAAAGGAGTCTGGATTTGAATTACTGGGATATTCTGATGCTGACTTTGGAGGATGCAAAATTGATAGAAAAAGTACAACAGGGAGCTGTCAGTTTCTAGGAGGAAGGCCTGTATCTTGGTTCAGCAAAAAGCAGCACTCAATTTCAACATCAACTGCTGAAGCTGAATATATTGTAGCTGGAAGTTGCTATGCACAAATCCTATGGATGAAAAATCAGTTAATGGATTATGGACTGAACTTCAACAAAATTCCAATAAGGTGTGATAACACTAGTGCCATTGCCATTGTTGAAAATCCAGTGCAACATTCCAGAACCAAACATATAGAAATCAGCTATCACTTTATTAGGGAACATTTTTGAATGGAACCGTTGAACTACAGTTTGTACCAACAAACAAGTAGCTGGCAGACATATTCACCAAGGCTCTTGATGAAGCCACATTTTCCAATCTTGTGGGAGAGCTGGATATGGTGAATTATGCAAAGTGAAATTTAATATTCTTGCTAAAGTCTTGTCAGAAAGGTTGCTAGAACAACTCAAACTACCAAATGCCTAAGTTCTGGTACTCCTAACTCATCTCATGAATTTCTGACAAAATTAGTTGATATGTGACTATATATGTTAAAAATGTTAATATATATATATATATATGTATTTGTGTATTTTGTATGTGTTTGTTTGCTTTTGTCTGATGCATCAGGGTCAGGGTCTCTGTCAAGAAGCATCATGGTCAGGGTATTCGACTCGCGTATGAGGGTCAGGGTATCCGATCCGTGCATCAAGGTAAGGGTATGTATATACAATGAACATCAGGGTCAGGTAAAAGACTTTTGACTGCATCAAGGGATTGTGTCAAGTCTGTGATAATAATTCTTCAGGAAATTCTTTTGTCCCTGATAATGTGTCACCATAGAATTGATGCGACAACCTGATAGCGTGTTTTAAGGAGCAGTATTCAAACGTCAAAAGGCGGGTATTTATACTCTCTCTCTCTCTTTCTGAAATACCTCAAAATATTTAATCTAACTCTGATATTTGCTCAAGTTTTCATTTTCTTTCTCTCTAATATACACAGAAACCCTAGAAAGTCAGATCTTATACAGCATCAATGGCGCCTAGTAATGTCTAACAACTTCCAAGGAATCTGGTGGTTCCACCCACAAATTATGTTGGTTTCTCTGACATTAATGAGGTAAATGATTGCTTGAAGCCGATGATGAACTATTTACTCAACTCTAAGTATAGTTAAGTAATATTTACCGATGAAGAAATGTCTGGTGAAGCCATCTCTCAACTGTGGACAAGTGCAAAGTTCATGTACTCCATAACGAAGCCTAACATGGTAAAGGGAATCTCGTTCAAAGAAGAAGAAAAGAAGAAAAAGGGTGTCAGGCCAAAATCCTCCAGGAAAGCTCAGCCAAAGAAATCTCAACCTCCCAAGGGTGCATCAGGGGATCAAGACAAAGAAAAACCTAAATCCCCTGATGTCACCAAACCCAAGTCATCTGAAGCCAAGGATCAAGCACTTTCTCCTATAACAATAACATATGGACCACCCACACTAGTTGAATCCCTGAGAGACAAAAGGCGCAAGAATCTGATATTTGTGTTCTCAATAAAAAACATAAATGTCAGGGTCAATAACAAAAGGGAAAAGCTAATCACTGTTCAACTAAAAAGTGGGTCACAGTTCACAGTCACTATGGACTGGTTTAGGAGAATGGATGTTGAGCAGTTGGGATTGATCCTGAATCTAATTTCAAGAACATCAGGGCTAAACGGAGACTTAAGGGGGATGATTGAGAGGCTGAGGAAAGCCATCAACGATGAAAGAAGCTTGCCCACTGCTTTGGAGAGACCATTAAAGCTATTTTATAGATCCACTAATAGGCAGGAGAAAAGTATAAGGATAAGAGACGTTGATGGGCTTGACTTGGAGGAAGCGATGCATGTTCTGAACCAAATTGCTTATTATAAGAATGAACCTGTCATCCAGTTTAGAATCCTGCTACTACAAAAAGTGTTGAAGGAGATTGAAGAAACTAGAGCTGATGATAGGAATACAGCAGCAGTAAGGGATGTGCCACCAGTAAAAGGATTCAAAGAGTATCCTAAAATGATCACAAACCCCATGGGTGTAGAATTCAAAAACGCAAAAGGGGAGATCATCACCTTTCACTAGTCACAACTTGCTGCAGCTAATGTGTTAGAAATCAAATCAGTCCTTGAAGCTTTGGAATCAAGCAACACTATCAACATTGTCAACTTCAGAAGACTTCTTCATAAGGAGTTGGAATAGCTTGTAGTAGGAGGAGAAGACAACAGACTCAGGATTCCAGATCAAAACCTAGATCAAAGGAGACAAGGCCTTGGAAGTGATTCTCAGCCTATTGAATCAAATCATCCATTGCCCTTTGTTTTAGCCTGATGTCTAATGTGTATATTTCTGTAATAGTTATAGGAAATATTTGTACAGTTATTTTCTTAATACATACAAATACAATAGATTAGTTCAACACAATTTTTTAATTTCTGTTGCCAGTGTATAGTTTTGGTTTTGACATCATCATTAGTGTGTCAAGTAGATTTATGGTTATCAAACTGATAATCATAAATAGGGGGAGATTGTTGGAGATAAATAATGATGATGATGTTTAGCGAATAAATTGTGTATCTGTAAATACTTAAGGTATTTTATAAACCTTAATATATCTGTACAAGTTCTGCATCCACTGATGATAAATTTAGTCAGCAGGGGATGAACTGCACTTCACTAGGCATGTCCTCAGTTGGAACTTCTAAAGGACTTGATAGTGAAGAGGAATGTCTACTATTACTCAAAGTCATTTATAGTATTCCGCACATCAGACATTTCAAATTAAATCAACAAGCTTCGGTGATTAAAATCGTTAGGGGAACCCATCAGGGGATGACATAGGCTGGGCAACCCGTCAGGGTATGGCAGTGGCAAGCTAAACTCATCAGGGGGAATGCGTCAGGGCATGACAGTGACATGCCAACCTGTCAGGGGAAATCATCAGGGTATGACAATGTCAAGCTAACCCGTTAGGGAAACCAGTCAGGGAGAATGCTCAGCACTGCATCAATGGAAGCCATCAGAGTATGCCCTGAGTCTTAACGTCAGGGGATCAAGAAGCACTTGGATAAATCAAGTGAAGTTTGAAGCACTGATCGAGTCTTAGACATGACTTGTCATCAGTGGATCCAGAAGCACTGATCAAGTTCACATCAGGGCTTGTCGTTAGTGAATAGTTATGACTACATGCACTCGTCATCAGGTCTTACACGCAGATCGATGAAGTTTGTTATAGAAGCAAGAGATATAAATAGCAGTCTGAGACATCATTCCAAAAGGATATCAATGTGACGGATATGTGGCTAGGTTGAAAAGAGAAGCACGTCCAAGCATGTGGGTTCAACTACTGATCTTCTATATATGCAAAAGAGTTCTCATTACATAGAGTATTAATCCAACGGATTAACCAACACATTGAAGCATACAAACACTAGTGAAAAGCTTTGTAATATATCTTGAGAGAAATATTCAAAGAAAGAGTGAAGCTAGTGAGTGTGAGATTGTAGCTATAATTCATTACAAAATTTGTAGCTGATTAATCACATTTGTGATAAACCAGATTTTCAGAAAAACCTCAAGTTTTAATACAACTACTTTAACTTGAAATCTTGGGTGTTCATTTTAAAATTCATTAAAGTTTTTTTGATATTGTAGCTATTTCCTTCAGTGCTTAACAAAGTGTTTTAAGGTCGAAAAAGTTTTGAGTTTTGAACTTGCTACAGAAAGTGACTATACCAATGAAGGCAAGTTACAAATGTTGAAGGATGTTAAAGTGATGAACATAGTTTACAATTGATTGGATAAAAATATGTTTGCAAGCATCATCAACTGCACAACATCAAAATAGATCTGGGACACCATCAAAGTCCTATGTGAGGGGACTGACCAAGTAAGAAATAATAAAAGGTCATTGTTAACATAACAATAGGAATTCTTTCAAGCAAAGCCTGGTGAATTAATAACATCAGTTTATGATAGATTCAATGCTTTGCTCAATGACTTGAAAATACTTAGAAAGTCCTATGACAATGAAGATGTTAATACCAAATTCATGAGGGCTCTCCCACCAAGCTAGGATCCAAAAACAACTGCAGTAAAGGAATCTAATGATTTGGACATTCTCACTTTGGATAGGTTCTATGGAAATCTAAAGACTTATGAACTTGAGGTAGAGCAAAGACAAAAGATGCATCGCAGGGACAAAGGACCTGCACTAATGGTTGAGACAAAGAAGTCTCATGAGGAGCTTGATGATGAAATTGACACTACAAGCTTGACTGATGAAGAAACTGGATCCAACACTGATGATGACATGGAGGAATTCATGGCCTTCATGGTGAAGCAATTCAAAAAATTTAGAGCTAGCAGGAAATGGAGAAGATCATCAAGGAAGCCTAACCCAAAATGAGAAGGTCAAACTGTGACCGTTGACAAAAAGAAGATTAGATGTTACAACTGTGATGGGTTAGGGCACTTTGCCAATGACTGCAAGAAACCTAGATCTAGAGAAAGATCTGAGGATGAAAAGTTTAGAAAATTAGGGAATGACCTTACTGATAAAAAATACAAATCTAAGAGCAAGGCCTTGATTACTGAAGGCAAAGATTGGATTGACAGTGATTCTGAAGAAGAAATTGTCAACTTTGCTTTGATGGCTCAAACTAATGAGCCAAGTGATTCTACAAAGGTATGTAATGCAACTCAGAACTTTAATGTGCTTAATTTAATTGATACATCTAGTATAGAAAGCATACAAAAAGATATATCTGATTTGCATGTTAGTTTTAGATCATTGACTATTGAACATGCCAAAGTTAAAGAATCACATGACCAACTCTTGAATAGAAATAAATTTCTTGAAAAGAGAATAATACAATTTCATGCTATTAAGTCTGAGTTAGATAAAGCATATCACATGACTGATGCTTTGAAAAAAAGGGAATATTACTTAGTCGAACAACTTAAACATGAGCAGGATAAAATAAAAGAATGGAACCAATCCTCTAAAAAGCTGTCAGACTTGGTAGGTAGTCAAATGGTAGATCAAAAATCTGGTCTAGGTTATAATGAGTACCTAGGAAAGAAATTAGATATAGAAGAGATTATTGAAGCTGCTAACTCCATGCCTAACAAGCCAATTCCCTTTAAAAGAATTAATTTTGTCTCACCAGTCATTGAACCTAAATTTATCAACATGTCACTGCAGTTATAAAGAATGATCAAAATTCAGTGAATACTGTTGAAAAGAGCGGAAGCAAAAGATTGAATATAGGATTCATGACCAAGACACAATTAAACAAGAAATTGGAAAATCTTACTAAGTCTAAGATTGAAAAGTCAGTGGAGTCTAGCAGTGGAAGAAGGAATAAGAATGGGAAAATAGGCATCAATAAATATACTAATTATGTTAGAATGCCTGATGCTCCTAGAAAAACATGTCACATATGTGGAAATTCCAACCACATAGCTATACATTATAGGAGCAAAAATAGAGTTCCTATAGTAGAGACTGCACCAACAAAGATAACTAAAGAAAAATCATTTGTAAAAAGGTTTAACCATCTTTGCAATAATTGTGAAAATTCTAAACTTGACAGTCTCTCACCTTGAAGAAGCAAGACTATTGATTGTCTAATAAAAGTTAAAAATTCTAAAAGACAATCAACTCCATCTGAGTCAAGTCTTGATTCTAAAACTAGTGAGAAAGGACCCAAGAAAATCTGGGTCCCAAAAATTTCTAACTAGTTATTTTTACTGTGCAGGGCAAAAAAGAAAAATCATGGTTCTTGGACAGTGGATGTTCAAGGCATATGATAGGAGACAAGTCCCTGCTTAAACAGTTTGAAGAAAAGAGTGGCCCCAAGGTAACTTTTGGAGATGACGACAAAGGCCATACAAAGGGCTATGACAATGTTGAGCATGGAGATTTCATCTTCACTGAGGTATCACTAGTTGATGGCTTAAAGCACAATCTGTTAAGTGTGAGTCAACTATGTTATAGAGGATTCTATGTTACCTTCAAAGAAGATCAGTGTCAGGTGTGTGACAAGGAATCTGGAGATGTGATATTGACAGGGAAAAGAAAAGGAAATTTGTATACTGCAAACCTAATCTCTTCCATTGATCAAGTCACATGCCTTTATAGCAAAGCCTCAGCTGATGAAGCTCTCCCACTTAAACTTCAAATACATAAACAATTTGGTGAGAAAAGACTTGGTAGCTGGCATTCCTCAATTGGAATTTACACAAGAAGGGTTGTGTGATTCATGCCAGAAAGGAAAATAAAGAAGTGTGTCATTCAAGAGCAAACCAGAAACATCAATCACTGACCCTTTACAGTTATTACATATGGACTTATTTGGTCAAGTGAATGTGATTTCAATATTAAGAAACAAATATGCTTTGGTTATAGTGGATGATCACACAAGGTATACTTGGGTAGGATACCTTCACTCAAAAGATGAAGCTGCTCAGTTGATTATTGATCATATCAAGAAAGTAGAAATGAGTCAGGAAAAATAGTAAGGGTTATAAGAAGTGATAGAAGAACAAAATTCAAAAATTTCCAAGTAAATGAATTCGGCATTGAAAAAGGAATATCTCCTCAATTCTCAGCTCCAAGAACCCTTTAACAAAATGGAGTTGTTGAGAGAAAAAATAGAACCCTTATTGAAGTAGCAAGGACAATGCTAGAAGAGTTAAAACTTCCAACCTATTTCTAGGAGGAAGCAATTAGTACTGCTTGCTTCACACAGAATAGGTCCTTGATTAACAAGACTTACAACAAAACACCTTATGAGTTAATGACTGAGAGGAAACCAACTCTCAAGTTTCTGCATATGTTTGGTTGTAAGTGCTTTGTTCTGAGAGATTCATCAGAGACAAGAGGAAAATTTGATAGCAAGTCTGATGAACCAATTTTCTTAGGTTACTCTCTATCAAGTAAGACATATAGAGTGTATAATCTAAGAAGAAAGGTCATTGTGGAATCCATTCATGTTGTTTTTGATGATAGCAAGATTTCATAAATGGTTGGTCAAGGATTGCATGAAACTCTCAGATTTGAAAATGAATTGGATGCATGGATGGATCCATCAGAGACTGAAGAATTACTCCTAGATGAATATGTTCCTTTGATTAGTGAGGGGGAGTTAACGGTTGTGCATGAAGTACCAAGGATTAATACTACATCAGAGACTAGAGTATTACAATCTGATGAAACACAATGGACTAGTAATACAAGTGCACAATCAGAGACTAATGAGACACTAGAGACTACTGAAGTCGACAGTCAAGATGAGATTAATAGCTCAGGGGGAGCTAACAATGAAGAAGTCACTGGTTTAGGGGGAGTAGTCTCTGAGCCATCAACTAGATTGGACTATACTACTCTAGTAAATGAAGCCTCATCTTCAAGATTAAATTTGCCACCTACAAGACCTTGGTTAAGAGATCATACACCAGATTTAATTATTGGAGATTTAAAGGAAGGAGTCAAGACAGGAAGTGCAACAAAATGAGTGTCTTTATCTCAGTTTCCTGTCAAAAATTGAGCCCAAGAAAAGAAGAAGCACTTCAAGATCTTGATTGGGTAATAGCCATGCAAGAAGAATTAAATCAATTCGCAAGGAATAAAGTCTGGAGATTGGTGCCCAAACCAAGGAATAGATCAATAGTTGAATAGTTGGTGCCAAGTGAGTCTTCAGAAACAAATTAGATGAAGCTGGTACAATCACAAGGAATAAAGCAAGATTGGTAGCAAAGGGTTATTCTCAAGAAGAAGGAATTGACTATGAAGAAACCTTTGCACTAGTTTCAAGACTTGAAGCAATAAGGATTTTCTTGGCATATGCAGCCTATAAAAACTTCAAGGTGTACCAGATGTAAGTCAATAGTGCTTTCTTGAATGGAAAGTTGGAAGAAGAGGTCTGTGTTGAACAACCACCAGGTTTTGTAGATCCCAAGTTTCCAAATCATGTTTACAAGTTAGATAAAGCACTTTATGACTTAAAACAAGCACCCAGGGCCTGGTATGATACTCTCTCTCAGTTTTTAATTGAAAATAAATTTGTTAGAGTTATCATAGATAAAACACTTTTTTATAGAAAACAAGGTTTTGATTTGGGCAAATATATGTGGATGATATTATATTTGGTTCTACAAATAAAAAACTATGTAAAAGATTTTCAATATTGATGCATTCTAGATATGAAATGAGTATAATTGGTGAGTTAACATTTTTCTTAGGACTACAGGTAAAATAGTTAACTGATGGAATCTTCATTAGTCAGTCCAAGTACATCAATGACTTACTAAGAAAATATGATCTGGTTGATTGTGCATCTGCAAAAACACCCATGGCTACAACCACTAAGCTAGATAAGGATATTAAAGGAAAGAAAGTTGATATAACTAACTATAGGGGAATGATAGGCTCACTTTTATATCTAACTGCAAGTAGACCTTATATAATGTTTGCTACATGCTTATGTGCAAGATTTCAAGCTAACCCTAAAGAGTTACATTTAATTGCTGTTAAAAGAATACTCAGATATGTAAAGGGTACCCCAAACCTTGGGTTATGGTATCCTAAAGAATCTGATTTTAAACTAATTGGCTATTCAGATGCTGACTATGCAGGATGTAACTTGACAGAAAAAGCACAAGTGGAAGCTGCCAATTTCATGGAGGCAGACTTGTTTCTTGGTTTAGTAAGAAACAAAATTCAGTGTCAACCTCAACGGCTGAAGCTGAATACATTGCAGCTGGGAGTTGTTGTGCTCAGATCTTGTGGATCAAAAAACAACTCCTAGACTATGGTATGTCTCTATCCAAGATTCCTATTTATTGTGATAACACAAGTGCCATAGCAATAACTAAAAATCAAGTACAACATTCAAGAACAAAACATATAGATAAAAGGTATCACTTCATTAGAGAACATGTTAGTGAAGGAACCATTGAATTGCACTGGGTTACAACTAATAAATAACTTGCTGACATATTCACAAAGCCTTTAGATGAACCTACATTCACTAGGTTAGTCTATGAATTAGGTATGTTGAATTGTGCTTCTAAAAATTGAGTAAAACCTTAGAAAGCAAGTGTTTAAGGTAGTAAGAAGCTAGAAGTTAATTTCTAGGCTGAAGTTGTTCTTGATGGACAAAATTTTAGAAGCTAGAATTTAATTTCTAGAATGTAGCTGTTATGAATGAATAGAACTTAAGTAGCTAATAATTATTGTATTGATTGTTGGATGACAATGGAAATAAGAATGAAGCAGAGACTAGTTTAATTTAGTTTCTGAAGGAATTTGAGTGAGAAACTAAAGTTAGTCTCTGATAGTTGTTTTTAATTAGTCTCTGACTAGTTAAAATTAATCTATCAGAGACTAGTTAATATTAGTCACTGATAGTTGTTTTAAATTAGTCTCTAGCTAGATAAAAATAACTTATCAGAGACTAGTTAAAATTAGTCCTTGATAGTTATTTTTAGTTGTTTTTAATTAGTCTCTGACTAGTTAAAAATAACCTATTGGAGACTATTCAAAATTAGTCTCTGATAGATATTTTTAATTAGTCTCCGACTAAACAAAAATAACCTATCAGAGACTAACTCATTTTAGTCTATGATGAGTGAATGTGGCAGAGATTAGGGCAGTCTCTGAAAACGGGTAAATCGGTAGTTACTCGTATACCCATGATTGAAATCCGTTCACTATCTTTTGAATTGTAAACGTTTCATATACTATGTTCAAATAAAAATCAAAGAAAACTGAAATTTCATACACTCAAAGAAATTTCTCTCTCATATCTGTGCGATTTAACCTCTTTGCAAAGAATCTCTTTAAGCTTTTCACAGGTATCAATAATGGCATCCAAAAGAGTGTGCTTCAAGTTCGGCGACTTTGACTTCATTAAAACCAACCATGCTGGAGTCTCCGACAAGAATGAGTGTGAAGACCCGGATTTGTAAATAAATTTCGTTATGAAATTTAATTA
>CM025783.1:29032296-29086230 GCA_014636745.2 Centella asiatica
CAACCTTTCATCACCCACATTCCTTACTAAAGCCCTACTAGGTGAAGATTTGTTCTTGTACATGTCCGCATCTTCAAGGGCAATGGGGGCCACCCTAGTAAATGAGAAAGACGGAGTCCAAAAACCCGTCTACTACATTAGCCATGTCCTCAAAGACGCATAGACAAGTACCCAAACATAGGGAAATTTGCCTTAGTTCTAGTCATGGGTGCTAGGAAGCTCCGACCACACTTCTGAGGAAGGGTAGTAATCGTGTTGACTAACAAACAATTAAGGAGAATGTTGCACAAGCAAGAGCTATCTGGTTAGCTGATGGCCTGGGCAGTCAAGTTAGGTGAGCACAATATCATATTCAAACCTTGGGCAGCAAACCCTAACCAACTTTGTCGCTGAGTTCAATTTTGCAAATAGATTTGAAGAGCCTGACCAAAGTCAACACCAAGTTAACATACTCTCGTTTAGACTATGTTCATGGATGGGTCATCTATCAAAGAGAGAAGTGTGGCATGCCTAATCCTTTTCAGCCCAAAAGGCTTTCAGATCCAACAAGCCTTGAATTTAGGAGTTTGAGTGACAAATAATGAAGTAGAATACAAGGCACTCCTCACCAGGTTTAGATTGGCTAGCTCTCTTTAGCTTAGACGATTGGTCGTCTTCGGCGATTCTAAACTGGTGCTATGCCAATTTTTAGGATCATATGTCACCAAAGAACCCAAGACCATTTAATATGCTACCATTGTGAAGGAGAAATCAGCCACATTTGAAGATTTCCAACTCAAATCAATTCCACGGGGAGAAAACGTCCATGCTGAAGCCCTATCAATGTTGGCTTCTTCAAACCCCAACCACATCGACAGTTTAGTCTACATGGAGATCTTGTCTCATTCTACACTCGACAAGTGTGAAATGATTTAAATTGAGAGTGCACCTACATGAACAATTACATCCATTCGGGGGCACTACCTGAAGACAAGTAGGAAGCCCGACAAATAATTTACCGTGCCTCAAAATTTTCCTTGGTCGGGGACCAACTTTATAGGTGATCCACCACGTCTCCCTTATTTAAGTGCTTAGGTCCTAATGATGTTGAGTATACATTAAAAGAGGTTCCTGAAAGCATATGTGGAGATCACTCTGGGCTAAAAACCTTGGCCCTGAAAATTCTAAGGCAGGGATACTATTGGTCGACCATACAATAGGATGCAAACAAGTTCATGGAAAAATGCCATAATTAACTGTCAAATCAACTTCAATGTTCCCAGGCTTGCCCCGACTGAGTTTTCATATATACTCTCCCAGATCCCTTTTGCTATATGGGGGATCAACAAAGTCGGGCCTCTCCAAAAGGGCAAAAGTCAATTGGAGTTTTGTATAGTCACCATCAACTATATGACTAAGTGGGTTGAAGTTGTCACATTAAGTAACATAATTAAGAATAATACCAAAAATTGTTTCTCGGAATAGGTGTTCCTATGATTTCGAATTCTGAGGGTCTTGATCTTAAACAACGAAAGCAGTTCATTGGAAGGAAATTAAAAGCAAAGCTGGATGTGTAGCGCCCCGGGAAATCCCCCAAAGTTGGGCCTCGGGCACTGACAACAATTTGGATAACAGTCCTCAAGATCCCCAGGCTAGGACCCCGGGCTACACCAGGAAACTACAACACCTCATCACAACAACAAAGAAAATAACACAGCCAAGTATTTACAACACCCTTGCGAGAAATATATTCTCAAATACATCATCTTACAAAACCTCAATGCTTGAAAATAAACAAGTTGCAGCGGAAATTAACTTAAGATGGCCCATTTGGCCTTACAATCTAAACATTTCTATGATGGCCTCTCGCTTCATTTTTCCTATAAAAACTATCCATAGGAGAGAAATCAAGAACCTCTCACTATGCCATTTTCTCCTTTCCTTTATTAGGCGACTCGGCTTTCATGACATAACCTGTTAGAGATAAATGATGATGATGATGATTATGTAATAAATTGTGCAACTGTAAATACTTGAGGTATTTTATAAATCTTAAGATCAGAACAAGTTTAGCATCCACTGATAATAATCTTATTAATCAGTAGATGGTCAATCTCTTCACAAGACAAGTCAGAAAACAGAAACATTCAAAGAACTTGACAAAGTGAAGAAGAATCTCTGATGCTACTTATAAACAGTCAAAGTATTCCGCACATCAGAAATTCTAAACAAAGTTACGTTGATTAAGTTCCATCAGGGGAAACCCATCAAGAGGAACTCATCAGGGAAACCCATCAGGGGGAACCTATCAGGGGGAACTCATCAGGGGAACCCATCAGGGGGAACCTATCAGGGGAACCCATCAGGGGGAACTCATCAGGGAAATCTGTCAGGGTATGACGAAGGCAGACCAACCCGTCAGGGAAACACTTTAGGACATGTCAGTGTCAGGCCAACCTATCAGGCTAACCCGTCAGGGGGAATGGCCAGCATGACATCAGTGGAAGCCATCAGTGTGTACCATCAGTCATAACCATCAGGATCAAGAAGCACTGAGTGAAACTCAAGTGAAAGTTGAAGCCCTGATCCAGTCAATAAGCATCAGGGGATTCAGAAGCACTGATCAAAGTCCATCATGGCTGGTAGTCAGTGGATCGTTATGACAGCATGCACCCGTCATCAATACTTACACGAAAATCAACGTAACGTGTTACAGAAGCAAGAAATATCAATTGGAAAGGTATTTCTTGAAGTTTGTTTTTGATCCAATGAGAACTCTCTCGCATTAAATGTACACAGATCAAGCGAAGAAAAAGAAGCATCAAAGCATGCAACAGTCTGACACATAGGGCTATGATGTGACATACTTGCGGCTAAGTTGAGAAAAGTAACACGTCTTAAGCACGTGATTTCATCAACTGATCAACATATAAGCAACGGAGTTCTCATTACAAAAACACACAGAGAGATTGAATCTATCCAACAAATCAAACAAACATAGAAGCACACAACACTAAGAAGCTCTGTAATATATTTCTTGAGAGATTTATTTTTCAGAGAAAAGTTTTTGTAGCTAGTGAGTGTGAGAAGCTGTGAATTTTATTTACAGAATTTGTAGCTGTAAATCACATTTGTGATTATACAGATTTTCAGAAAAACCCCAAGTTTTAATATAACTATTTTAACTTGAATCTGTGTGTTCATATTACATAAGTTTTTCTGATATGTGCAAGAAATATATTACAGAGCTTATTTTGCGTCAACAATTAGTATCAGAGCCTCTTAGCAGATTTCACTTGCTAAAAATGATCATTATCTATGGCTAACAAAGCTGGAAACAATAAAGTCCCCATGTTGGAGAGGGGCAAATACTTTTTCTGGAGACAAAGAATGATAGTTCATCTAAGAGCTATTGATGACGAATATTTACAAATTCTAGAAGAAGGCCCTCATGTTCCCAAGAAGCTCATTCCAATAGAAGTCGTTAATGGAGTCAATATTCCTAAAAAGCTTGTCCCAAAGACAACTGACGAAATGACGATAAAGGAAAGAGAAAAGGTGAAAAAGGATCTTAAAGTCACTGAGATCCTGTATAATGGTTTAGACGATGATATGCTGAATAGTATCATGAATCTAACCACGTCTAAATCTATATGGGATACCATACAAATCCTTTGTGATGGCACCGAGGAAGTGAGGGAGAACAAGTTGCAGCTGTTGACACAACAGTATGAGTGGTTCACAATGAAAAATGGTGAAACACTTACTGAAATGTTTGACAGATTTAACAGGTTGGTAAATGACCTGAGATTATATGGGAAGGCTTATGCTAACAAGGATGTGAACAGGAAGTTCATGAGAGCCCTTCCCATATCATGGGATCCTAAAACGACAGCCATCAGGGAGTCCAAGGACATGAATCTTCTAGACTTGGATAGGCTATATGTTACTCTCAAGACATATGAACTAGAGGTTCAACAAAGATCTGAAATGTCAGGGGATGCTAAAAAGCTTAAATTTGTAGCCCTAATGGCTGCCACGAAGGACAACCAAGAAGCAAGACCAAGTGTCTTGATGAAGCAGTAACTAGAAGATGCTGACATAAAAGGGGACAAAGAAGCTGACTCCAAGGAGGAAGAATATACTCTGGAAGAGTTAGAGGAGCTGGATGAAACCATGGCCTTTCTTGCAAAAAGGTTTTCCAAGTTGAAATTCCAAAAGCCTTCGGGAACTAAAAGATTTTCAGCAAGGAAACCCAGTAGCACGAAAAACTTTATTGACAAATCAAGAATAAAGTGCTACAAATGCAATGAGCTGGGCCACTTTGCAAATGAGTGCCGCAAGGCCACAAAAGATGGTGGATCCAGAAACAAAGAAGCTGTTGTGGACTACAAGAAGAAATACTTTGACCTTCTTAATGCAAGCAAGAAGGGAAAAGCATATATAGCAGAGGGAAAGGACTAGGCTGACTCTGATGAAGAAGAAACTAAAGAGTATGTCAACCTAGCCCTGATGGCCTCATCCACTGACAGTAGCAGCTCACAGGTAAGCCTCGAAATTTCCTCTAACATGTTTAAAACTGATTGTGTTAAAACTGTTAAGGAAATGACTTGTGAGATAAAGGATCTCTATGACACCCTGAGGAGTGCTATAGCTGAAACTGAGAGAGTGCAGAAAATAAATGTACAGTTATCTGCTAGGAACACTCTTTTAGAATCAGAAAACTCCAGACTTGAGAGTCTTGAAAAAGAGCTCTCAAGGACTAAAAATCTTCTTGACTGTGCTATCAAAAGAGAGGAATGGACCTCGAATCTTCTTAGTCAAGAAAGGGAAGTCATTAAGAGATGGAGTGAGTCTAGCAGGAAACTAGAGGATCGTTTGAAAAGTCAGAAATTTGATCCAAAATTTGGTTTAGGCTATGAAGAGACTCAAGTGCAGCAACCTCCCATTGAGGTTGAGATGGCAGCTAGCTTTGGAAAAAGGCCAATACAACCTCTCAAGGTTGTTAAGGCAAACACAAAGCTAGAATCAGGGAATGTTTTCCCAGTAAGTGAAGCTTCCACTAGTGGTGGGAGGGGCAAGAAACTTATTTTTGCCAAAGCACTCAATCCTCCAGTTATGAAAGAACTAGACTGTGCATCAGTGGATACACAGTCATCAAGGGGAAAGAGTGCATCAGGCCGGTGTAGCCCGTCAAGGGAAAAAGGCCTGTCAGGGAAAAGCAAAAAGAATAGAAATGGTAAGCTAGGTGTTAATACAACTAGCAATTACTCTTCCATTCATTAAGCCCCTAGAAAAGTGTGCTGGAATTGTGGCAACTGTAATCATTTATCTTTTCAATGAAAAGAAAAACCACAAATTTTGACTGGCACAATTTTGTATGTCGATGATTTACCAACTGTTAAAGCCTACTCCTCCAAGGATAAAGGCAAGATAACTGTTGAGAAATCAAAAGCATATATTGAAGCTCCTAAAAAGGAGAAAGTTTTAAATTTGCCAAAACCAAAAGTCACCAATAAAGATAAAGTTGTTGTACCTATTACTATGACTAAACCAAGAGGGCCCAAAGTCAATTGGGTACCAAAAATAATTTAAATATTTTCTTGTGTGCAGGGAAAGGTCAAAAGTAGTCAAATCTGGTTTCTAGACAGTGGCTGCTCAAGGCACATATAGGAAACAAAGCCCTGCTCATAGAATTCCAAGAAAAGGCTGGTCCAGTAATTTCATTTGGTGATAACAGCAAAGGACTAACTCTTGGTTATGGCAAAGCAGCAAATGGGAATGTCTCATTTGAAAATGTAGCACTGGTTGATGGGCTCAAGCACAATCTGCTAAGCATAAGTCAACTTTGTGACAAAGGATTCATCACTTCCTTCAAAGGAGATCAGTGTCTAATCTCAAATAAGAGTGATGGGAAGCTGGTTTTGTCAGGGACAAGAAAAGGAGATCTCTATGTTGCTGATTTTAATTCAGTAAATGGAGAATTATGTTTTTACAGCAAGGCAACCCCTGATGAAAGCAGACTATGGCATAAAAAGCTTTCTCATCTGAACTTTAAGTCAATCAATGATCTGGTGAAGAGAGAGTTGGTAACTGGACTTCCACAAATGGAGTTTATCCAAGAAAGATTATGTTCAGCATGTCAACAAGGGAAGCAAAGGAAAACATCCTTTGTTAGCAAGGAAGCCACAATGATCAAAGATCCAATTCAATTGTTACATATAGATCTCTTTGTCCCTGTCAACATTATGTCAGTATCAAAGAAAAGATTTGCAATGGTCATTGTGGATGACTACACCAGATACACTTGGGTGAAGTTTCAGCATGATAATCAGAAGTTCCTCAACAAATCATTGACCATATCAAGAAGGTGGAAACAAAATCAGGGTCAGTGGTTAGAATGTTGAGAACAGACAATGGAACTGAGATCAAGAATGCAGCTGTTGAGGGATTTTGTGTGGAGAAAGGCATAAATCATACATTTTCTGCTCCAAGGACCCCTCAACAGAATGGTGTAGTAGAAAGGAAGAATAGAACCCTGATAGAAGCTGCTAGATTAATGCTAGCAGAGGCAAAGATTCCCACTTATTTTTGGGCTGAAGCGATTTCCAC
Source organism: Centella asiatica (assembly GCA_014636745.2). NCBI lineage: Eukaryota > Viridiplantae > Streptophyta > Magnoliopsida > Apiales > Apiaceae > Centella > Centella asiatica. The sequence continues at coordinate 29,038,888 of CM025783.1, forward strand.
TTCTTGCTTTACTCAGAATAGATCTCTAATCAACAAGGCTCACAACAAGACACCATATGAGCTAATGACAGGGAGAAAGCCAAGCATCAAGTTCTTCCATGTCTTTGGGTGCAAATGTTTTATTTTGAGGAATTTTGGTGAGAACTTAGGAAAATTTGATCCAAAAGCTGATGAAACAATTTTCCTACGTTATTCTCTGTCATCCAAGGCCTACAGGGTTTACAACAAAAGACTTCAGGTGGTAATGGAGTCTATAAATGTAGCTTTTGATGATCAAGAGATTTCTGGACTTGAAGACCCTGGTTTTCATGAAGAACTCAGGTTTAAAAATGAAGATGAAAATGATTATCAAGAGAATGAAGCCGATGAGTGCAGACAAATGGAGAATTTATCCATTCCTGATGTCAATCCAAATAATGTAGAACCCCCCTTCAGCAGATAGTGTAAATTTCCTGAGCAACAGATCAGGAGATACTCCATCAGGGGATCATTCATCAGGACATGCACCATCAGGGGATATCTTGAACCTTGAATTATCCACTAATTCAGGGGGAGAGTTTTCAGAAGCTGGGAGCACAGGCTTAGGGGGAGGAGATGATAGTCAAGCAAGCTCATCAAGACACATCTCTAATCCTAAATAGGCCAAAAGTCACTCAACAGATCTGATTATTGGTGACCCAAGGAAGAGAGTGCAGACCAGGAAAGCAACATCTAATGAATGCCTATATGCTTGTTTTCTAACTCAAATTGAGCCAAAGAAGTTTGAAGAAGCTGTTCAAGATGCAGACTGGATCTTGGCTATGCAGGAAGAGCTAAATCAATTTGAAAGAAATCAAGTATGGAAGCTTGTACCTAAACCCAAAGAAAGAATCATAATAGGTATTAAGTGGGTATTCAGAAATAAGATGGATGAAGCTGGCATTGTTGTAAAAAACAAAGCAAGACTAGTTGTAAAAGGATATCTTCAAGAAGAAGGGATTGACTTTGATGAGACATTTGCACCAGTAGCCAGACTTGAGGCTATAAGAATTTTCTTAGCCTATGCAGCAAATTCAAATTTTAAAGTATATCAAATGGATGTGAAAAGTGCTTTTCTAAATGGGAAATTGGAGCAGGAGGTGTATGTTCAACAACCTCCAGGTTTTGAATGCTCAAAATTTCCAAATCATGTCTACAAACTGGAAAAGGCACTTTATGGACTGAAGCAAGCACCTAGAGCTTGGTATGATACATTGTCAAAGTTTCTGGTGGAAAACAAATTTTCAAGAGGTATCATTGACAAAACCTTGTTCTTCAGACAACACCAAGGTCATCTGATTTTGGTTCAAATTTATCTTGATGATATTATTTTTGGATCCACTGACACAAGACTGTGTGAAAAGTTCTCCAAACTCATGCAAAGCAATTATGAAATGAGCTTGATGGGTGAGTTATCTTATTTCTTGGGATTGCAAGTTAAACAAGTCTCTGATGGAATCTACATTCATCATACAAAATATGCCAAAGAACTGCTCAAGAAATTTGATATGGAGGACTCAAAAGTAGCAAAGACACCTATGACCACTACAACCAAGATTGACCCTGATAAGAATGGTAAGAAAGTTGATTTGAAGACTTACAGGGGAATGATTTGATCATTGCTATATCTGATAGCAAGCAGGCCAGACATAATGTTTGCAACATGTCTTTGTGCAAGATATCAAACTGACCCAAAGGAATCTCATCTCATTGTAGTGAAAAGGATCTTGAGATATATCAAGGGCACTATAGAGTTGGGACTTTGGTATCCAAAGGAGTCTGGATTTGAATTACTAGGATATTCTGATGCTGACTTTGGAGGATGCAGGATTGATAGAAAGAGTACAACGGGAAGCTGTCAATTTCTAGGAGGAAGGCTTGTATCTTGGTTCAGCAAAAAGCAACACTCAATCTCTACATCTACTGCTGAAGCTGAATATATTGCAGCTGAAAGTTGTTGTGCACAAATTCTATGGATGAAAAATCAGCTAATGTGTTATGGTCTGAACTATTCCAAGATTTCAATAAGGTGTGATAACACTAGTGCCATTGTCATTGCTGAAAATCCAGTGCAACATTCCAGAACTAAGCATATAGAAATTAGATATCATTTTATTAGGGAACATGTTATGAATGGGAATATCGAACTACAGTTTGTACCTTCAAATCAACAGCTGGCAGACATATACACCGAAGCTCTTGATGAAGCCACATTTTCAAATCTAGTGGGAGAACTAGGAATGGTGAATTATGCGTTAGGGTCAGAGTCAAACTCCTAAGATTTGGTATTTCTAACTCATTTCATAAGTTCTTGATAAACTCAATTGATATGTGGTTATATATGTTCAAATTGTAAATATGTATATACTTGTATATTCTGCATTTTGTTCTTTTGTTTTTGTTTTGACTGATGCATCAGGGTCAGGGCTTCCTTAAGGACGCATCAGGGTCAGGGTGTCCGGCTCTCTCGTCAGGGTCAGGATGTCCAGCTCGCTCGTCAGGGTCAGGGTGTTCGACTCGTTCGTCAGGGTCAGGGTATCGGACCTGTGCGTTAGGATCAGGGTGTCCGTCTTGTGCATCAAGGTCAGGGTATGTACATATAGTAAATCATCAGGGTAAGTTTAAATTTTTTACTGCATCGGGTTTCACGGTCAGTTAGGTGATGACAACTCATCATTAAGTTCTTCTTTCACTGATGACGTGTCATCACAGAAACTGAACTGACTCCCTGATAGTGTGTTTTCAGGAGAAGTTTTCAAACGTCAATAGGCAGGTATTAATACTCTATCTCTCCTACTTTTTAAAACTCCTCAAAACTTTTAATCTTTTTCTGATATTTGCTCGAGTTTTCTTCTTCTTCTCTTTCATTTTTACAAAAACCCTAGAACTTCAAATCTTCAAAGCATCCATGGCACGTCAACAGATTCCTAGGAACTTGATAGTCCCACCCACGAACTATGTGGGTTTCTCTGTCATTGATGAGGTAAGTGAATTCTTTAATCCAATAATGAACTATCTACTCAACTCAGAGTATAGAAAAGCCATCTTTACCGATGAAGAAATGTCGGGGGAAGCACTGTCTCAACTTTGGATGAGTGTCAAGTTCATGTACTCCACCACTAGGCCTGATGCGGTCAAGGGAATCTCATTCAAAGTTTCCTCTGAGAAAGGGAAAATAACCGCTTCCAAACTTAACTCTGCTTTGGGGCTACCTACTCAAGATCTGGTGGATGCACCTAGTGATGCAGACCTACTGGATTTCTTGAGGGAATTAGGCTATAACGCTGCTCCCAACGCAGTGTTAAAGTTCAAAGACCTCAAGAGGGTGAATGTTAAGCGGGAGATCTCTTACCTGTTTGATACAATCACCAAGGTATTCTCAGGTAAGTGTTCTAACTTTGAGGTTATTACCTCTTTAACTTTGAAAATAGCATACGCAATAATTAAAAATGTAAATATAAATATAGGTAAAATAATTTTTGATGACCTTGTAAATAAATTAGGTAATTTTAATAATAGGAAAACTGAAGTATATTATGCAAGATTTTTGTTTATGATTATTAAAGACCAAATTACTAATTTTTCTTTTGAGAATGATATACCTGTACAGACATACAAGCAAACAAAAAAACTGTTTGCAGAAATAATAAAGAAATCGTATACAGCTGAATCATTTGTTCTTCCATCGCATATGGTACAGGTAGTAAATTCTACACCTTCTACTTCTCAAACTGTACATTCTTCACCTTCATCTACTATGGCAGAGAAAACAACCACCTCTCTGCCTACCCAAGTAGAACAACCAATTTCTACTCAACCACTCTCAAAAGCCCAACCCACAGTCTCTCAAAAGACAATTGGGATTAAAAGAAAACCCAGTGAAGTTACCACATCAACTGAGGGGGAGCAAGGAGAGAGAATGATTGGCTACAGGCGTAAGAAGAAGAAGGGAGCCACGAGTGTTACCCAACAGCCTGACCGGGCAGTATCCTCTCAAAAGGATACTGTTTTTGATAAGGAATTAAACATATTTCTAACTAGTTCCTCTCAAAAGGAATTAGTTATTGAAAATAGTCCCCAACCAGGGACACAGTTGAGTGAGGCACATACACTGACCATCGACACTGATGAATCTACCATCAGGGTCTCTGAGAGCCACTTGCAGATATCTAACACAGTGAGTGCACACAGCAATCAAGATGTTGTAGTTCAGAAGCTTCTCAATAAGAACAACATGAGTCATAAGCATTCTTCTACAGCATCTTTTGATGAATCACCTCCTCGTTCAGTGATTCAGCCAACACTCCCATCTACACCACTTCCTTCTTTCTCTGTTCCTCAAATTTCTTCAAATATAATGACACAAACATTAAGTGTAATACAATCAGATTCTCCACATTCTCAATTCGTGGAGGAGCCAACATTCTTTGACACAGTGTTTAGTAGTCAACACTCTCAAATGGTTGACTCATTTTTACTTGATACAAACACTGATGATCAAACAGGGGACATAGACTCCACTATACATACTACAGCTATAACTCTTTATGTACCCCCAATTGTATATACTTCCTCTATAGAAACATACACTTCTCCAATTTTACATACACACTTTACTTCTTCTCCTACTCCTATCACAACTGTGGAACCAGAATCTGTACATACATCATTTGAACTGGTCACAGTTGATGACTTCCAAGCCCATAGGAGCCCCTCTAGGACAATTTTGAGTGAGACTGAGAAAATACTTAGTGCAGAGAGACAAAGACAAACCCTTGAGAGGACTTTGGCAAAAGGAGAGCAAGAGAGTACTGCCTTAGTAGGCAAAGAAAAAGGAGAGAATATGAGTGATGCCTTAGATGGCAAAGTAAAAGGAGAGAATGAGGGAGATAAGGATGAGATCCTTGTAATAAAGAACAGAGAGAAAACGCAGTTACTGTATATACTACTTCTACCTCTGAAAGTGATGAAGATGATGCTCCACAAGATGATTTTTCCCAGTTCATCGGAGTTGATTTGTACTTTCAGCAGAATCAAATGTCAGACACTGTACAGTTATTAAAGCAAGAATTAGCTAGGACCACTGATCCAATCTTGATCAAAGTGTTAAAGTCATAGATCATGATTGGTCAGTCAATCGATATAGAAAATAAAAAATTGTATACAAATTTTTCTTCAAAGATACAAAATGTACAGCAAGTTGTTGACTCTCTGATCACCAGCCAGACCCTCCTCAGAATGAAGAAACAAGCTGACACTGTAGACAAGAAGCTTGCTGATCTCACTTCCCAACTGACTAGCATGGAAACTCTGCAACATTCCATGGCTGGCACTTTGCAACAAGTTCTTCAAGTCAAATCCCGACTCTCAACTCTCATTGATAATGCTGTCAAAAAGGGGGAGAAATCAACCAAGCAGTCGTCAGGGGATGTTGTTAAGAATTCAAGTCAACCATCAAGGGATGTGACTGCTCCTGTTCCTGCTCCAAAATCCAAGGATAAAGGCAAGGGTATCCTGATTGAGGAACCAAAGAAGAAATCCAACACTCAATCAGGGCCTAACCTACTTGGATATGCCATGAAGATAGCCCACTTTCCAACACCCGTTGAAGCTGTAATTGATGGGAAAGTGGAGCTGGTCTACCCTCAAGATAAAAAGCTAGTGGAAGCTGATGCACTATTTGCAAACATCTTCAAGAAGATGAAGAGAGGGAAATGGCAAAGAAACAGGAGGAAGCAAAGAAGAAGAAAAGTGTCAGGCCCAGGACCTCCAGGAATCCTCAGTAAAGAAGATCTCAGAACCCTAAAGGTACATCAGGGGATAAAAATCAAGACAAATCTGAAGACCCTGTTGCCACCAAATCCAAGTCATCTGAAGCTAAGGTTCAAGCACCTTCTCCTATTACCACAACATTTGGTCCACCCACTCTAGTTGAATCCCTCAGAGAAGAAAGGCGCAAAAACTTGTCATTTATGTTCTCTATAAAAAGCATAGATGTTAGGTTCAACAATAGAAGGGATCAGCTCATAACAGTGTAACTTAAAAGTGGGTCGCAATTCAATGTCACAATTGACTGATTTAGGAGAATGGATGCTGAACAGCTGGGATTAGTTCTGAATTTAATTTCAAAATCGTCAGTGGCTAACAGAGACTTGAGGGGACTAATTGATAAGCTGAGGAGAGCCATCAACGATGATAGGAGTCTACCCACAGCCTTGGAAAGACCTTTGAAGCTGTTTTACAAATCCACTGATGGGCAGGAGAAAATCATTAAAATCAAAGACGTTGATGGTCTCGACCTGGAGGAAGCGATGCATGTTCTATGCCAAATAGCTTATCACAAAAATGAACATGTCATCCAGTTCAGATTCCTGCTGACTCAGAAAGTATTGAAGGAGATTGAAGAAACCAAAGCTGATGATGGGAACACTGCAGTAAGGAATGTGCCACCAGTGAAGGGATTTAAAGAATTTCGTAGTCTCTGATGAAGGAAATTTCGTAGTCTCTGATGAAGGAAATTCTGCAGTCTCTGATGAAGGAGATTTCTTAGTCTCCGATAGAGGAAATTCCTAGTCTCTGATGGCTAAGGATATTAGTCCCTGACGAGTTTGTTAATGAGAAAATTATTCTCCGATGCATAGTCTGTTATCAAGACTATAAAATATTATTTTCTTAAAATTATTTTATGATGTTATTCTTTAAAACAGTAGAAGTTTAAGGACATCACATACATATTTTCTTTCATAAATTCTTATTAAAGTATTAAAATATTACTTTCATAATTTACAGAATCTCTCTCTCACAAGTAAATTGATTTGAATTTTGTGCAAAGGACTAAGGCAAGTATATTCACAATCTTATGTTTATTGCAAGTTGATGCAAGTATATTCTTACTCTTATGCTTATTTCAGTTAAGCGCATGATGAATTGATTCGACATGCGTACAAAATTATGATATTTATATTTAAATTTCCTTGTGAAACAGAATGCTATGCTTTAAATTTCCGCTAGCATGATATGAATAAAAGTGCATGGAAATAAAGAAGCTTTGCTCTTTCAGTTATTTTTCAATGTTATATCTTTGCCATAAATGAGAATGCTATGTTCCTTGAATGATGATGCCACATGGACGGTTAGAGGAAAGGAAAGGTGCTGATTTGTTCTTCACCTGACCTAGAGGAATTTTATGTGACTACGTACGTTCACGCAAGGAGGGATCATACGGGCACAGTTAGGCCAGCTCTATACCGTATGGTTAGCAGATCCAGCGGTTTTAGCCCCTGATGGATATTTTTACTTCAAGGAAGTTATGCTTTGTTTTAAGAAGGATTACACAATTGTTTATCATCAGTAGTCCTAAAGATTCTTTAAAGATTTCTGAGGCATTAGTATTGATTCACTAAACCTCTTAGCATAATTGAATTTTTTGAAACATTCCAGAATTGTTTTTCCCAAATTGTTTATATACTTGCTGGGCGTGAACCGCTCATTCTTGTAGAATTTTAATGTTTTGCAAGACAGAATATAAAGGTTGAGCCCTCAGACAAGGGAAAGGCAAAAATGATCGGTTACTGAGGTTGGCTAGCCTTTGTAATGCCAATAAGGAAGGAAGAAAGGAAGATTATCTGAGAAGTGATGTTTTGTATTATAGTATAGAAACAGTATAGCTTCCGCTGACAATGTAATATTTTAGGTTGTAATAATTCTTTATATGGTTTCTTTCAGTAATTATTATATGAATGGATGTGTGGTTATCTTTTCCTTCTTTTGACGAAGCCCTGATCCAGTGAGGGATTCTGGGGTCGTCACAGCTGGTATCAGAGCCCAGTTACGGCCAGAAGTGATTCGTAAGGAAACACTGCTCGTAAGCCACATCCAGGAGTAGGGAGTACTGCGGTATGTCCCAGAAGTACTTCAGTAGAGGAATTTAAGAATTTGATGCTAGAACTGAAGTACTAGGATAGGTTAATGAGCCAAGGACTAAGACTTATGTTGGACATTAAGGTTGTTGAACACCTTAAGGCTAGAAACTGCTAAAGGAAAATAAGACTGAAATGCAGGCACCACCTCATAGATATATTGCTGCATGCATTGTTTATTAAGAAGTTCAGACTTATTGACTTGGATTGTTTCATGTAGATGGACAGAGATCGTTCTAGATCCCCCACATGTTCTCCTAGAATAAATATCCCAGTTTATAACTCTTCATCTGAAGAGCGAGAGAAGCCTAGTGTGGAGTCTCCACTGTTAACCCCTACACCATTGGAGGAACATCCACCATCACCAGTATATGAAAGTCCCAGCCTCGCCATGAAGCCAATGCAGGAGGTCAGACCTTCCACTGTTCGCCGCGGGCCGCACATTCGCCACACAGCACGAAAAAGCACAATACGCCAACGTTCTGATCGCGATCATGTTGTGACACAAGATACCCCTAGGATGAAATGTGATACTCTGAGGCCTGTTTTGTCCCCAACACAGGCAACAACGCCATCCCATGATGAAATGGTACGTAGTTACGATGCAGAAGTTCACTATCCTTTGCCAGCTCGCACCATGACCGTTCGACGACAAGCTGCCACTATTACTAGGTTTCATACAGCAATATTAGCATGGCAATCCTCTTTTTGGTTGATTCAGAGCTTGTACCATCGGCTGGCATTAGAGATGCATGCACAGATGGTAGCAGCAGCAGCAGCTAATCCCACGGTGACGCGTTTGGAGCAAATGAGCAACCACTGTGCACGCCGCATTGAGGAGACACGTATACAGTCTCGACATTAGGAAAGGGAGGCGGAACGTGAAGGATCTTTGGACACGGAAGATGAGGAGGATTAGTTATAAAAGTGGATGGAAAATTTAGATGGAGGTTATTTTGTGTGTATTTTGAACTTTGCTAGGGATAGTTGTGACTATCTTAGATGTATTCAAATGTATTTTGACCTATGTATGGCTTGTTGTAAGAATACGAGGGAACGATGTTTATGACAGTTTTCTATGTATATGAATGATAAATATTTTGACACATCTAAATGCTTATGTGTTGCTTAATGTTCTTCACCTTATTGAGTTATAAATTCTTAAGCCATATAAAAATGGAATGTTTCGCGAAGGATGTTTAACTCTTTGCGTATATTATACTAGATTATGGTCAGAGGAAGGAGACCAGGAAGACCCGAGAGAAGTAATCTCCATAACAACCTATCAAGGTCTGAAAATTTGGAAAATTTAGAAAGAGAAAACCAAGCTGGTAATGCTGACAAAATGATTGTAGAGGATGACAGCTCAGAGGAGGTTGTTGGAATGAATCGCAATGCCCCACATGTTCCACCACCGACCCCTATTAATGACAATGATTCTGCCAACAACAATGCTACAGGGAATGCAAATGACAACCCGCTAGCTCAATTTCTTCAGATTATTCGTGAAGCTGTAGGTATGAACCAGCCAGCGCCACCACCACCTCCAGCCCCAAGGCCTGTTACCCGTAGGCTATGTATCCGAGAGTTCACAAGCATCAACCCGCCAACTTTTGATGGTGAGGGAGGACCTACTGTAGCACAATATTGGTTGGAAGAGATCGAAAAAGCTTTCGACTTAGTAGACATGCCGGAAGATTGTAAGACTAAGTATGCGGCTTTCATGCTGAAAGAGGAAGCCAATCATTGGTGGAAAGGTGCCAAGAGAATGGAGTTAACAAAAAGGGAAGTTACAAGGGACACAAACACCGTAATAACCTGGGAACTGTTCACCCAAAGGTTTAGGGAGAAATTTTACCCCCCTAGTGTCTCCAATGTGATGGAACTAAGGTTCCTAAATTTGAAGCAAGGGTCCATGACAGTGGATGAGTATGAGGCAAAGTTTAATGAACTGATGAGGTATGCTCCTCACCAGGTAAACGATGAAGAGAGAAAGGCCTGAAGATTTGAGCAAGGATTGAATCCTTGGATTTTGAGGCAGGTAGCAATTTTTCAATTAGAAAACTTTGATGCAGTTATGGAGAAAGCAAGAATCACGGAATGGAGTAACAAGACAGTATATGATTTCAATCGGGAAAATAAGAAGGGAGATAGGAGGAAGGGAGATGATAAGGGAAGCCATCAGAACCTTGGTGGTGTAAGTGTAAAAAAGGAAGAGAGAAGCAACAATAATATTAATCTAAGCAATAGTGGAAAGAGGAAGTGGAGGGAGTAATCATCTGAGGTCATTACAAGGAAGGCTACTGTGTGTGCAAACTGTGGAAAGAACCATGGCACAACCCCATGCTTGAAAGGGAAGAATGTTTGCTTCAAATGTCGCCAACCGAGACACTTTTCCTCAAATTGCCCGACTTTGAACTCCACTACTGCCCCGCTCCAAGGAAGACCACAACAACTTCAGCAAAATAACAAACCGCTGACCGCAGTAAGGACATGTTTTACGTGCGGAATGGAAGGACACATCTCCCCCAATTACCCCCAAAGGAAAGGTGGCAAACCAATGCTGTTGGGAGCTAATACTATACCGGTACGACCACAAGCAAGGACTTACAATATGACCGTGCAAGATGTTGTGGCTTCCGATGATGTTTTTACAGGTACACTTCTAGTGAACTCCTTACATGCTCATGTGTTGTTTGATTCGGGTGCTACTCGAAGTTTTATATCTGAACAATTAGCTAGGAACATGTTAACTCGGCCTGAACTACTACCGAAGCCTTTAGATGTAGTAGTTGCCAATAGTGAGGTGATAAGCGTTTCTCACATTTACCTTAACTGTACTTTGAAGATAGATCAACATGAGTTTCTTGCTGATCTTATTCCTTTTCCTTTGGGAGAATTCGACGTAATATTGGGAATGGATTGGTTATTCAAATATCAGGCCAATATTGACTGTAAAAAGAAAAAAGTTGTCTTACAATCTCCCCAGAAGGTGAAGGTTTGGTTCCATGGAACTAAAATGGAGAAATCTTCGCCATCCTTGACCATGATCCAGACAAAGAAAATGATTCGCAAAGGTTGCGAAGCTTTCTTAGCTTATGTGCACGATGTTAACAAAAACGAAAGTAAAATCGAGGATGTTCTTGTGGTAAGGGAGTTTGTAGACATATTTCTAGAAGAATTACCTGGACTTCCCCCAGATAGAGAAGTGGATTTTGAAATTAACTTGATCCCCGGTACCGCGCCAATATCCAAGGCCCCGTATCGAATGGCACCATCCGAATTAAAGGAGTTGATGATACAGTTCCAAGAACTCTTAGAACGAGGATTGATCAGACCAAGTGTTTCACCATGGGGAGCATCAGTGTTATTCGTTAGAAAGAAAGATGGATCGATGAGACTTTGCATCGATTATCGGGAATTGAATAAGGTCACGATCAAGAATAAGTACCCCTTGCCAAGGATAGACGATCTTTTTGATCAACTTAAAGGAGGAAGGTACTTCTCTAAAATTGATCTACGTTCAGGGTACCACCAATTGAAAGTCAAAGAAGGGGACATATCAAAGACAACATTTCGAACTCGCTATGGTCACTATGAGTTCTTGGTAATGCCATTTGGACTAACAAATGCACCTGCAACCTTCATGGACTTAATGAATCGTATCTTCAAACCATTCTTGGATAAGTTCATTATCGTTTTCATTGATGATATTCTTATCTATTCAAAGACGGCAAAAGAGCATGAGGAACATTTAAGGATAACGCTGGAAGTTCTAAGAAAGGAGCAGTTATTTGCCAAATTCTCCAAATGTGAATTTTGGCTAAAGGAAGTAAAGTTTCTTGGTCATGTGATCAACGAAACCGGTATTGCAGTGGACCCCAATAAGATAGAAGCAATCACGAAATGGCCTCGACCCACAAACCCAACTGAAGTAAAGAATTTTTTAGGTTTGGCAGGCTATTATAGAAGGTTCGTTAAAGACTTTTCAAAATTAGTTGTACCTTTGACGAACTTGACAAGAAAGGCTACAAAATTTGTTTGGACCCCAGATTGTGAGAAGAGCTTTCAGGAATTAAAGACAAGGTTGACTATAGCCCCTATTCTGACATTACCAGATGACAAGGGAGAATTCATTATTTACAGTGATGTGTCAAAATAAGGACTTGGAGCAGTTTTGATGCAGCATGGCAAGGTGATTGCTTATACATCAAGACAACTAAAAGATTGCGAGAAACGATACCCTACACATGACATAGAATTGGCAGCTATCATTCATGCGCTGAAGATTTGGAGGCATTACCTTTATGGTGAGAAGTGCGAGATATATACAGATCACAAAAGTTTGAAGTATATATTCACGCAAAAAGAACTCAACATGCGACAAAGGCGTTGGTTAGAGTTGATTCAGGACTATGACTGTTCTATCAGCTACCATCTCGGAAAAGCAAATGTAGTTGCCGATGCGCTTAGTCGTTATGAAAAACTAAATGTAATGACCATTCAAGAGGAGATCAGAAAAGAATTCGAACGCCTGCAACTTCATTCCCTTACCACTACTCAGAAGATAGATATGGAAGAAGAAATTCGAGTTCGGCCTCAATTGCACGACCTTATTAAAATCGCACAAGGAGAGCATTGCAAAGAAATGGATAGATTAACTAAGGGAGATAAAGGCAGATATCGCATGCATAGCAATGGATTGTTGCGATATGAAGGTCGGGTGTGGATTCCTGCAAAGGCTGAATTAAAACACGAACTGTTGCACGAAGCTCATAACTCAAAGTTTTCTATTCATCCAGGAAGCACGAAAATGTACCAAGACTTGAAACAAAGCTTTTGGTGGCCCAACATGAAGAAAGAAATAGCTAAATGGGTAAGTAGATGCTTAACATGTCAGAGGGTTAAAGCAGAACATCAAAAACCAAGTGGACTACTTCAACCATTGGAAATCCCCGAATGGAAATGGGAATTTGTCACAATGGATTTCATAGTTGGATTACCAACCACGCTTGGAGGGATGAATGTCATTTGGGTCATAGTCGATAGATTGACCAAATCAGCACACTTTTTGGCCATCAAGTACACATACAAGATGGATCAAATGGTAAGGTTATATGTTAAAGAAATTGTGAGTCGACATGGAGTGCCTATCTCCATCGTCTCTGATCGAGATCCGAGGTTTACCTCAAGATTTTGGAAAAGTTTCCAAGAATATCTGGGAACAAGACTAGATATGAGCACAGCCTATCACCCCTAGACAGACGGTCAATCTAAACGCACAATTCAGACACTAGAAGATATGCTTCGAGCTTGCGTTCTCGACTTCAAGGGCCATTGGGACAACCATCTGCCACTAATCAAATTCGCGTACAATAATAGTTATCATGCTAGCATTGGCATGGCCCCTTTTGAAGCATTGTATGGTAGAAAATGCAGAACGCCACTTTATTGGAATGAAGTAGGAGAAAGAAAGCTAATTGGACCAGAGATAGTTCAACAAACTGAGGAGGCAATTAGGATGATCAGAATGAGAATGAAAGCAGCTCAAGACCGACAGAAACAATATGCTGATCAACATAGGAAGGATCAAATTTTGGAAGTTGGAAGTTATGCACTATTGAAAGTATCACCTTGGAAGGGCGTAATACGTTTTGGTAAGAAAGGAAAGTTGAGTCCCCGTTATGTAGGACCTTTCGAAGTAGTAAGGAAGATTGGAGAAGTGGCCTATCAACTAGCACTGCCACTGACTTTGGGCCACATTCATGATGTATTCCATATATCTGTGTTACGTCCTTACAAGGCAGACCATGGAGGAGTAATTGATTATCAACCGATAGAGCTGCAATCGGATCTAAACTATGAAGAGGTTCCAATTCAGATTTTGGATCGACAAGTTAAAACTCTTAGGAATAAAGAAATTCCTTCTGTAAAAGTGTTATGGAGGAACCATAGTATAGAGGAAGCTACTTGGGAGCTTGAAAGTGCTATGATTAACAAGTACCCCCATTTATTTCATAGTTAAGTTTCGAGGACGAAACTTCTTTTAAGGGGGGAAGGATGTGAGAACCCGAAAATTTTAAATGTATTTTATGGTAAGAAATAATTTTATTTTGTGTTATTATATATTTTTTTTATGGAGTTAGCCTTTTTAAATATTAATGATAAATTCATATATACAATGAAAATTTCTATGATGATGAGGTTAAGTTCCTTAATAAGGTATCAAAAAGGGGATTAGCAAACCTCATATAAGATTACATTGAACAGCATGGAGGAAGAGGAGATGTTGGTAGTCTCTGATGATGACGTCACCCTTAGTCCCCGATGAGTTAAGATGACGTCATCAGTCTCTGATGAATTATTTAGTCTCTGATGACGTCAGCCGTAGTCTCCGATAGGCTAAAGTTTAGTCCCCGATGACGTCATTAGTCTCCGACGGGTTATTTACTCTCGGATGACGTTAGCTTTAGTCCCCGATAGGCTAGAGTTTAGTTCCTGATGACGTCATCAGTCTCTGATGAGAAGTTAGTCTCCGATGACGTCACTCTTAGTCTCCGATAGAATTAAGATGACATCATCAGTCCCTGATGAGTTGTTAGTCCTTGATGACGTCATTCATAGTCTCTGATGAAGGAAATTTTGTAGTCTCTGATGAAGGAAATTTCGTAGTCTCTGATGAAGGAAATTCTGCAGTCTCTGATGAAGGAGATTTCTTAGTCTCCGATAGAGGAAATTCCTAGTCTCTGATGGCTAAGGATATTAGTCCCTGACGAGTTTGTTAATGAGAAAATTATTCTCCGATGCATAGTCTGTTATCAAGACTATAAAACATTATTTTCTTAAAATTATTTTATGATGTTATTCTTTAAAACAGTAAAAGTTTAAGGACATCACATACATATTTTCTTTCATAAATTCTTATTAAAGTATTAAAATATTACTTGCATAATTTACAGAATCTCTCTCTCACAAGTAAATTGATTTGAATTTTGTGCAAAGGACTAAGGCAAGTATATTCACAATCTTATGTTTATTGCAAGTTGATGGAAGTATATTCTTACTCTTATGCTTCTTTCAGTTAAGCGCATGATCAATTGATTCGACATGCGTACAAAATTATGATACTTATATTTAAATTTCCTTGTGAAACAGAATGATATGCTTTAAATTTCCGCTAGCATGATATGAATAAAAGTGCATGGATATAAAGAAGCTTTGCTCTTTCAGCTATTTTTCAATGTTATATCTGTGCCATAAATAAGAATGCTATGTTCCTTGAATGATGATGCCACATGGACGGTTAGAGGAAAGGAAAGGTGCTGATTTGTTCTTCACCTGACCTAGAGGAATTTTATGTGACTACGTATGTTCACGCAAGGAGGGATCATACGGGCACAGTTAGGCCAGCTGTATACCGTATGGTTAGCAGATCTAGCGGTTTTAGCCCCCGATGGATATTTTTACTTCAAGGAAGTTATGCTTTGTTTTAAGAAGGATTACACAATTGTTTATCATCAGTAGTGAGGCATTAGTATTGATTCACTAAGCCTCTTAGCATAATTGAATTTTTTGAAACATTCCAGAATTGTTTTTCCCAAATTGTTTATATACTTGTTGGGCGTGAACTGCTCATTCTTGTAGAATTTTAATGTTTTGCAGGACAGAATATGAAGGTTGAGCCCTCAGACAAGGGAAAGGCAAAAATGATCAGTTACTGAGGTTGGCTAGCCTTTGTAATGCCAATAAGGAGGGAAGAAAGGAAGATTATCGGAGAAGTGATGTTTTGTATTATAGTATAGAAACAGTATAGCTTCCGCTGACAATGTAATATTTTAGGTTGTAATAACTCTTTATATGGTTTCTTTTAGTAATTATTATATGAATGGATGTGTGGTTATCTTTTCCTTCTTTTGACAAAACCCTGATCCAGTGAAGGATTCTGAGGTCGTCACACCTTCAGCTTTCCATATGGATATATCTTCTTGATAACATTTTCTCATTTTAAATTGTCACGATCAACAATTAAAAGCAACAACTGCCAAACACATCGGCGTGCTTAACAGGTAAAAGTCGACTACCGATGATTTTTTTCTATATACCCATACGGAAACTGCTAGGGTGTGCATACAAGATCAAGTCTTGCAACACCCTTATATCATTTCTATCATCTTTTGGTGTGCTAGAGATTTTAACCAACTAGCAAACACCCAATAACACATAGTTCAATCATCAACATCTTTTCACGTACATCGGATTCAATGATCATACGTTACTTAATCATCAAAGAGATCATCATCTTGCATAGTCATTAACATCAATTATTTACGTAAATTGTAATAATGAATCTACGTAATCAGAAAGAAAGAAAGTGGAATGAGTATATATTTGCCTTGGTCCTTAGCTAAAATTCACTATACTGGTTGCAAAAGGGTTCTGTAAAACATCATTGTGGGTATAACATGAGAAATCCATACTTGAAAGATGACTATGCAAAATCAGAGAATGATCATCAGGGCATGAAGTTGCCCATCAGGGGATATTTTACTCGTCAGGGGATAACTCACCCGTCAGGGGATATATTACCCATCAGGGGATAATCTACCCGTCAGGGGATACATTACCCATCAGGGGATGCATGCCTGTCAGGGGATAATCCATCCATCAGGGGATAACTCACCCGTCAGGAGATAGTCATCAGGGGATGACTTTATTCATCGCCAAACTCGTCGAGTGACAACTTGTTCAGTGCCGAACTCTCCATGACATCACTGAACTCATCAGTGAATGATTTGTCTAGCGCCAAACTCCTCGGTAGATAAATGTTCAGCACCAAACTCACTTGTTCAGCACTGAACTCGTCGGGGACTAAGAACTTTAGTCATCAGAGGCTATCATACTTTGCCCACCAGAGACTAATAACATTTCTTCGTCAGAGACTAACTTTAGTTTGTCGGAGACAAACTGTATCTCATTAGAGACTAATGATGTCATCTTAAGCCATCAGAGACGAGGGGTGACGTCATCGGAGACTAACATTAACTCATCAGAGACTAACATTAGAGCTTGTCTCCATTTCGATGGAAGGCCTTACATGAACAAACTCAACCTAGGATGCTTCATGAACATGAATATGCAACAGAACGTAGCCTTTCTTTTAAAGGTTAACTTTTCCTTGAAACCCTAACATGCACGGCTACTACTCTCAGATACTATGCAAAAAGGAACAACAAAGGAGAACTTAAAATTCTTACCTCTTGGTTTGATGAAAGAAATCACAGTCGGTTTGAAAGTAATTGCCCAGAAAAGAGAACTTGAAATTATATGGAGATGGTAGGTTTAAGGAAGAACTTTGGAAGAGAAATTTTTAGAAAAGAGATTAAAATGTTCCTTTGAATGAGGTATTTATAGGAGGCTGAGATTAAGCTTTGAAATAAAATGATTGGTTAAACTGGACGGTAAAATGGCTGCTCATCATTACTCTTAACAGTTAGGTATATGTAATAAGCAGCTGATGTCGTTCATGCATAAACGCTTTATTAATTAATAACACACAAGCAACTTACTAATCTAATTAGTATACGTACTCATCATGTCATTTCCCTTACGTAAGCCTTTTAAACTGCTTTGAATGAAACTTGTTAATCCTCATACTTGCATTCCTTTAAGCAATAAACAAAAACTACCAAACATATATACATCATTTGCTTGTCCTCAACCAACATCTAAACAAATATAACTCCTTTAATGGGTCCAAAAATATTTATACATCAAAAAATGTCATATAATATCAATACTCGTATATATATAAAAAAAACAATACAAATAAATAAATTATTTATAGATAAAAATTTTCTGGGTCGTTACAGGATGAGTTTGGGATTCAAGAAAATACCAGCTTCGTTGCCCACCCATAGGAAAACGATCAAGTGAAGGTCACCAACAGAGCCTTGATAGCTAGGATCAAGAAGAGGTTAGAACATAATAAAGGAAACAGGTCAGAGGAATTGATGAACGTGTTATGGGCATACCAGATAACTCCTAGGACTGCAACAACGAAAACCCTATTCAAGCTTACATATGACACCGAAGCATTAGTCCCACTTGAAATTAGGGTTCTGTCCAACCGAGTTAATACCTTTGATCCAGCCGAAAATGAATGAAGCATCGGCGCCAATGTCGACCTCAATAAAGTGTGCGATGTGGCAGTTTCCAGAACAACTTTGTATCAACAGATGGCTGCCCAACACTACAACAAGTAGGTAAAGAAAATGAAGTTTCAAGTTAGAGATTTAGTACTAAGAGAAGCTATATCATCCACCCCTCACAAGTTGGGAAACTCAAGCCTATTAAGAAAGGACCTTACAAGGTGATCGACATACTAAGGCAAGGAACTTACAAGTTACAAGCTATGGACAATACCATTATGAAAAACATTTGGCACTCAATTGCATATTAGTTATGATTTGTTTTGTCCAACTTTTTTTCTCTAATATATTTCCCAATTCAATGAGACCCCAACATGGCACTTGTTTCTCCATTGATTTTGCATATTAAAATTGGCCTTAACCTCCTACCAAGTACACTTTACCCAAAAAATCATTCTGTGACGACACCAAAATCCTTTATCGGACCAGGGCTTCATCACAAGAAGGAAAGATAACTTCACATCCATTCATAGCATAAATACTAATAAAAGGAATTAGTAGAGAGTTATTACAACCCAAAATATTACATTTCAACGAAAGCTAATCCATCTATACATTATAGTTCATAATCATTACAACTTCAATTATCTTCCTTCCTTCCTTCCTTAGCGACACTCAAAAGGATTAATAAAACTCAGTAGTCGATCATCTTTGCCTTTCCTTTATCAGAGCGTTCAGCCTTTGGACAATGCCCTGCAAGACATTAAGTTCAACAAGAATGAACGTTTTACGCCTAACAAGTATATAAACAATTCAGAGAAACAAATCTGGAATAGTGAAGGAGGTTCAATTCTGTTTATGAAGCTCAGTGAAACAATACTAATGCCTCGGAAATCTTTGAAGAATCTTTAGGATCACTGATGATAAACAACGTGTAATCCTTCTTGAAGAAATACAGGTATTCACCTGTGTACAACCTTTTTCAAAATATCCATCGGGGCTTAACCCGTTGGATCTGCTAACCATACAGTACACAGCTGGCCTAACTGTGACCACATGATCCCTCCTTGTGTGAACGTACGTTGTCACTTATAATTCCTCTAGGTCAGGTGAAGAACAAATCAACACCTTTCCCTTCCTCTTGCCAACTATGTGGCATAACCCATTTAAGGGACATATCATTCTCATTTGTTTGCACAGATATAAGATTGAAAAATAGCTGAAAATCAAAGCTCAGTTATATCCATGCATTATCATTCATAGCATGCTAGCAAAATTTAAAGCATAGCATGCTCATTCATAAAAACAATTGAAACATATAATCAAAGCCTTGCACGCATATCGACAGTTAAATTGAAATAAGCATCAGATTGAATGTATATACTTGCCTCGGTCCTTTGCACAAAAATCAAATTCAATCTACTCGTGAGTGAAAGATTCGGTAAAACATGCATATTGTTGGGTTTCGGTAAAACATGCATATTGTTGGGTTTCGAATGTTCTTTGTGTGTGACCCTGTAGGTTATTATTACGTTGGCAATAATTTTAAATCATATTACAAAATTATAAACAGTGAGCGGCATCTAGTAATACATCACTGTTACCCAAGTAATAATAAAGTCATAGATTCGACGTTACCTTTTGTGACCAATGTTTCAATGTAACTTAATCCTTTTAACCATGATATCTAAGAATAAATTCAAGGCATGGTTGTGTCATCCTCTTCATAATGTAATCTCAGTTTTCTTGATCAATGAGTAAACTATATGAAACAAATCTCTATTTGAGCATGGCCATGCATTTCATAGTTTCACTCAATCAAGAGGCCTATAGATATCACCCCTAATTTATAGGAGGGTTAAATTCCATCTACATCATTCCCATTTCTCACATAACTCATTATGCATCCAACAATCACCTTTATCGTCCACCCAGTTGAAGGTGACTTTTGATAATGTCAAAACGCTTAACTCCTTATGTAGAAATGTCATGACTTCAGGTGGAAGGACCATTACATCATTGTCACTATGAGAATTACTTATGACACATAACATAACGCTCCATGTAGAATTCGCATGGTGGGTCTGTCCAGTACTATGTTCTCTAACATGTACCTATGTATCAACTTAATATATCTCGTATATATTTATGACCAATGAGATATGGCCATCAGTTAATCCACATACTAGTCTCAATGTATTATTGTTGTCCCACTAACAATGATACTCGACTAGGGATATTTAAAAATAATGATACATTACATACTTATATGATCTCATATTCAAGTCACATACTTGAATCCATATAATTAGTATCATTCTTCTAAGGACATTTATTATGTTAACATTTATATAACGCAGTAAATAAAACATAATAAAAGAAATTATCATTTAACCAAAACATATCATAAATATAGTGTCACAATCATTACATAATTGGCCACTAGGGCATACACTCTAACACATATAACATGATAATTTAATACCTTAAATAGAATTATAAAAGAAATGCATATGTGATGTCCATAAACTTTTACTGTCTTAAATCTAACATAAGAACTGTTGAGGTTAAATAAATAACATCATAAAATAATGTTTTATAGTTTTGAAGACAGACTGCGCATCAGGGGATAATCTATTACGTCAGGGAATGTCTGGACATCAGTGGGTAAACTACCCGCTAGGGGATGTCTCGTCCATCAGGGGATGTCTCTTGGCCATCAGGGGATAGCCTTCGACCATCAAGGTATCATTCACTCATCAAGGGATAGTCATCAGGGGATGACTTACCCATCAGGGGATAATTTGTTCATCGCCAAACTCGTCGGGTGACAACTTGTTTAGCGCTGAACGCCAAACTCAGTTGGCTATCGCCAAACTCTCTCGATTGACAGGGATGACTTACTCATCGCCAACTAAATAATTCATCACTGAACTCCATCAGTGGATAACTTGTTCAGCGCCAAACTTCTCGGAGAAAAGTTGTTCAGCGCTGAACTCGATAAGTCATCGCTAAACTCCTTGAGGACTAATATTTTTAGCCATCAGAGACTAACATATTTTTACCCATCAGAGACTACGGATGACATCATCAAGGACTAAACTTAGCATGTCAGAGACTAAGGACGACATCATCAGAGACTAATTATTTCCTCGTCAGAGACTAACAAAGTTTTCCTTCATCAGAGACTAATATTATATCTCATCAGAGACTAACATAGAATCTCCTAGAGACTATTTCATAGGGTCAGAGACTAACTCTAACCCATTGGAGACTAAGTTAGAACTTGTCTCAGATACAGTGGTGTCTTCCTCACTCCTCCAAGGGTGGTGTTCTCAACCATAACCATACTTAGGTCAACTCTCATCATCCTCTCAATAATACATAACATCTCTCGGGGTCTACTAGATCTTGCAGACACTAATTAAACTTCCAAACTCCAGTTGACAGAGATTTAAATAAGGTGTTTTCAACTACTGACAAAAGTATTGTTTGGTAAATAAAGGTTTGCCTACCAGATGGTTGTCAACATTCTTACACTCATCTTAAGTAGCTTTTGAAACAAAAAGGCATTAACTTCAGGTGTTGAAAGCATGCATTAAATTGTACTTTTGGAAATGAATGAACCAGGTATTAAACGTGGCATGCATAACAGAACAAAAGCGTAAGAATCAGAGCAGGACTTTAATGTAATGCTCTTACCTCTTTGGTTGTAAAGACGAAGTTAAAAGCCTTGGGTTGCTCTTCGAAAAAGGGTGGTTGCCTTAAGAGTAAACCTGGATTTGGTGGTATACTGTATAAAAGATTTTATGAAAGTGGGGCTAGGGTTGTACTCCAAGGATATATATATATATATATATATATATATCACTTGCTGAACAACAAGAGCTGTTGGATTGTTTGAGATTTGATTTCAGCCATTGGTTGGAAAAAGGTAGTAATGGGCTTTAGAAAGAAGTGATTGGTAAGAAAGGGTGGATGCAATGGCTTCTAACGTCAGTCGGTCATCTATCATAGCCCACTCTAGTGTACTGTTGGAAATGATATGCATTAAATGCCTCATGTCTCCCAGCAGTCTTTGGTTTTTTTAAAAAAAAATGGGTACTGTAGCTCACTCTTGTGTGCCTTCCCGCGAGAACAAACATACATACAAGATAAAATTGAATAAAAATATTCATTGGAAAACTTGTGTTCAAATTACATTTAAAATCTTTTAGACATCACCTTGCCATTGAACTTTCATTGACCATACCGAAAAAAGAAATTAAGCCTCCATGCATAAAATAATAAATCACAAAATAAATTAATCATATAAAAATATTCATTTAAAATTTCGGGTTCTCACACATTCGGAGTCAAAAACTCAAAACGGGGTACCCAACCCCAATCTAGTACAAGGAACGATCCCTAATGCTAGTTTAGGGCCCATAAATTTTTATACCTAACATGGCACCTCGACCACAAGCTCGAGGAGTCCTAATATAGTTGATTGCAAACTCGATCGCTACAAAAGGTTTGTTCTACAAAAACTAGTAAACCCCGACCAGCTTGGTGGGATCCCCAACCAGTCACTCAGGTGTAAAAAAGAAAAAAGAAAAATAGTCGGCTCTAAACCCCAACCAAGAGGGTGGGATTTAAGGGACAGTTGGCTAAGTCCATTAGTTGGCTTAAGTCCTTACCAGCTCAATAGCCTAACAAGGCATGCACTTAGTTGGGGCACCAAAACCCCGACCACGACGCTTGTCACCTAGTGCATTTTTAAATATACTTTGCATAATTCAACGAAAAGGTCGGGCCTTACATAAAGGACCGTCCCAACCGACTTACTATATATCTCCTTGGACTTACATTGGTGATGACCTAAGTTATTCTAGCAAACATGCACAAAACATGAAATGTATGTATCAAGTATAATAAGATGAAAGACATTAAATAGAAACAATCCCTTATTACGTACTCAGTGTGGCAACTCGAAAAATCCCAAAAAGACTTTGGGCACCGTTAATAATTGACAACAACTGTTAGAACAAAATAGGCTCAAGTGTTTGTTGAAGGAGGGCTTGAATTCAAACACTTAAAACTTTTTGATCTTTAAAAACTTATTAAGCACTGATGGAAATAGCTACAATATCAGAAAAACTATAATAACTTTAAAATGAACACACAAGCATTCAAGTTAAAATAGTTGTATTAAAACTTGATGTTTTTCTGGAAATCTGTTTAACCATAAATGTGATTAAACAGCTACAAAATTTGTAACAAGTTACAGCTTCAAACTCACACTCACTAGTTTCTAACTTTCTTTGAATATTTCTCTCAAGATATATTACAAAGCTTCTCTCTAGTGTTTGTATGCTTCTATTTGTGTTGGTTAATCCGTTAGATATCCACACATTGGGTAATGAGAATTCTTTTGCATATATAGAAGATCAGTAGTTGAACCCACGTGCTTGGACGTGCTGCTCTTTTCAATTTAGCCGCATATATGTCACATCAATGTCCTTTTGGAATGATGTGTCAGACTGCTGTTTCTTTTGTTGCTTCTTTTTCTTTCCTTGATCTGCATGCATTTAATGATTAAGAGTTGTCATTGGACCACCAAACTTCAAGAAATATCTTTCTAGTTTATATTTCTTGCTTCTATAACAAGCTTTATTGCTTTGCGTGTAAGACCTGATGATGAGTGTATGCAGTCATAACTGTCTACTGATAGCAAGCCCTGACGTGGACTTGATCAGTGCTTCCGGATCCCTTGATGACGAGTCCTGTCTAAGACTCGATCAGTGCTTCAACCTTCACTTGAGTTATCCAAGTGCTTCTTGATCCCCTGACATTAAGACTCAAAGTATCCATTGATGGCTTTCACTGATGTAGTGTTAAGCATTCCCCCTGACGGGTTAGCTTGATAGTGTCATACCCTTATGAGTTCCCCTAACAGGTTGGCATGTCATTGTCATGCCCTGACGCGTTCCCTCTGATGAGTTTGGCTTGCCACTGCCATACCCTGACGCGTTTCCCTGACGGGTTGATCTGCCTTTGTCATCCCCTGATGGGTTCCCTTGACGGTTTTAATCAGTGAAGCTTTGTTGATTTTGTTTGGAATGTCTGATGTGCAAAATACTTAAGTGTTTTTGAGTAACAACAGACATGCCTCTTCACTATCAAGTCCTTTAGAAATTTTAACTAATGACTTGTCTAGTGTGAAATACTTCCTCCCCTGATGACTAAGTTGATCATCAGTGGATGCAAAATATGTGCATATACTTAGGTTTATTGAACACCCTGACTATGTACAGGTGCACAAACAAAACTCTAAGCACCATCATTATTTATACCTAACAACAACAATAAAACATCATCCAAGCATAAATAACATTAAATAAGAGAAATTTAGTCTTTATTACATTGTCCAAAATAAATTCTAACAACAGAAGTCTATGAGGGGCCCATACAAGCCTTACAATTTAAACATTTCTATTATAGTCTCACGCTTCAGTCTTCCTCTAAAAGTCATCCATAGGAGAGTGGTCAGCAAACTTTCATCAGTAGATCTTCATCTTGCCCTTGTTAGACTGCTAGACCTTCTCGCCATAACCTGTAAAACATTTAGTAATAGCAACGTGAGTGATTTACGCCCGCAAATATATAATCATATATGGCTGAGCCTTGAAAAGGGATAGAGTTTTAGGGCTTAAGTGTTTGTGAAGTTTAGCGGACCAATGCTGACACCTCTTGAGTAATTCAGAAGAATATAACTTTTAGGATCCATGAGTGATAACGAGAGATTTGACTCTTTACTTGAAAAAATATTTGAATAATTCGCATGCGACTTGTAACCAAATCCGTTTGGCACATGAGTCCTTAGGAAATTCGTATCAAACAGTATATCAGCTAGTCAGTCTAACCACAATCTGATTTCATCATAATGACATACGTAGTCAATGTAGAAATTGTCATCCGTAACGGTTCAGTTACCGATGTCTCGATTTCCATTTCTTATAATATCTTAGGCCTGGGGTGCCAGGAAGATGCATCCCACAAGCCTTTAGTTACCCACACGGATATAATTTACATGTATGGGGTGTGAAATAAGTTTTTACATTTGTATGGGATTTAGTTTAGCATGCTAACAACAACTCAAAGTGTATTTAAATCTAGTATAATCTTTTTCACATACATCGGATCAATGGATCGTACGTTACTTAGCTTTAAAGAAAATGAAGCATGATATCGACATAATAAATTCTTGGATAAACTATTATATCAAAAGAATGATAATATGTATTATTTGAAAGAAAGTAGAGTGAGTATATACTTATCTTTGGTCCTTTGCTTAATATAAATTCACTTGTGTAGCGAGCGAGACTCTATGAATCATGTACATTTATATTACATGAGTAATTATGACTAAATCATAACATGACAATGTGCACATGAAATGTTAGTGTGCTTCTTAAATCTGTGATCGATTAATCGACTCGGTGTTGGTTAAATTTGTGATTAGGTTCTGGCCGAATCGAAGTCCGACGGATTTTTTGGGTTGATATTACGTTATTTGGAGACTCCAAATAATTTATTTGTGACCTTAGATTAATTATTCCTTAATTAATCTCTGCTTAAATTATTTATTAATCATTTATTATTAATTACAAGTTGTGCTTAAGATCATTAACTAGTGCGACATTGTCCATGATAACATTTCCATTTGTTACTTTGTCATATCCCAATGTATATCATTTGTTGTCATCTTCAACGGAAACTCTTGTGTTTGTCCCATGGAGTAATTGTAGGGGGGTGGGGGGTGGGGGGGGGGGGGGTTGAATGCAATTAATCACTTTTCTTTGAATTAAACTGTTTAATACAGTGTAAAACTTAAGAATAGTTAAAACAATTTTACTGAAAAGATATAACAAATAAAAAAGTAAAAAAAACTGCAAGATATGAATATTAATCTACAATATGTATATTTATCTTAAATCAATTTGAATCTTTACAATTCTTTCTGGCAGTGATTACCAGCTAAAGACAATATCTATTTAAAATAATTGTTGCACTCTAGAAAAATGATTTCTACCTTCTCTCAAGTTTATGAAAACTTGTTTCTCTCTGAGATAATAAGAACACTTGATTTTTGAGTATCTCAGCGTGTTATGTTATAATTTTTCTCATCCAATTTTGACTTTTGTTGAACCCTCCAACTGCAGTCTTTGTAGTCTCTGATGCATATCTACAGTCTCTGATGGTAATGTCTGATACAATACTACTACGGGTACTTGTATAATTACAAAATCTAACAATTCTAAGTGTTATACATCATCATCCAATGCTATAATTCCTAGCAATCTCCCCCTATTTATGTTTTATCGATGATAATCATAAATCAAGGTTTGATGATGATGTCAAAACACCAACCTTATAACACTATTTTTTAGAATTGAATTTGAAACATGTAAAAACATAATTGTACATGAACATAATTGTGATGGTTTCTTTGTTTTCAGTTCCTCAATTTCCAACCATCAATCTATTAGCCTTTTTAACAATTCTCCCTTCTCTCCCTGTCTTTATCAGAATTACTTTGTTTCCCTTGCCATGATCATTCTCCCTCTTTTTGACATCAACATCTTATTGTTGGAAGGTAGAAATCACCAATAGAGGTTGATAAAAAGGAATTAATTGTTTGAGCTTTGTTTGAAGGCCATTGATTATGAAGTATTGGAGGTTCGTGTTGTACTTTCTTTGATCAATGCTTCAAAAATATTTTGTGAGTACATGTGCACTTTACTATGTGAGATCAAATATTCTGATATGAAGTGTACTGCTGCATCATCCAACGATCTTGTGTTGCTTGCTTCCAACCAAACATACAAAAGTTCTTCTCTTAGTATTCTCTGATGTTTGATTAGAAATGGTTATCAAAGAATACATCAGCTGCAAAGGTGGTGTGTGAGATACTTTCTCTGTATTCTTTTCTTCAAGGATCTCATCCTTGCTCACACCTTCTCCTTTTGCCTAACTTTTACAAGTCAGCCTCTCACACTTACTTTTAAAAAAAAATTTGCTTTAATTTATTTTTCCCCACCTTTTTCCAGACACAAGGTCTGACTCTCATTTTGAATTCTCTCAGGCTCACTAAATATAAAATCTTTCTGTTGTAGGTGTCTTGGAGTGGTGTAGAAAATAAGAAGTAAGTATTTTGTATCAGTGGATGTTTGATAAAATGCAATTGTATTATCCACTGATGAGTTGAGAGCTGATATTTGTTTCAGCTTCAAGAATTGGCTTCTTTGATGATTGAAATATCAAAGAATCTGAAAGCAATGGAATTAAGAAATTTTTCATTACTTCTAAAGAAATATCAAAGAGAGAAGAAGAATTAATAAGGGTAGAATTTTGAATATTGGTTGCTCCTCTTGAATAGATAAAAGAGAAACATCAATGCGAGACCCTTTATGTGTATTAAGTGACAGGTTGATCATTGATCAGAGTTTGTTTCTTCTTCTTCTTGTGAAAGGTATTTATAGATACGATCATTTTCAACTCAAATACTTGTGTCCTTGGACATGGACTATATTCAATAGATACATCCTTTTGAGAGGTTGCACCTAGAGATGTGTTTTTTCCTTTTAGAACTTAATATCCTTTCAAAAGTATATTACGTAGTCTCCAAGGGTTTTCATTGTTCCTTATTTCTTCCTCATATCTTCCTCTAAATGTTTACCCTCCCCCTCACCTATTGCTGGTTGTGGTTGTTTTCTTTTTATAACCTTTATCTTTTGAGAGATAGAGGAGGTGGATTTTGATATAGACTTGTTTTTAGAGGGTTTTACTACTTAGGTGGAAGGAGTTGGATCATTACTAACATCCTTCATTGTAGCAGAATTAGAAGAAATAAACAATAACGTAGTAGAGATTTAAGACAATACCTAAATTAGCTATAACAAGATCCTTAAATAGATGAAGAATATTAAACATAGGGAATCCTACATAGTATATTAGTTTCTCTACTATTTATACTCAGTAGTTAATTATCTACTGTCAGTTAAACTGTTGTAGGTTAATTAGCCACTACTACAACTCAGACTTGCACAAACTTTTCAAAGTATCTTATTCACCAAAGTTGAGCATACCTAGTTCACTTACCAACCGGTTTTGGTGTGCCAGTGAATTTAAACAGCTAGCAACCACCCAATAATACATAGCTCAATCATCAACATCTTTTCACGTATATCGAATCAATGATCATACATTACTTAATCATAAAAGAAATCATTAGCTTGCATAGGCATCAACATCATTCATTTACGTAAATTGAAACAATGATTTTACGTAATCAGTAAGAAAAGAAGTGGAATGAGTATATACTTGCCTTGGCCCTTAGTTAATTCTAACCTCAATACACTAGTTCATGAAAGGTTCTATAAAACATGATTGTCGGTATAATATGAGAAATTTATATCTTGAAAGACAAACATGGAAGTATGCAAAATAGGGAATGGCCATCAGGGAATAAATTCGTTAGGGAATAAATTACCCGTCAGGGAATACTTCACCCGTCAAGGGAATAATCCACTCGTTAGGGAAAACTTCACTCGTCAGGGGATGATTCATCCATCAGGGGATGATTCACCCATCAGGGATGATTCACCCATCAGGGGAAGTTTTCTTCATCGCTAAACTCGTCGGTAACTTATTTGACCATCGCCAAACTTGTCGCCAACTTGTTTAGCCAACGCCTAACTCAGCGCTGAACTCATAAGTGAGTAATTGTTCAGCGCCAAACTCATCAAACCAGCGCCAAACTCCTCGGAGACTAACATGCTTTACTTGTCAAAGACTAACATTTACTCATCAGAGACTAATAAATATCTCACCAGAGACTGATGACGTCATCTTAACCCATCGAAGACTAAGGCTGACGTCATCGAAGTCTAACATTAACTCATCAAAGACTGATGACGTCATCTTAACCCATCGAAGACTAATGTTATCTCGTCAGAGACTAACATTAGAGCTTGTCCCTGTCTCGATGGAAGGCTTTACATGAATAAATTCAACCTAGGATACCTTATGAACATGAAAATGCAAAAGAACGCAGCCTTTCTTTTAAAGCTTTATTCTTTCTTGGAAACTTAGCATACACGGCTAATATTTTTGAACGTAAGAAAATAAAGGAGATACAAGGTTCTTACCTCTTTGTCTTTAAGGAAGAAAATCGAAAGCTTGTTTGCTCTAGAAAGGATAATTGCTTGAGAGAAAGAACTTGAAATTTATGAGGATAGTGGGTTTAAAGAGACATTTTAAGAGAAAAGTTTTAGAAAAGAGATTGGAATTTTATCTCAGATAAGGTAATTATAGCAGGCTGAGATTAAGCCTTGAGATAAAATGATTGGTTAGTCTGGTCAGTAAAACGGCTGCTCATCATAACCCTTTAACAGCTAATAACATATTAAGCAGCTGCTGTCATGCATGCACTTAATCCTTAATCAGTTATTGCCACATAACTAGCTGACTAATCAAAACTCATACGTACTTATGAGGTAATACTCTTATGTAAGATGTTATATGAGGTCCTTGTAAAAAAAAACCCTCAACGCAAAACGTAAATACCATAAAACAACTTATTACACCTCGATTTCAAATTATAAACCAACTAATTATTTAAATAGACATAAATTGAATTTATACAACTTTTATAAATAAACAAATTGTCAACATTATTTTTTTTTTCGGGTCGTCACATTTTCCCCCCCTTAAAATAAGTTTCATCCTCGAAACTTTACTGGTGAAAAAGTTGGGGGTACTTTTGCATCATCACTTCCTCTATTTCCTACGTTGCTTCTTCAACATTATGATTCCTCCATAAAACTTTTACTGATGCAATATCCTTATTTCTTAAAATCTTTACTTGACGGTCCAGAATTTGCATTGGAATTTCTTCGTATTGCAAATTTGGTTGAAGCTCAAGAGGCTGATAATCGATGATGCCAACATGATTCCCTTTATAAGGTCATAGCATGGAGATATGAAAAATATCATGAACATGGCTTAGAGTTGGGAGTAGTGTTAATTGGTAAGCTACTTTGCCAATGCGGCGAAGTACCTCAAATGGTCCAATATAGCGGGGACTTAGCTTTCCTTTTTGTCCAAAACGCATAACGCCTTTCCATGGTGAGATTTCAAGCAATGCATAACTTCCTATCTCTAATGTTTGATCCTTTCAGTGTTGATCTACATATTGCTTTTGTCGATCCTAAGCTGCTCTAATTTTTGCTCGGATGATTCGGATTGCATTTTTAGTTTGTTGGACAATTTCTGGTCCTTCTAGCTTTCTTTCTCCAACTTCATTCCAATACAATGGTGTCCTACACTTTCTACCATATAAAGCTTCAAATGGAGCCATTCTTATGCTTGTATGAAAACTATTGTTATAAGCAAATTCGATGAGTGGTAGGTGTTCATCCCATCGTCCAACAAAATCCAAAGAACACGTTCTTAGCATATCTTCCAAGGTTTGGTTTGTTCTTTCAGACTGCCCGTCTGTTTGCAGGTAAAAAGCAGTACTCATGTCCAATCTTGTTCCTAAATAATCCTGAAAACTTCGCCAAAATCTAGATGTGAATCATGGGTCACGATCTGATATAATTGAGACCGGTACTCCATGACGTCTAAGGATTTCTTTTACATATAATCTGACCAACTAGTCCATTTTGTAAGTGTCCTTAATAGGTAGGATGTGACGACCTGGAAAATTTATTTATCTATAAATAATTTATTCACTCATTTTATTTTATTTTATGTTATTTT
Organism: Centella asiatica; assembly: GCA_014636745.2. Lineage (NCBI taxonomy): Eukaryota > Viridiplantae > Streptophyta > Magnoliopsida > Apiales > Apiaceae > Centella > Centella asiatica. The sequence goes on from CM025783.1 coordinate 29,069,780, forward strand.
ATTTTCTTATTAATATGAATATGGTTATTATATGACGCTTTTGGTTGTATAAGGGGTTATAGTTGTTTGATGTTGGTTGCAAGGATAAACAAATGATGTTTATATATACATGCAGTACCGTATTGTAAGCTCTTAAAAGAAGCTTGCGTTTGTTAAGTCCTCTAAAGGACTCAAGAGCTTAAGTTTGATGACATCAGTGCTTACGTATACTAATTAGATTAGTAAGCTGCTTGTGTGTCATTAGTGAATTAAATGTATGTGCATGTAGGACAGCAGGCTTATTACGATGCTTAGTTGCTAAGAATCATGTTGAGCAGCCATTTTACCGTCCAGATTAACCAATCATTTTATTTCACCGCAAAATCTCAGCCTCCTATAAATACCTCATTCGGAGGAACATTTCAGTCTCTTTTCAAAAGATTTCCTTTTCCAAAGTTCTTCCTTAAACCTATCACCTCCATATAATTTCAAGGTTCTCTTCTCTGGACGATTATTGTCAATCAAGCTTTGATCTCTTTCGTCAACCCAGGAGGTAAGAATCTTAAGTTCTCTTTTGCCTTTCTTTTTGCTTGGTATTCGAGAAGTTTAGCTGTAGGAGCAAGTCTTTAAGAAAGAAAAGAAAGGATTATATTCTTTTGTGTCTAGAAGTGTTGCTCATAGCTTAAAGCATGTTGAGAGTTGATTTATGGAGTTGTAGTCGAGATCACCACCTTTGGAGAAATGAGGAAGATGACCCTGTATCTGAGATAGCTTCAAAGTTAGTCTCCGACTGTGTTGATGTTAGTCTCTGATGATGTCATCATTAGTCTCCGACTGTGTTGATGTTAGTCTCTGATGACGTCAGCATTAGTCTCCGACTGTGTTGATGTTAGTCTCCGATGAGGTCAGCATCAGTCTCTGAAATGTTAGTCTCCGAAGACGTCATCCTTAGTCTCCGATGGGGTTAAGATGATGTCATCAGTCCCTGACAAGTTAATTAGTCCCAGATGATGTCATCCTTATTCTCCGACAAGCTAAGTTTAGTCCCTGATGACGTCATCCATAGTCTTTGATGAGATATATGATGATGACATCACCCTTAGTCCCCGATGGGTTAAGATGACGCCATCAGTCCCTGATGAGTTAATTAGTCTCCGATGACGTCACCCTTAGTCTCCGATGAGTTAAGATGACGTCATCAGTCTCTTATGGGTTTAATAGTCTCTGACGAGTGAAATTTTTTTCCCGATGGGCAACCTCATGCCCTGATAACCATTTTCTATATGAATAGCCATCTATTACGTGTGGATTTCTCATGATATACCCACAATGATGTTATGCAGAAAACCTTTTTCAACCAGTATAATGAACCTAGCTAAGGACCAAGGCAAGTATATATTCACTCCAATTTCTTTCTTACTTATTAAGTAAAATCGTTAATTCGATTTACGTAAATGAATGATGTTAATGCCTATGCATGATGATGAATTCTTTTAAAATTAAGTAACGTACGTTCATTGAATTCGATGTACGTGAAAAGATGTTGATAATTGAAATATGTGTTATTGGGTGGTTGCTAGCTATTTAAAGTTCCTAGCACACCAAATGATGATAAAGATGATGTTTGGGTGTTGCAAGTCATGGACTTGTATGCACACCCAAGTAACTTCTGTATGGATATCACTCGGGTACCCTAAATGATACATGTTTATTTATCAACACCAGGTGTTGGTAAATGATACATGTTTATTCATTATCACGAGGTATCGGCATTGCTTCGCCTAATCTCAATGAATATTAAAGCTTTTGAATTATCTTTTCTTCTAGCTTATGAATATATATTTGTTGAGCGTAAATGCTCATGTGGAATGCTATGAATGTTTTTCAGGTTATGTCGTGAAGGCTGAGTCCCTTAAGAGAGGGAAGGAGAGAATTGCTTAAGTATGTTTAAGTTGTAAGGCCATATGAGCCATCTAAAGTTTTGTTTCCACTACAGCTTGTTTATTTTCAAGCTTTGAGGTTTTGTAAGATGATGTGGACCTTAAGATTTTTAATGATGTATTTGGGAATATTTTTCCCACAAGTATGTTGTTAAGGCTTAGCTGTGTTACTTGTTTTGCTATTGTGATGATGTGTTGTAGTTTTCTGGTGCAGCCCGGGGTTCCAGCCTGGGGATCTCGGGGACTGTCACCCAAATTGCTGACAGTGTCTGGGGCCTGGCTTGGGGGATTTTCGGGGGCGCCACAGTTGGTATCAGAGCAACAGCAGCCAAGTGCCAGTTATGAGACATGTTTTCTGCTGGAAAACAGAATTTGGGATTTAGTAGAGTAAGGAAATGACTGAAAGGATAAGGAGAGCTGAATAAGAAATAGATGTCTAAGTTGAGTCTCGATTGTTTATGGGTTATTAGATAAGATATAAGGTTATAAGATAGATCAATTCTTGCTGAATTTATTGTATTTTCTGCTGCAGTAGTATTATGTATGCTAGATCTTTATTATAAATGTTAAGTTGACATTGATTTAAGCTATGTTTCCCTTATAGATGAATCCACCTACTCCAGGACATGTAGATAAGGGCAAGGCACCTATGATTAAAAGATCAGATCAGGAACATATCCCTAGTAGTAATGTTGCTCAACCTTTCAAGCCTGGTAAACACCATCTGTTGGATGCCAACCAAGGGAGGGTAGGTGCATGTTAGCGAGTGACTCCCCGCAAAAGAGTGAATAAACCAACTCAGGTTTTTCATTTTAAAACACCTAGAGGTTCTAATAAACATGTTAAGGAGTCTGCAGAACCTGAGGGAACTAAGCAAAACCCAACCAACCCATTTGAGGGGTCAAGTTTCTCAGTTCACATGAAGAATCCTTCCTCACCCTATGATCAAACAGATTCTCAAACGTTGGATACTTCCCAAATAAGAGGTTCCCCTACTGATAGGCACACATTACCTATGGTGTCAGCCACTCCACACGTTGTTTCTACCCCAGTTACCCTATCAAATGTTGCACCTGCAGTACCACCACTAGAAAATTCAGTACCTTTGCCTTTTCCAAATGGATTCTGCTATTACCTTCAATGTAGAATCCGTATGACACAATCAGAGTTGGCAACACGTAATACCACCATGATGCGTCAGTCAATGACTCATCAAAGAACTAGCAGACTGTTGGACCTTTGGAGGGTATCATTTCAGGATGTGTCCTTAGTTCTCACTGAGACCTTGACAGAAGTTGTGATCTCGGTTAGTCATTATTTTAGGCTACGCTAGCCCACTATAGCAGATCGAGATCAGTTGATGTATAACCTTTTAGAGAAGGTTGAAGGAGCATGTCGTTTTGCACGTAGAACAATGAGTGAACTTGATTCCCAACCCTTGTATTAGGCTTTAGTAGTAGTCAATGTTGTTATGTTTTTGTTTAATGTTGTAACGAGGAAGCTTTATTGTATAAATTTGCTATAATGTAACTTTTGTTACTTAATATATATATTTTGATGGTTTAATTTAGAATTCTTTCTTTCCTTTTCGTATACATGTTATTCTTTGAAGAGAAAGAAGGAACTTTTGATAGTAAGTTTATATTTTCCTTAATTTATAGGATGGCTCCAAGAGGAAGACCTCGAACTCGTCAAGCTACCAATCAAGCTGACCAAGAGAACACCAACCTGAATAGCAACCTAGAAAAGGATAACCAGGAAAATCCTTTTGTCATGTTAGTAAATATGATTAAGGAAGCCTCCCAGAATAACAATAATCAAGTACTTCTACAAGTACAATCTAGGAGGGTGACATTTAAGGATTTTACCAATAGTTGTCCACCTATTTTTAATGGTGATGGAGGTCTCACTGTCGCTCAAATTTGGATTAAAGAAATAGAGAAAGCTTTTCGCATAGCGGGAGTAATTGATGATCTTAAGACGGAATATGCTACATATCTATTGAAAGAAGAAGCTAGTTATTGGTGGGAGAATACTGAACGATTAGAAATAACTAGGAGATTGGCAGTTAGGAATGAACAAGCAGATCCTGAAATTGAACAAATTATCACCTGGTCCCAGTTTAAAGAATTTTTCTATAGCCAGTATTTTCCAACCAGTGCTGCAGATGAACTAGAAAAACAATTTTTAGAGTTAAGACAAGGAAGCATGATTGTGGAAGAATACGAAAAGTAGTTTAATGAACTCCAAAGATATGCTCGACATTTGGTAGATACGGAGAGAAGAAAATCTAGAAGGTTTGAGAATGGATTAAATCCATGGTTACATGATAAGATTGCTATTCTATGTCTAAACAACTATGCTGAAGTGGTTCAAAGGTCAAAGGTAGCAGAGAAAAGTGGCAAGTTACTGCGGGAATTCAATTGGGAGAAACGCAAGGAAGGACAGAAAAAAGGAAGTTATTTTAGTCACAATCTTAATCAAAGGATGGGAGGACGAGGAAAACCACAAACTAGTTCAGTTGTGATGAAACAAAGGGAAGGGAAAAGGTATAATGATAATAGAAAAAGAAATTTCAATGCAGATTTAAACGAGAACAAAAGGAGGATTGTTATCTGTGGTAAATGTGGACGGAACCATGAAACTTCCCAGTGTTTAATAGGAACCGATTTGTGTTTCAAATGCCATCGATCTGGGCATACTGCCAGTAATTGCCCAAACCAAGCACCGATTGCTTCCCAACCGAGATTTCCTCGGCATCAATATCAACCACAAAATGCTAGTCGTATAGTGGGAACTACAAGGAGATGTTTTAGTTGTGGTTAGGAAGGCCATATCTCCACTTCTTGTCCTCAGAAAAAGAGTCAGGGTAAACCCCCATTAGTAGGACCTAGCATAACAGTCAATCATCCTCAAGCTAGGACTTACAATATGACTGCACAGGACGCCCTAATGTCTGACAACATGGTTTCAGGTATGATATTGGTTAATTCAACTGAAGTACATGCTTTATTTGATTCTGGTGCAACTAGATCTTTCATATCTGAACATCTTCTCAAGAATATAAATTTTATTCCTGAATGTTTAGAAACACCACTAGAAGTCATAGTGGCTAATCAAGAGGTATACATTGCCAGGAAGGTATTACCTAATTGTATTATAAGAATAGGAAAGCATGACTTCCCTACAAATCTAATACATTTTCCATTAGGAGAGTTTGATCTAATACTAGGCATGGATTGGCTACATAAATATCAAGCTAGTATAGACTGCAGGAAAAAGAAGGTTTTTCTAAGAACACCCTCAAATAGTAAAGTGACATTTTATGGAAGTAAGTCTACTAAACCCTCTCATCTTCTTACAGTATTACAAGCTAATAAAATGTTACGCAAGGGATGCGAAGCATTTTTAGTTCATGTTTATGACAAGAAGGTAGAAGGATTAAATATTTCAGATATCCCGGTTGTAAAGGAATTTGGAGATGTATTTCCTGAGGAATTACCAGGTATACCCCCAGATAGACAAGTTGAATTTGGAATTGAGCTAGTGCCAGGAACTGCTCCAATTTCTAAAGCTCCTTACAGGATGGCCCATTCAGAATTAAAAGAGCTCATGATACAACTACAAGAGTTGTTGGATCAAGGATTCATTAGGCCAAGTGTTTCACCCTGGGGAGCACCTGTTTTATTTGTAAAGAAGAAAGATGGATCACTGAGGTTATGTATTGATCACCGGTGTTTTCCCAGTGAGATGGCCTAGAACTTGTAGAAGGGGGGTTGAATACAAGTTCTTACAACTTTTTCGAATTCCTGTTCTTTAAGAAATTAACTTTCTGCGGAATATAAAGAACAAGATTAAAACTTTATAAACAATTGCTTTTATTGATTTTAACAATTGATTACAAGTTTTCTAACAATCAAGACAAGCTTCGATCATCAGCTTCTATTCTGTGTATTTAGAAAATACAACCCTTTCAATTCTCTTTCTATACACCTCTCTAGCTTCGTTTTGCTATTCTGTAATTTATAATTACAGCTTCTAAAACTAAGTTATCAAAAACCTAGCTTCTTAATTCAAATCAAATACAATCTTTCCAATTGAAAGATTTCTAACAAGTTTCCTTGTCAGCTACGTCTTCAATAAAGTCTACGTGTGCATGGAAGACTTTCCTTCTTTGATTTGAACTCTAACTCCATCAGTGATTAAGTCTTCGACTAATCTCCGATAGCTTCTTTAATTAGTCCCTGATCACTTCGAGTAATCTCCGATGCTTTACATCAGGTAATCTCTGATGCTTTACTTCGAGTAATCTCCGATACTTTGGCTTTAGTCTCTGGTGACGTCAGCTTTTAATCTCCGAGGTATTGTTTTAATCTCTGATGACGTCAGCATTAATCTCTGACTCTTTAGTTACAATCCCCGATGACGTAAGCTTTAATCTCCGATGACCAATCCTTCAATCTCCGATGAACAAAACATTTTAATCTCCGATGAAGGATTCTTCAATCTCCGATGGGCAAAGTCCAATCTCTGATGAACAAAACTTTAATCTCTGGTGGACTTTTCCCTTAATCTCCGACAAGCCAAAATCAATCTCCGAAGGACTAATTAATTTAACAACTTGTTGAACAAACTCAACAAGTATTCCAGCAGTACATACAAAAGAAATGAACCTATCTCTTTATTATAATGACTAATTTACAAACAAGAGATACTACTGCTAGCTACAAAACTAAAGTGTTACAAACCAACACTTTTATGTACATTTGTATTCCTAAGTATTCTAAAGACAATCATCATCAAATGTTCATAAAACCTAACAACCGGGAATTGAATAAGGTGACGGTAAAGAACCGGTATCCTTTACCTAGAATTGATGATCTATTTGACCAACTCAAGGGAGCAAATTACTTCTTGAAAATTGACTTGAGATCAGGATATCGTCAATTAAAAATTAAGACTGAAGATGTCCCTAAGTAAGCTTTCAGAACCCGTTATGGTCATTATGAATTTGTGGTAATGCCTTTTGGACTCACCAATGCACATGTGATCAATGAATCTAGAATTTTGGCTGATCCCATCAAAATTGAAGCCATTATAAATTGGCCACAACCAAAGACACCTACTGAAGTGCGAAGTTTTCTAGGATTAGCGGGATATTATCGTCGATTCGTTCAAGATTTTTCTAAGATAGCAGTTCCATTAACAAATCTAACAAGGAAAACAGAAAAGTATGTTTAGACCCCAACTTGTGAGAAGAGTTTTCAAGAATTGAAGAAAAGGTTAACCACCACCCCAGTACTAAGTTTACCTGATAACAAAGGAGATTTTGTGATTTATAGTGATGCTTCAATGAATGGATTAGGAGCTGTGCTAATGCAGCATGGAAAAGTTATTGCCTATGCATCTCGGCAACTCAAGGATTACGAAAAATGATACCCAACACATGATTTAGAATTGGCCGCGATCGTTTTCGCATTAAAGATTTGGAGACATTATCTCTATGGAGAGAAATGTGAGATTTACACAGACCATAAGAGTTTAAAATACATATTCACCCAAAAGGAACTGAACATGAGGCAAAGACGGTGGTTAGAGCTCATTAAAGACTATGATTGCTCGATTAACTATCACCCGGGTAAAGCAAATGTTGTGGCTGATGCGTTGAGTAGATGTGAAAGGCTAAATGTGATGACAATTCAGGAAAAGGTAAGAATGGATTTGGAGAGGTTACAAATAAATGTCATCACAACTCAGCAAAAGAAAGAGTTAGAGCAAGAGGTTGGTGTAAAACCAAACTTACTAACTATTATCAAGGAAACTCAAGAAGAATATGTGGAAGATAGGGAAAAGTTGTTAAGGAGAGAAAATGGGAAATGTCAAATCCACGATGATGGATTAATGAGATTTGAGAATAGAATCTGGATTCCAACAAAATTGGAATTAAAGAGAAATTTACTACAGGAAGCCCATAACTCTAAATTTTTGATACATCCAGGTGGAACCAAGATGTATCAGGATTTGAAACAAAATTTTTGGTGGCCTAGCATGAAGAAGGAAATAGCTGAATGGGTAAATACATGTCTTACCTGTCAACAAGTTAAAGCAGAAAACCAAAAGCCTAGTGGTTTGTTGCAATCTTTAGACATCCCAGAATGGAAGTGGGAGTATATCACAATGGATTTTGTGATTGGGTTGCCAGTAACTCAAAAGGGATTAAATACAATCTGGGTAGTAGTGGACAGATTGACTAAATCTGTGCACTTCCTACCTATTAAGGACACCTACAAGATGGACCAATTGGTCAGATTGTATGTGAAAGAAATCCTTAGTTGTCATGGAGTGCCAATTTCAATTGTATCTGATCGTGATCCTCGTTTCACGTCTAGGTTCTGGCGAAGTTTTCAAGAATATTTAGGAACAAGATTAGACATGAGTACCGATTTCCACCCGCAAACTGATGGGCAATCTGAAAGAACAATCCAAACCTTAGAAGATATGTTGAGAGCATGTTCTTTGGATTTTGGAGGACGATGGGATGAACATCTACCACTCGTCGAGTTTGCTTATAATAATAGTTATTATGCAAGCATCGGAATGGCACCATTTGAAGCTTTGTATGGAAGAAACTGTAGAACACCATTATATTGGAATGAAGTTGGAGAAAGAAAGTTAGAAGGACCTGAAATAGTCCAACAAACTGAGAATGCAATCTAAACAATCCGAGCTAAAATAAGGGCAACTCAAGATCGACAAAAGCAATATGCAAACCCACACCGAAAAGATCAAACACTAGAGGTAGGAGGTTATGCGTTGCTTAAGATCTCACCTTGGAAAGGCATATTGCACTTCGGACGAAAGGGGAAGTTAAGTCCTCGCTTTATTGGACCTTTTGAAGTACTCCGCCGTATTGGTGAAGTGGCTTATCAATTAGCATTACCTCCAGCTCTAGGTCATGTTCATGATGTTTTTCATGTTTCAATGCTACGACCTTATAGAGGGAATCATTCTGGCATTATTGACAACCAACCCATTGAGCTACAACCAAATTTGCATTATGAAGAGATGCCCATACAAATTTTGGATCGTCAAGTAAAGGTTCTAAGAAATAAAGAGATTGCATCTGTAAAAGTTTTATGGAGAAATCATAACGTTGAAAAAGCTATATGGGAGCTAGAAGAAATGATGATGCAAAAGTACCCTCAACTGTTTCACCAGTAAAGTTTCGAGGACAAAACATATTATAAGGAGGGGAGAATGTGACGACCTGAAAATTTTGTTTATCTATAAATAATTTATTCACTCATTTTATTTTATTTTATGTTATTTTATTTTCTTGTTAATATGAATATGGTTATTATATGATGCTTTTGGTTGTATAAGGGGTTATAGTTGTTTGATGTTGGTTGCAAGGATAAACAAATGATGTTTATATATACATGCAGTACCGTATTGTAAGCTCTTAAAAGAAGCTTGCGTTTGTTAAGTCCTCTAAAGGACTCAAGAGCTTAAGTTTGATGACATCAGTGCTTACGTATACTAATTAGATTAGTAAGCTGCTTGTGTGTCATTAGTGAATTAAATGTATGTGCATGTAGGACAACAGGCTTATTACAATGCTTAGCTGCTAAGAATCATGTTGAGCAACCGTTTTACCGTCCAGATTAACCAATTATTTTATTTCACAGCATAATCTCAGCCTCCTATAAATACCTCATTCTGAGGAACATTTCTGTCTCTTTTCAAAAGATTTCCTTTTCCAAAGTTCTTCCTTAAACCTATCACCTCCATATAATTTCAAGGTTCTCTTCTCTGGACGATTATTGTCAATCAAGCTTTGATCTCTTTCGTCAACCCAGGAGGTAAGAATCTTAAGTTCTCTTTTGCCTTTCTTTTTGCTTGGTATTCGAGAAGTTTAGCCGTAGGAGCAAGTCTTTAAGAAAGAAAAGAAAGGATTATATTCTTTTGTGTCTAGAAGTGTTGCTCATAGCTTAAAGCATGTTGAGAGTTGATTTATGGAGTTGTAGTCGAGATCACCACCTTTGGAGAAGTGAGGAAGATGACCCTGTATCTGAGATAGCTTCTAAAGTTAGTCTCCGACTGTTTTGATGTTAGTCTCTGATGATGTCATCATTAGTCTCCGACTGTGTTGATGTTAGTCTCTGATGACGTCAGCATTAGTCTCCGACTGTGTTGATGTTAGTCTCCGATGAGGTCAGCATCAGTCTCTGAAATGTTAGTCTCCGAAGACGTCATCCTTAGTCTCCGATGGGGTTAAGATGATGTCATCAGTCCCTGACGAGTTCATTAGTCCCTGATGATGTCATCCTTATTCTCCGACAAGCTAAGTTTAGTCCCTGATGACATCATCCATAGTCTTTGATGAGATATATGATGATGACATCACCCTTAGTCCCCGATGGGTTAAGATGACGCCATCAGTCCCTGATGAGTTAATTAGTCTCCGATGACGTCACCCTTAGTCTCCGATGAGTTAAGATGACGTCATCAGTCTCTTATGGGTTTAATAGTCTCTGACGAGTGAAATTTTTTTCCCGATGGGCAACCTCATGCCCTGATAACCATTTTCTATATGAATAGTCATCTATTAAGTGTGGATTTCTCATGATATACCCACAATGACGTTATGCAGAAAACCTTTTTCAACCAGTATAATGAACCTAGCTAAGGACCAAGGCAAGTATATATTCACTCCACTTTCTTTCTTACTTATTAAGTAAAATCGTTAATTCGATTTACGTAAATGAATGATGTTAATGCCTATGCATGATGATGAATTCTTTTATAATTAAGTAACGTACGTTCATTGAATTCGATGTACGTGAAAAGATGTTGATAATTGAAATATGTGTTATTGGGTGGTTGCTAGTTGTTTAAAGTTCCTAGCACACCAAATGATGATAAAGATGATGTTTGGATGTTGCAAGTCATGGACTTGTATGCACACCCAAGTAACTTCTCTATGGATATATAATTTCACCTGTGATGATCACTGTCTTTTAATTGTTGAGCACGCCAATATGTGTTGTTGGCAATCGCTGCTTTTAATTGATTAGCACGTCAAGGCTATTCAAAATTGAGAAAATGTTTACAAGAAGATATATCCATATGGAATGTTAAGGGGCTCTTGAATACTTTCGCCTGGTATTCTGGCCAATGATGATAAAGAATGATAGACCGAGGCAAGGCATCGGTAATGTGATTCTTTCCGCAGACCATATGCTTTCTGCGAAGGACTACATATGTCAAATGATGAATCAAACGACCAGGCTGACCAGCTGGGATGAAATTTGATTATGTAAGGTAGTCAGATAATGATCAGTCTGGTTAGGTGATGCATTATCTGATGAGTAAAGGGCGAATCATGATTTATTGAAAAAGGGTTACCCCTTGATATCACTCGGGTACCCTAAATGATACATGTTTATTTATCAACGCCAGGTGTTGGTAAATGACACATGTTTATTCATTATCACGAGGTATCGGCATTGCTTCGCCTAATCTCAATGAATATTAAAGCTTTTGAATTATCTTTTCTTCTAGCTTATGAATATATATTTGATGAGTGTAAACGCTCATGTGGAATGCTATGAATGTTTTTCAGGTTATGTCGTGAAGGCTGAGTCCCCTAAAAAAGGGAAGGAGAGAATTGCTTAAGTATGTTTAAGTTGTAAGGCCATATGAGCCATCTAAAGTTTTGTTTCCGCTGTAACTTGTTTATTTTTAAGCTTTGAGGTTTTGTAAGATGATGTGGACCTTAAGATTTTTAATGATGTATTTGGGAATATTTTTCCCACAGGTATATTATTAAGGCTTGGCTGTGTTATTTGTTTTGCTGTTGTGATGATGTGTTGTAGTTTTCTGGTGCAGCCCAGGGTTCCAGCCTGGGGATCTTGAGGACTGTCACCCAAATCGCTGATAGTGTCCGGGGCCTGGGTTGGGGGACTTTCGGGGGCGCCACATAGGAAATGTGCAGATTTGGTTAATTTGTCCACTATTACCCAGACTGCATTCATTCCCTGTTGAGTTACTGGTAATCCAACCACGAAATCCATTGTGATGTATTCTCATTTCCATTCTGGAATATCTAAAGATCGGCATGTTCTTCTTTTTTTCTTGTTTTAGAGTTTCCAACTCCTTTCTTAACTGCTCGGCATGTTCTTCTTTTGTTCTGGAGTAAATAAGAATGTCGTCGATGAATACTATGATGAACTTATCTAAATATGGCTTGAAGACTCGGTTCATCAAATCCATAAAGGTAGCTAGAGCATTAGTAAGTCCGAATGGCATTACTATAAATTCATAATGAACATATCGGGTTCTAAAAGCTGACTTAGGGACATCTTTAGTCTTAATCTTTAATTGGTGATATCCTGATCTCAAGTCAATCTTTGAGAAATATTTTGCATCCTTAAGTTGATCAAACAAGTCGTCGATCCTAGGTAGAGGATACCGGTTCTTTACTGTCACCTTGTTTAATTCTCGATAGTCAATGCACAATCTCATTGGTCCATCTTTCTTCTTTACGAATAAAACAGGCGCTCCCCACGATGAGACACTTGGTCTAATGAACCCTTGATCTATTAACCCTTGTAGCTATGTCATAAGCTCTTTTAATTCTGAAGGGGCCATTCTATAAGGAGCTTTGGATATTGGAGCAGTTCCTGGTATCAGCTTAATTCCAAATTTGACTTGTCTACCTGGGGGTACACCTGGTAATTCTTCAGGAAATACATCTCCAAATTCTCTCACCACGGAAATATCTGAAATTTTTAATCCTTCTACCCTTGTGTCATAGACATGAGCTAAGAATGCTTCGCATCCTTTGCGTAACATTCTATTAGCTTGTATCATCGTAAAAAGGTGAGATGATTTAGTGGTCTTACATCCATGAAATAAAACTCTACTGTTTGAGGGTCTTAGGAAAACCTTCTTCCTTCTACAATCTATATTAGCTTGGTACTTATGCAACCAATCCATGCCCAGTATTATATCAAATTCTCCCAATGGAAATGGTATTAAGTTTGTAGGGAAGTCGTATTTTCCTATCTTCACGTTACAATCAAGTAGTACATTTCTGGCAGTATACACCTCTTGGTTTGCTACTATAACTTCTATAGGTGTTTCTAAACATGTAAGAACAATATTCATATCCTTAAATAGACGTTCAGATATAAAAGATCTCATTTCGCCAGAATCAAATAAAGCATGCACTTGAACTGAATTGACCAATAACATACCTGAAACTACGTTATCAGACATCAGTGCATCCTGCACAATCATATTATAAGTCCTAGCTTGAGGACGATTTGCTACTGTGCTAGGTCCTGTCACTAGCAATTTGCCTTGACTCTTTCTCTGAGGGCAAGTAGTGGAGATGTGGCCTTCTTGACTGCAAATGTAACATGTTCTTACAGTTGCCATGGCACGACTGATAACTTGTGGTTGGTATTGTTGCTGCTGTGGACGATACCAAGGTTGGGTATTAACTAGTGCTTGATTTGGGCAGTTAAGTGAGGTGTGCCCAGGTCAATAATATTTATAACATACATTTGTTCCCACTAAACATGGTGAAGTCCCATGATTCCTTCCACATTTGTTACAAATTATGATCTTTCTTTTGTAATCACTTGGGTCAGCCACGAAAGTTCTCTTTCTTTGATTATTGTTACCTAGTGCTCTTTCTTCCCCTTGTTTCACCACAACTGGATTGGTTTGTGGTCTTCCTTGTCCTCCATTTCTCTTATTATGACCATTGCTATTGGAGTAATTTCCTTGCCCTTTTCCTTCCTTCCGGTTCTCCCGATTGAATTCTCGAAGTAGCTTGCCACTTTTCTCAGCTACTTTCGTCCTTTGAACAACTTCAGCATAGTTGTCCAAACATAATATAGCAATCTTATCATGCAACCACGGATTCAAACCATGCTGAAACCTCCTTTCTTTTCTCCTCTCAGTATCTACCAAATGTGGGGCATACCTTTGGAGTTCATTAAACTTCTTTTCATATTCTTCCACAATCATGTTTCCTTGTCTTAATCCTAAGAATTGCTTCTCTAGCTCATCCGCAGCATTAATTGGAAAGTATTGGCTATAGAAAAATTCCTTGAATTGAGGCCAGGTAAAGATTGGATCAATCTCAGTTGCTGGTTGTTCATTTCTAGTTGCCAACCTTCTAGTCATGTCTAAACGTTCGGCATTTTCCCACCAAAAGTTGGCTTCTCCTTTTAACAATTAGGTAACATATTCTGTTTTGAAGTCATCAATTACCCTAGCAATGTGGAAGGCTTTCTCTATTTCCTTAATCCAAATTTGGGCGGCAGTGGGACCTCTATCACCACTGGAAGTAGGTGGGCAACTATTGGTAAAATCTCTAAATGTTACCCTTCTAGGTTGTATTGGTGATGGGAGTGAGGGGTTGTTGTTGTTTTGGGAAGCCTCCTTAATCATGTTTATTAGCAGGCCAATAGGGTTATCCTGGTTCTCATTGTTATTACTATTTTTTTGGTTGTTGCTCATGTGACGACCCCATAATCCCATTCCGGACTAGGGCATCATCATAAGAAGGTAAAGATAACCATTCATCCATTCATAAATAAATACTGAATAAAACAGCATTTAAGAGTAATTACAACCCAAGAATTAAGTAATTACAGCGGAAGCTATTACATCATTTCTTAATAACAAAACAAATTTCATTAACTCTTCAAACGTCTTCCTTCTTTCCTTCCTTCATTCCTTTCTTTCCTTCATCAGTTCTATCAAAAGGGTAAACACTTAGTAGCTTATCATCTTTGCTTTCCCCTTGTCAGAGGGTTCAGCTTTAGCTCTCTGTCCTGCAAATCATTAACATTCAACATGGGTGAGCGTTTTACGCCCAACAAGTATATACACATTGAGGAAAAATATGAATAATTCAATGAATTTCATCTGGAATCAAAGGAGAGAAATTCAAATTCTGTTTGTGAGGCTTGGTGAAGCAATACCAAGACCTCGGAAACCTTCAAAAATCTTTGAGGATTCACTGATGATATACAACTTGTGATCCTCCCTTGAAGAAAGTCAGGTATACACCTGATCATAACTTTTCAAATATCCAACGGGGGCTACACCCGTGGATCTGCTAACCATACAGTACACAGCTGGCCAGGCTGGACCGCATGATCCCTCTGAGTGACTACGTAGTCAAATAACATTTCCTCTTGGTCAGGTGAAGAACACATCAGCACCTTTCCTTTCCTCTTGCCAGCCATGTGGCATAACCCCCCCATAAGGGGCATCATTCACATTCTCGTTGCACAGATATAAGATTGAAAACATAGCTGAAATTCAAAGCTCATTTATATCCATGCATCATCATTCATATCATGCTAGCAGAATCAAAAGCATAGCATGCTCATGCATCAGAACAATGAAAGTATAAATCCAACCTTCTACGCATATCGGAACAAATGATAATGCGTTAAACTGAAATAGGCATGAGATTGTGAATATACTTGCCTCAGTCCTTTGCTTACGACCAAATTTAATTTACTCGCGAGTGGAAAGTTCTGTAAGAATATACATATCACAAAATGAATTTATTATCTGGGTTAAAATATGAGGGAAAAATGCACATGTGATGTCCTTAACTTTTAACGTCTCAATCTGATATAAAACTATTGAGGTTAAGAAATCAATTCAAACATCTTAAAATAATTTAAGAAAATAGCATTTTATAGTTTTAAAACAAACTGCGCATCATGGAATTACTACGCTTTAATTCATCGGAGATTAGCAACCCATCGGGGATTAATAACTCATCGGGGATTAATAACTCATCGGGGATTATTTCAAACCCGTCAGAGACTAAGTTAAAGTCTGTCTCAGATACAGGGTCGTCTTCCTCACTCCTCCATGTGTGGTGCCCTCAACCAAATCCACACTTAGGTCAAAACTCATCATTCTCTCAGTGATACATAACATTTCTCTTGGTCTGCATGCCATCCTAAACACGGTTTTGGGTAAAGAAAATCAGGTTAAAGAATACTCAAGCATGGGGTTGCGACTACTATCAACAGAATGTTTGGTAGTTAAAGGTTTGTCCACCAGGTGGTTGTCAACAACACTACACCCATCTTAGACAACTGGAAACAAATGACATTTACTCCGATCGTTAGAATATGCATTAAGTCATACTTTTGAAAATAAATGAACATGGTATTAAGGGTGGTAGGTAGAGCAGAGACGCAAGAAATATAGCAAGACTTAAATGAGATGCTCTTACCTCCTTATTGTAGGAAGGAAATAAATGCTTCGGTTTATCCTTCAAGAAGAACTGCTGTCTCGAAAATTAAATTTAAGTTTGACGGAAGTTTAGAAAGGTAGAATCAAGGTTAGAACAGCGTGATGTGTATATATATCACTTGATTGATCAACAAGAACCGTAGGATCAACTTGATCTCAGCTGTTGGCTATGAAAAGAAAGGAAATGACTGAAGAAGGAGAGAGTGGTTGAAATGGCTGCTGTGTCCT
>CM025783.1:29086330-29098348 GCA_014636745.2 Centella asiatica
AAAAAAGAAGATGGGTACTGTAGCTACCCGCGAAACACTCTTTTAAGGGTAGAACAACTCATAACCTCATGAGCTTTACAAAATTAAAAAAAAAAATCTTTTGGACATCACATTGCAGATAAATTTTTCATTAAAAAAAAAATATAATTTCAATATTCACAACTTATAAGAGAATAATTTTCATGAAGAAAATAAGCTAAAATAATTAAATTTCATAACAAAATTTATTTACAAATCTGGGTCTTCATAGCTCAAGTTAGGGTTTTCTTGATCAGCTTGGTTGGTGGATCAACGAGTTCGGGGTCTTCTTACTGGAGCCATCTCCTACAAGTTAAAGGGAAGATAAATAATTACTATTACTAAATTTTATTTTTTTTGGCTCAGCATCGCAAAAATACATGACATGGAAAAGAAAAAGGAAATTTCTAATAAAATTACCCAAAATATTTATATAATAACAAAAGTTACATTATTATAAATTTGTACAATAGAACCTCCTTGCTACAAAGTTATGTAAAAACACAACAACATTTACTACAACAGGTGCCTAGTACAAAGGTTGAGAATTAAGTTCATTCATTGTTCTGCGTGCAAAACGACACGCTCCCTCAACCTTTTCTATAAGGTTATACATTAAATGATCTCGATCTGCCACAGTGGGCTGCACAAGCCTGAGATAATCACTGACTGAGATCAAAACTTCTGTCAAGGTTTCAGTGAGAACTAAGGATACATCTTGAAGTGATACCCTCCAAAGATCCAACAGTCTACTAGTCCTTTGATGAGCCGACGACTGACGCATCATAGTGGTATTGTGTGTCGCCAACTCTGCTTGTGTTATATGGATTCTGCATTGAAGGTAAAAACAAAATCCATTTGGGAATGGCAAGGGCACTGGATTTTCTGGTGGTGGTACAGCGGGTGTAGTGTTTGATAAAGTAACTGGTGAAGAGACAACATGTAGAGAGACTGACATCGTAGGTAGTATGTGCCTAGCAGCAGAGGAACCTCTTATTTGAGAAGGATCCAAGGGTGGAGAGCCTGTCTGATTATGAGGTGAGGAAGGATTCTTCATATGAACTGAGAAACTTGACCCCTCAAATGGTTTGGTTGGTTTCTGCTTATTTCCCTTTGGGTCAGTAGGGTCCTTATCATTCCCATATGAAATTCAAGGCATTTTAAAACGAAAGACCTGCGTTGGTCTATTCACTCTTTTGCAAGGAGTCACTTGCCAACATGCTCCCGACAATCCAAGGTTGACATTTAAAAGATGTTGTCTACCAGAATTGGAAGGACGGGCACATTACTAGAGTTGGGTAAAATTTTCAGAGCCTGTTCAGGGGGTACTTCCCTTACAGTACTGTTATCAAGGGTATACTCTTTTTCTAAGCTTTTAGTCAGAGGTACCTTGCCCTTATCTACAATTCTTGAAGTGGTTGGAGTCATCTATGAAATAAAACATAATCTTAAATCAATATCAATATAAGATTTATTATAAGAGTTTGACAAAAATACTAGTACCGTAACATGGTGTCTAATGCATAAAAATTCTTCTATCTCCTGTCCTTATATCTTATCTAATCTAATAACCCGTGCTTATACTTATTTTCTATTCTACGTGTAATCATTTCCTTATCATACTAAATCCCAAATTCTACATTCCAGTAGAGAACATGTCTCATAACTGGTGCTTGGATTTGATACCAACTGTGGCAGCCCCGGTAATTCCAAGCTGAACTTTAGGCGCTGTCAGAAATTGTGTGATAGCCCCCAAAGATCCCGAGCCGAACTTCGGGCTCTGCCAAGAAATTGACAACAGAAAACATCATTGATTAAAAGAAATATCATCTCTAGTACAGAACCATACCAAAACTAAGGGTTTATCATTTCTTATTACAAAACCTCAAAATAAACATTTAGCAACGGAAGTCTAAAAATGGCCCATTTGGCCTTACAATCTAAACATGTCTACAATGGCCTCTCGTTTCACTTTCCCTTTAAAGCCACCCGTAGGAGAGTGTTCTAGTAACTCTCATCATGCCATTTTCTCTTTTCCTTTACTAGGCGGCTCGACCTTCTTGACATAGCCTGTAAAACATTTCATAACATTCCACATAAGCATTTACGCTCAGCAAGTATATAACCATAAGCAAGAAAATAGATAATTCAAAAGCTTTAATATTCATTGAGGTTAGGCAAAGCAATGCCAACACCTCCTGATAACTCAATAAACATGAAACATTCAGGGTTCCCGAATGATGTCAAAGGGTTAACCCTCTTCTTAAAAATGACCTTGAATTATCAATCAATGCCTTCTTTTCATCAGATAATGCATCATCTAACGAGCATGATCACTTATCTGACTTCCTCGTCATCAAACGACATACCAGCTGGTCAACCTGATCGTTTGACTTCATCATATGACATACGTAGTTAGCGCAGAAAACATTGGTCTGCGAGGGTCTAATTACCGATACCTCAACCTTTCATTCCCTATCATCATTGGCCAGAATACCAGGCGAAAGCACTCAACAACCACTTTACTAGCCATATGGATATATCTTGAAAACATTTTCTTGCTATTAAACTTTGGCGTGCTCAGCCAATTAAGAGCAGCAACAACCAATAACTTTGATATATATATATATATCCATACGGGACATGCTCAGGTGTGCATACAAGTTCACAGCCTGCAACACCCTTACATCATCTTTTGGTGTGCTAGCGACTTTAAATAGCTAGCAACCACCCAATAATACATAGCTCAATAATCAACATCTTTTCACGTATATCGTATCAATGATCATACGTTACTTAATCATAAAAGAAATCATTATCTTGCATAGGCATCAACATCAATCATTTATATAAATCGAAACAATGATTTTACGTAATCAGTAAGAAAAGAAATGGAGTGAGTATATACTTGCCTTGGCCCTTAGTTAATTCTAACCTCAATACACTAGTTCATGAAAGGTTCTATAAAACATAATTGTCGGTATAATATGAGAAATTTATATCTTGAAAGATAAACATGGAAGTATACAAAACAGGGGATGGCCAAAAGGGAATAAATTACCCGTCAGGGAATACTTCACCCGTCAGGGGAATAATCCACTCGTCAGGGAAAACTTCATCTGTAAGGGATGACTCACCCATCAGGGGATGTTTTCTTCATCGCCAAACTCGTCGGTAACTTATTTGACCATCGCTAAACTTGTCGCCAACTTGTTTAGCCAGCGCCTAACTCAGAGCTGAACTCATTAGTGAGTAATTGTTCAATGCCAAACTCATTAAGCCAGTGCCAAACTCCTCAGAGACTAACATGCTTTACTTGTCAGAGACTAACGTTGTTACTAATCAAAGACTAATAAATATCTCATCAGAGACTGATGATGTCATCTTAATCCATTGAAGACTAAGGCTGACGTCATCGAAGACTAAGGCTGACGTCATCAAAGACTAACATTAACTCATCAGAGACTGATGACGTCATCTTAACACATTGGAGACTAATGTTATCTCATCAGAGACTAACATTAGAGCTTGTCCCTATCTCGATGGAAGGCCTTACATGAATAAACTCAACCTAGGATACCTTATGAACATGAAAATGCAAAAGAACGCAGCCTTTCTTTTAAAGCTTTATTCTTTCTTGGAAACTTAGCATACACGGCTAATATTTTTGAACGTAAGAAAATAAAAGAGATACAAGGTTCTTACCTCTTTGTCTTTAAGGAAGAAAATTGAAAGCTTGTTTGCTCTAGAAAGGATAATTGCTTGAGAGAAAGAACTTGAAATTTATGAGGATAGTGGGTTTAAAGAGACATTTTAAGAGAAAAGTTTTAGAAAAGAGATTGGAATTTTATCTCAGATGAGGTATTTATAGCAGGTTGAGATTAAGCCTTGAGATAAAATGATTGATGAGTCTGGTCGGTAAAATGGCTGATCATCATAACTCTTTAACAACTAATAACATATTAAGCAGCTGTTGTCATGCATACACTTAATCCTTAATTAGTTATTGCCACATAACTAGCTGACTAATAAATACTCATACGTACTTATGAGGTAATACTCTTATGTAAGCTGTTATATGAGGTCCTTGTAAAAAAAATACCTTCAAGGCAAAACGTTAATACCATAAAACAACTTATTACACCTCAATTCCAAATTATAAACCAACTAATTATTTAAATAGACAGAAATTGAATTTATACAAATTTTATAAATAAACAAATTGTCAGCATTATTTTTTTTTCGGGTCGTCACAGTCATCTTCATCACTATCAGAAGAGGATGCTGTATTTACAGTAACAGTATCAAAATTTTCTCTTTGTTCTTTATTTACAAGGATCGCATCCTTATCTCCCTCAATCTCTCCTTTTTTTTGTGCCTTTTAAGGCATCTCTCGAAGACTCTTTTTTCTTTGCCTTCTAAGGCAGTACTCTCATCCCCTCCTTTTGCCAAAGTCCTCTCAGGGGATTGACTTTGCCTCTCTTCACTATGTATTCTCACATCCTCACTCAAAATTGTCCTAGAAGGGCTCCTATGGGCTGTGAGATCAGCTACTGTGGCCAGTTCAAGTAAATTATGTACAGTTTCTGGTTCCACAGAAGTGATAGGTGAAGGAGTGGATGTAAATTGTGTATGTACAATTGGAGAGGTGTATGTTTCTATAGAAGATGTATATACAGGTGGGGGAACATAAAGACTTATTGCAGTAGTATATACAGATGAATTTATGTCCCCTTTTGATCATCAGTAATTGTATAATTTAAAAATGAGTCAACCATTTAAGTGTGTTAACTATCAATCATTGTGTGAGGGAGTGTTGGCTCCTCCATGAATTGAGAAATTAGAGAATTTGATCTCATGACACTTAATGTTTGTGTCATGATATTTGAAGAAATTTGAGGAATTGAGAAAGATGGGAGAGGTGTAGAGGGGAGTGTTGGCTGGATCACTGAATGAGGAGGTGATCCATCAAAGGAAGTTGTGTGTGCACTCACTGTGTCAATTATCTGCAAGTGGCTCTCAGAGACCCTGATGTTAATTTCATCAGGGGCTATGGTCAGTGTATGAGCCTCACTTAACTGGGTCCCTAGTTGGGGAATATTTTCAATAACTAATTCCTTTTGAGAGGAAATAGTTAGAAATGTGTTTAATTTCTTATCAAAAGTAGTATCATTTTGAGAGGATACTACCTGGTCTAGCTGTAGGGTAACTCTCATGGCCACCTTCTTCTTCTTCAATCTCCTAAGGCCAATCACTCTCTCCCCTTGCTCCCCCTCACTTGTTGCGGTTACTTTAGAGGGTTTTTTTTTGGTACCCTTAGTCTTTTGGGAGACTAAGGGTTAGGCTAATGAGAGTGGTTGTATGGAAACTGGTTGTACTACTTGGGTAGGTAGTGAACTGGTAGTGATCTCTGATATAGTAGTTGAAGGAAAAGAAGTAATAGGTTGAGAAGTAGAAGGGAGAGTACGCGATACCTGTTCCATATGTAATGGAAGTACAAACGGCTCCGCGGTATAAGATTTCTTTAATATTTCTACAAATAACTTTTTTGTTTGTTTGTAAGTCTGTACAAAAATATCATTCTCAAAAGAAAAATTAGTAATTTGATCCTTAATGATCATAGATAAAAACATAGCATAATAAATCTCTGATTTTCTAGAGTTAAAACTACCCATTTTATTTACAAGATCATCAAAAAATAATTTTCCTATATTTATATTTACATTTCTAATCATTGCATAACCTATCTTTAAAGTTTATGACGTTATTACCTCAAAGTTAGAAGACTTACCTGAGAACACGTTTGTTATGGTGTCAAAGAGATAAGAAATCTCTCGTTTCACATTAACCCTTTTGAGGTCCTTGAACCTTAGCACTGTGCTGGGAGCAGCATTGTAGCCTAGTTCCCTCAAGAAATCGAGCAGATCCGTATCACTAGGCACTTCCACAAAGTTCTGTGCTGGTAACCCTAGTGTAGAGTTGATTCTGGAAGGGGTTATTTTTCCCTTCTCAAAAGAGATATTGAATGAGATCCCCTTCACTGCCTCTGGTCTTGTTGACGAGTTCATGAACTTAGCACTTGACCAGAGTTGTGAAAGTGCTTCCCAGACATTTCTTCATTAGTAAAGATTGCTCGACTATACTCAGAGTTGAGTAAATAGTTCGTCATCGGCTTGAAGCAATCATTTACCTCATTAATGTCAGAGAAACCCACATAGTTTATGGGTGGAACCACCAGATTTCTTGGAAGTTGTTGAACATTGATGGTTGCCATTGATGTATTGGAGATTTGAAGTTCTAGGGTTTCTGTGAATAAGAGAGATAGAAAGAGAAAAATAAGCAAATATCAGAGACATGTTAAATGTTTCGAGGTATTTCAGAAAGAGAGAGAAAGAGAGAGAGTATAAATACCAGCCATTTAGACTTTTGAAAAACGTTCCTGAAAACATGCTATCAGGGTGTCGCATCAATTCTGTGATGACACATCATCAGGGACAAGAGAATTCCCTGATGAATTATTATCACAGATTAGACACAATCCCCTGATGCAGCCAAAAGCCTTTTACCTGACCCTGATGTTCAATGTATATACATACCCTGACCCTGATGCATGGATTGGATGCCCTGACCCTGATACGTGAGATGAATACCCTGACCCTGATGTTTCTCGACATAGACCCTGACCCTGATGCATCAGACAAAAGCAAACAAAAACAAGCAAAATAAACAAATATATACACATATATACATTTTTAACATACATAGTCACATATCAACTAAATTTACCAGGAATTCATGGGATGAGTTAGGAGTACCAGAACTTAAGCATTTAATAGTTTGAGTTGTTCTAACCGTCTTTCTAACATGTCTTTAACAAGTTTAGTGAACTTCATTTTGCATAATTCACCATACCCAGCTCTCCCACAAGATTGGTAAAAGTGGCTTCATCATGAGCCTTGGTGAATATATCTGTCAACTGCTTGTTTGTTGGTACAAATTGTAGTTCAATGGTTCGATTCATCACATGTTCCCTGATAAAGTGATATCTGATTTCTATATGCTTGGTTCTGGAATGTTGAACAAGATTTTCAGCAATGGCAATGGCACTAGTGTTATCACACCTTATTGGAATTTTGTTGAAATTTAGTCCATAGTCCATTAACTGAATTTCATCCATAGCATTTATACACAGCAACTTCCAGCTACAATATATTCAGCTTCAGCAGTTGATGTTGAAATTGAGTGTTGTTTTTTGCTCAACCAAGATACAAGCCTTCCTCCTAGAAACTGACAGCTTCATGCTGTACTTTTTCTATCAATTTTGCATCCTCCAAAGTCAGCATTAGAATAACCCAGTAATTCAAATCCAGACTCATTTGGATACCAAAGTCCCAACTCTGCAGTGCCCTTGATGTATCTCAAGATTCTTTTCACTGCTATGAGACGAGACTCCCTTGGATTAGCTTGATATCTTGCACAAAGACACGTTGCAAACATAATGTAAAACCTACTTGCTGTTAGATACAGTAATGATCCAATCATTCCCCTATAAATTTTCAGATCAACTTTATTTCCATACTTATCATGGTCAATCTTGGTTGCTGTGGCCATTGGTGTCTTTGCTACTTTTGAGTCCTCCATGTCAAATTTCTTGAGAAGTTCTTTGGCATACTTTTTTTGAAGAATATAAATCTCATCAGTGACCTGTTTGATCTGCAGTTCGAAGAAATAAGACAATTCACCCATCAAACTCATTTTGTACTTGCTTTGTATGAGCTTGGAGAACTTTTCACACAATCTAGTGTCAGTGGATCCAAAGATAATATCATCAACATATATTTGAACCAGGATCAGATGACCTTGGTGTTGTCTAAAGAACAATGTCTTGTCAATGATACCTCTTGGGAACTTGTTTTCCACCAGAAACTTAGACAGTGCGTCATACCAAGCTCTGGGAGCTTCCTTCAGTCCATAAAGTGCTTTCTCTAGTTTGTAGACATGATTTGGGAATTTTGAACTATCAAATCCTGGAGGTTGTTGGACATACACCTCCTGTTCCAATTTCCCATTGAGAAAAGCACTTTTCACATCCATTTGATACACTTTGAAGTTTGAAAGTGCTACATAGGCTAAGAACATTCTAATAGCCTCAAGTCTGGCTACTGGTGCAAAAGTTTCATCAAAGTCAATCCCTTCCTCTTGTTTACAGCCGAACCGTTTGCACTCCCATCGCATATGGTACAGGTAGTAAATTCTACAAACAGTTTCTTTATTATTTCTACAAACAGTTTCTTTGTTGCTTGTAGGTCTGTACAGGTATATCATTCTCAAAAGAAAAATTAGTAATCTGATCTTTAATAATCATAAACAAAAATCTTGCATAATATACTTCAGTTTTCCTATTATTAAAATTACCTAATTTATTTACAAGATCATCAAAAATAATTTTACCTATATTTATATTTACATTTTTAATTATTGCGTATGCTATTTTCAAAGTTAAAGAGGTAATGACCTCAAAGTTAGAACACTTACCTGAGAACACCTTGGTGATGGTGTCGAAGAGATAAGAAATCTCCCTCTTCACGTTCACCCTCTTGAGATCCTTGAACTTTAACACTGCGTTGGGAGTAGCGTTATAGCCCAGTTCCCTCAAGAAATCCTGCAGATCTGCATCACTGGGTACATCCACTAGATCTTTAGTGGGTAGCCCCAAAGCAGAGTTAAGTCTGGAAGGAGTTATTTTCCCTTTCGCAGACGAAACTTTGAATGAGATACCCTTGACCACATCAGGCTTCGTGGTGGAGTACATGAACTTGGCACTTGTCCAAAGTTGTGATAGTGCCTCCCCCGACATTTCTTCATCGGTAAAGATGGCTTTACTATACTCAGAGGTGAGTAGATAGTTCATTATTGGTTTAAAGCAATCACTTACCTCATCAATGTCAGAGAAGCCCACGTAGTTTGTGGGTGGAACTGTCAAGTTCCTCTGAATTTGTTGACGTGCCATGGATGCTTTGAAGATTTGAAGTTCTAGGGTTTCTGTAAAGACGAGAGGAAGAATAAAAAAACTCTAGCAAATATCAGGTATAGATTAAATGTTTGGGGAGTTTCAAAAAGTAGGAGAGATAGAGTATTAATACCCGCCTATTGACGTTTGAAAACTTCTCCTGAAAACACGCTATCAAGGAGTCAGTTCAGTTTCTGTGATGACACGTTATTAGTGAGAGAAGAACTTAATGACGAGTTGTCATCACTTAACTAACCTAGAAACCCGATGCAGTAAAACAAATTTAAACTTACCCTAATGATTTACTGTATGTACATACCCTGACCCTGATGCACAAGACGGACACCCTGATCCTGACGCATAAGTCGGATACCCTGACCCTGACGAGAGATCCGGACACCTTGACCCTGACGAGAGATCCAGACACCTTGACCCTGACGAGAGATCCAGACACCCTGACCCTGACGAGAGATCCGAACACCCTGATCCTTACGCACAAGTCGGATACCTTGACCCTGATGCGTCCTTAAGGAAGCCGTGACCCTGATGTATCAGACAAAACAAAAACAAAACAACAAAAATGCAGAAAATACAAGTATGTGCATATTTACAATTAGAACATATATAACCACATATCAATTGATTTTATCAAGAACTTATGAAATGAGTTAGAAATACCAAATCTTATGAATTTGACTCTGTCCCTGACGCATAATTCACCATTCCCAGCTCTCCCACAAGATTTGAAAATGTGGCTTCATCAAGAGCTTTGGTGAATATGTCTGTCAGCTGCTGATTTGAAGGTACAAACTGTAATTCAATATTCCCATTCATAACATGTTCCCTGATAAAATGATATCTGATTTCTATATGCTTAGTTCTGGAATGTTGTACTGGATTTTCAGCAATGGCAATGGCACTTGTGTTATCACACCTTATTGGAATCTTCGAATAGTTCAGACCATAATCCATCAGCTGATTTTTCATCCATAGAATTTGTGCACAACAACTTCCAGCTGTAATATATTCAGCTTCAGCAGTAAATGTAGAAATAGAATGCCGCTTTTTGCTGAACCAAGATACAAGCCTTCCTCCTAGAAATTGACAGCTTCCTGTTGTACTCTTTCTGTCAATCCTGCATCCTCCAAAGTCAGCATCAGAATATCCTAGCAATTCAAATCCAGACTCCTTTGGATACCAAAGTCCCAACTCTGTGGTGCCCTTGATATATCTCAAGATCCTTTTTACTGCAATGAGATGAGATTCCTTTGGGTCAGCTTGATATCTTGCACAAAGACATGTTGCAAACATTATGTCTAGCCTGCTTGTTGTCAGATATAGCAATGATCCAATCATTCCCCTGTAAGTCTTCAAATCAACTTTCTTTCCATTCTTATCAGGGTCAATCTTGGTTGCAGTGACTATAGGTGTCTTTGCTACTTTTGAGTCCTCCATATCAAATTTCTTGAGAAGTTCTTTGGCATATTTTGTCTGATGAATATAGATTCCATCAGAGACTTGCTTAACTTGCAGTCCCAAGAAGTAAGATAACTCACCCATTAAGCTCATTTCATATTTGCTTTGCATGAGTTTGGAGAACTTTTCACACAGTCTTGTGTCAGTGGATCCAAAAATAATATCATCAACATAAATTTGAACCAAAATCAGATGACCTTGGTGTTGCCTGAAGAACAATGTTTTGTCAATGATACCTCTTGAAAATTTGTTTTCCACCAGAAACTTTGACAGTGTATCATACCAAGCTCTAGGTGCTTGCTTCAGTCCATAAAGTGCCTTTTCCAGTTTGTAGACATGATTTGGAAATTTTGAGCATTCAAATCCTGGAGGTTGTTGGACATACACCTCCTGTTCCAATTTCCCATTTAGAAAAGCACTTTTCACATCCATTTGATATACTTTAAAATTAGAATGTGTTGCATAGGCTAAGAAAATTCTTATAGCCTCAAGTCTGGCTACTGGTGCAAAGGTCTCATCAAAGTCAATCCCTTCTTCTTGAAGATATCCTTTTGCAACCAGTCTTGCTTTGTTTCTTACAACAATGCCAGCTTCATCCATCTTATTTCTGAATACCCACTTAGTACCTATTATGATCCTTTCTTTGGGTTTAGGTACAAGCTTCCATACTTGATTTCTTTCAAATTGATTTAGCTCTTCCTGTATAGCCAAGATCCAATCTGCATCTTGAACAGCTTCTTCAAACTTCTTTGGCTCATTTTGAGAAAGAAAACAAGCATATAGGCATTCATTAGATGTTGCTTTCCTGGTCTGCACTCTTTTGCTTGGGTCACCAATAATCAGATCTGTTGTCTGACTTCTGGCCCATTTGGGATTAGAGATGTGCCTTGATGAGCTTGCTTGACTATCATCTCCTCCCCCTAAGCCTGTGCTCCCAACTTCTTAAAACTCTGCCCCTGAATTGGTGGATAATTCAAGGATCAAGTTATCCCCCTGATAGTGCATGTCCTGATGATTGATCCCCTGATGGAGTATTCCCTGATCTGTTGTCCAGGGAATTAACTCTATCTGCTGAAGGGGGTTATACATTGTTTGGATTGACATCAGGAATGGATATATTCTCCATTTGTCTGCACCCATCGGCTTCATTCTCTTGATAATCAATATCATCTTCATTTTCAAACCTGAGTTCTTCATGAAAACCAGGGTCTTCAAGCCCAGAAATTTCTTGATCATCAAAAGCCATATTTATAGACTCCATCACCACTTGAAGTCTTTTGTTGTAAACCCTGAAGGCCTTGGATGACAGAGAATAACCTAAGAAAATTGCTTCATCAGCTTTAGGATCAAATTTTCCTAAGTTCTCACCGAAATTCCTCAGAACAAAACATTTGCATCCAAAAACATGGAGGAACTTGATGCTTGGCTTTCTCCCTGTCATTAGCTCATATGGTGTCTTGTTGTGAGCCTTGTTGATTAGAGATCTATTCTGAGTAAAGCAAGCAGTGGAAATT
>CM025783.1:29103348-29125084 GCA_014636745.2 Centella asiatica
AATTTTAAAGTATATCAAATGGATGTGAAAAGTGCTTTTCTAAATGGGAAATTGGAACAGGAGGTGTATGTCCAACAACCTCCAGGATTTGAATGCTCAAAATTTCCAAATCATGTTTACAAACTGGAAAAGGCACTTTATGGACTGAAGCAAGCACCTAGAGCTTGGTATGATACACTGTCAAAGTTTCTGGTGGAAAACAAATTTTCAAGAGGTATCATTGACAAAACCTTGTTCTTCAGACAACACCAAGGTCATCTGATTTTGGTTCAAATTTATGTTGATGATATTATTTTTGGATCCACTGACACAAGACTGTGTGAAAAGTTCTCCAAACTCATGCAAAGCAAGTATGAAATGAGCTTGATGGGTGAGTTATCTTACTTCTTGGGTCTACAAGTTAAACAAGTCTCTGATGGAATCTACATTCATCAGACAAAATATGCCAAAGAACTTCTCAAGAAATTTGATATGGAGGACTCAAAAGTAGCAAAGACGCCAATGGCCACTGCAACCAAGGTTGACCCTGATAAGAATGGAAAGAAAGTTGATTTGAAGACTTACAGGGGAATGATTGGATCATTGCTATATCTGACAGCAAGCAGGCCAGATATAATGTTTGCAACATGTATTTTGTGCAAGATATCAAGCTGATCCAAAGGAATCTCATCTCATTGCAGTGAAAAGGATCTTGAGATATATCAAGGGCACTACAGAGTTGGGACTTTGGTATCCAAAGGAGTCTGGATTTGAATTGTTAGGATATTCTGATGCTGACTTTGGAGGATGCAGGATTGACAAAAAGAGTACAACAAGAAGCTGTCAATTTCTAAGAGGAAGGCTTGTGATAAGTCCATAATTTATATATTTTTACCACCTTAATTATGCTCAATTTATTATTATTATTAGATTATTTATTGTTTTTATTTTATTTTGCAGGAAATTAAATTAACAAAAATGTTATGTGAAAATAGGACTTCCCAAGATACAATTTGAAGAATTTAAGACTCTTTCAAGAATGAACCTGACAAGTTGAAGAAATCTCTACTACTTGAAGTGATAAAGTGATAGAGATTGGATGATATCAAAAGAGTTCAAGAGATGAAGTTGGAAGAAACTAAATACATTCCTAGTGATAAAATTTAGAGTTTTCATATTATAGGAATGTATCTAGTTAGGCCTATAAATACTTGTACAATTAGAGGCTAAGAGAGTTAGATTTTATTTAGAGAGTTTTCTTTTAGTTTTGAGTTTTTCTTATTCAAGTTTACACTTTTTCATTCGTTTTTCTACTTTCTTCCTTCAGCCGTCTATACATTATTTTTCTTATTGCTTCTATTCAATTACCAATTATTTCGTCTTTTCTTCTATTACAGCTTTATATTTCAATATACGTCACAATGATTTTCTATTTCGTTATTATTGTCTCTCCTAATTATAATTTATTTATGTTTAAGTTAGTTTAAATTATTTCGTTTAAAATATTCATATCATATTTATTGTTTTATTTATATTAGGATTAATTATACAAACTCCTCAAATCATTACGTTTCTATTTCGCCTGAGTTAAATATCAAGAATATTAGAATTTTCTAATCTCTGTGGATCGACCTGTACGAGCATTGATACTACAAGGATCTGTGCACTTGCAGAAATTATACACATCAGCTTGTATCTTGGTTCAGCAAAAAGCAGCACTCAATCTCTACATCTACTGCTGAAGCTGAATATATTGCAGCTGGAAGTTGTTGTGCACAAATTCTATGGATGAAAAATCGGCTAATTGATTATGGTCTGAACTATTCCAAGATTCCAATAAGGTATGATAACACTAGTGCCATTGCCATTCCCATTGCTGAAAATCCAATACAACATTCCAGAACTAAGCATATAGAAATCAGATATCATTTTATCAGGGAACATGTTATGAATGGGAATATTGAATTACAGTTTGTACCTTCAAATCAGCAGCTGGCAGACATATTCACCAAAGCTCTTGCACTCTATTTTATTATATACGTTTAGTGAAATGAATGTTTTTTGATACACCTAGGACATGGATTCTATATGAACCAATGGATCGTGACAAGTCGTTACTACTAGCAATGACTTCCTCTTTCATTACTTCATTCTTTCCATATCCCTCTCCTTTAATGCCCGTTTGCCGGAGGCCAACTCGGCTTGGGCTTGTTCAGGACCAGATGAGGAGGCTAGGCCCTGCCCTTGGTCTATGCCAAACCTTGCTTCTAGTAGTAGGGCTCCGGATCTTGAATTGCACCCTTTCGGCTACAGCAAAGATTCAACACATACATGCACCAGAGATTCAAATCCAACAACCATTAAAGAAACATTACTCTAAACTAGCATCATATCTACT
Organism: Centella asiatica; assembly: GCA_014636745.2. Lineage (NCBI taxonomy): Eukaryota > Viridiplantae > Streptophyta > Magnoliopsida > Apiales > Apiaceae > Centella > Centella asiatica. The sequence goes on from CM025783.1 coordinate 29,105,726, forward strand.
TCATACTTGTTAATATGATAGTACTCTAAGTGGATAGAAGTTTCAGCCTATATAAGATAAGAGCATCTGACCTCTATTCTAAAGGAAGGTGAAACTTGCCTTGAAAGACGGTATGGTATCAGCCTTTTTCTCAGGCTAAACGTCTCTTCTTTTAAGCACCTCACCTAACCTTTGTTGTTAGGACTTATTCGGCCCAATTCGCGTAAAGGGAGGGAGCCTTACTAAAAAGGGGCACTTAGCTTTCCCACAAGGGTAGGTGGAGAATGCCAGATCATGCATCTCAAAATTCTGGAAAGGCCTTTCTTAACTTATCCTTCGCGGTCTATCTCGAAGCGTCTATAGTTATCTGATGGTTATTCAATCTATAATCTCATTGAAGTGTTTACACCCTCCAGGTTCGAGCACATAACGACAATCATCACGATGATCGCATAGTTGTGTTTGTATTGTACCGTGAACGCCAGAAAGCAACGAAGAATAAAGAAGCTATGGATACAACCTTAGCAAGTAAAGATGGAACGAATCTTCCACAGAAACTGGTTACTCAAGTATTTTTAGAAGAATGTCCGAGAACTTTTCTTAAAAAAGTACTATACCACATTGGATACCCTTTAGAGATATGCCTTAAGGTCTTTCTCTAGTGTATATTATCATTCCTTCTATAAATAGCCAAACATTCTCATTGTTTGGTCAAAGATTATGGAATGAGTTCCATGTGTCGCGACTTCCGAGAGCATAGCGGTTAGTTGAGTACTAGAAGGAAAGAAATCAGCATGGAGAGCGAGGATGGCTAAGTGAAAAAAAGTACTATACCACATTGGATACCCTTTAGAGATATGCCTTAAGGTCTTTCTCTAGTGTATATTATCAAGAAGGGTAGTGGCATCTTGTGTTTCAACACAAGGAAATCCCATAATATCTATCTTATAGAAGAAATGTTGGATATAGATATTTAATGCCGGTCTCCTGCTTAGGTCAGTTAAGAGTTCATTCTTTTAGTTCTAGTATGAGTGTGCCAAGCCAGGCAAACAAGCCAAGCAAGGAAGGCAGTTCGTCTCCAACGGGCAAGTCAGGTATTTTACTTAATTTAAGAATTTTCAAATTACTAATAAGTATACTTAGGAACTTCGCGTCATTTCAGTCCATCTAACCAAAGACCTTCATTCATATCTAAGCGAGAAAAGGATTGTCTTTTTAAGTGTAAGTGCATCTCAAAATTCTGGAAAGGCCTTTCTTAACTTATCCTTCGCGGTCTATCTCGAAGTTTCTTCCATCAATCATCCGAATCTACGCCGTATATCAACAGATTATGGTTTCAAATCTTGTGGGAGAGCTGGGAATGGTGAATTATGCGTCAGGGTCAGAGTCAAACTCATAAGATTTGGTATTTCTAACTCATTTCATAAGTTATTGATAAAATCAATTGATATGTGGTCATATATGATCAATTGTAAATATGTACATACTTGTATATTCTGCATTTTGTTGTTTGGTTTTTGTTTTAACTGATGCATCAGGGTCAGGGCTTCCTTAAGGACGCATCAGGGTCAGGGTGTTGATCTTGTTCGTCAGGGTCAGGGTGTTGATCTTGTTCGTCAGGGTCAGGGTGTAGATCTTGTTCGTCAGGGTGGTCAGGGTATCCGACCTGTGCGTCAGGGTCAGGGTGTCCGTCTTGTGCGTCAGGGTATGTACATACAGTGAATCATCAGGGTAAGTTTAATTTTTTTTCTGCATCGAGTTTCAAGGTCAGTTAAGTGATGACAACTCATCATTAAGTTCTTCTCTCACTGATGACGTGTCATCACAGAAACTGAACTGACTCCCTGATAGCGTGTTTTTAGTAGAAGTTTTCAAACGTCAATAGGCGGGTATTAATACTCTATCTCTCCTACTTTTTGAAACTCCCCAAAACGTTTAATCTCTACCTAATATTTGCTCGAGTTTTTTTTTCTTTTTCTCTCTCGTCTTTACAGAAACCCTATAACTTCAAATCTTCAAAGCATCCATGGCACGACAACAAATTCAGAGGAATTTGACAGTCCCACCCACAAACTACGTGGGCTTCTCTGACATTGATGAGGTAGGTGAATGCTTTAAACTGATAATGAACTATCTGCTCAACTCTGAGTATAGTAAAGCCATCTTTACCGATGAAGAAATGTCGGGGGAGGCACTGTCACAACTTTGGACCAGTGCCAAGTTCATGTACTCCACCACCAAACCTGATGTGGTCAAGGGTATCTCATTCAAAGTTTCGTCTGAGAAAGGGAAAATAACACCTTACGGACTTAACTCTATTTTGGGGCTACCTACTCAAGATCTGGTGGATGTACCCAATGATGCAGATCTGCTGGATTTCTTGAGGGAACTGGGCTATAACGCTGCTCCCAACGCAGTGTTAAAATTCAAGGATCTCAAGAGGGTGAACGTGAAGAGGGAGATTTCTTATCTCTTCGACACCATCACCAAGGTGTTCTCAGGTAAGTGTTCTAACTTTGAGGTCATTACCTCTTTAACTTTAAAAATAGCATACGCAATAATTAAAAATGTAAATATAAATATAGGTAAAATAATTTTTGATGATCTTGTAAATAAATTAGGTAATTTTAATAATAGGAAATCTGAAATATATTATGCTAGATTTTTGTACATAATTATTAAAGATCAGATTACTAATTTTTCTTTTGAGAATGATATACCTGTACAGACATACAAGCAAACAAAGAAACTGTTTGTAGAAATAATAAAGAAATCTTTTTCAGCCGAACCGTTTGCACTTCCATCGCATATGGTACAGGTAGTAAATTCTACACCTTCTACTTCTCAACCTGTACATTTCTTCACCTTCATCTACTACGGCAGAGAAAACAACCACCTCTCTGTCTACCCAAGTAGAATAACAAATTTCCACCCAACCACTCTTAAAAGCCCAAACCACTGTCTCTCAAAAGACTGTTGGGATTAAAAGAAAACCCAGTGAAGTTACCACAATAACTGAGGGGGAGCAAGGAGAGAGAGTGATTGGCTATAAGAGGAGATTGAAGAAGAAGAAGGGAGCCACGAGTGTTACCCAACAGCCTGACCTGACAGTATCCTCTCAAAAGGATGTTGCTTTTGATAAGGAATTAAACATATTTCTAACTACTTCCTCTCAAAAGGAATTAGTTATTGAAAATAGTCCCTAACCAAGGACACAATTGAGTGAGGCACATACACTGACCATAGACACTGATGAACCTACCATCAGGGTCTCTGAGAGCCACTTGCAGATATCCCCCACAGTGAGTGCACACACCACTCAAGATGTTGTAGTTCAGAAGCTTCTCAATAAGATCAACATGAGTCCTAAGCATTCTTCTACAACATCTTTTGATGAACCACCTCCTCGTTCAGTGATTCAGCCAACACTCCCATCTACACCACTTCCTTCTTTCTCTGTTCCTCAAATTTCTTTAGATATAATGACACAAACATTAAGTGTCATACAATCAGATTCTCCACATTCTCAATTCGTGGAGGAGCCAACACTCTCTGACACAGTGTTTGATAGTCACCACTCTCACATGGTTGACTCATTTTTACTTGATACAAACACTGATGATCATACAGGGGACATAAACACCGCTGTACATACTACAGCTATAACTCTTTATGTACCCCCAATTGTATATACTTCCTCTATAGAAACATTTACTTCTCCAATTATACATACACACTTTACTTCCTCTCCTACTCCTATCACAATTGTGGAACTAGAATCTGTAAATACATCAATTGAACTGGTCACAGTTGATGATTTCCAGACCCATAGGAGCCCCTCTAGGACAATTTTGAGTGAGACTGAGAAAATACTTAGTGCAGAGAGGCAAAGTCAAACCTTTGAGAGGACTTTGGCAAAAGGAGAGCAAGAGAGTACTGCCTTAGTAGGCAAAGAAAAAGGAGAGAATACGAGTGATGCCTTAGACGATAAAGAAAAAGGAGAGGATGTGAGAGATAATGATGAGATCCTTATAAATAAAGAACCGAGAAAAAACACAGATACTGTAAATAATACTCCTACCTCTGAAAGTGATGAAGATGATGCTCCACAAGATGATTTTTCCCAGTTCATCGGAGTTGATTTATACTTTCGACAGAGCCAGATGTCTGACACTGTACAGTTATTAAAGCAAGAATTAGCTAGAACTACTGATCCAATCTTGATCAAAGTGTTAAAGTCACAGATCATGATTGGTCAGTCAATAGATATAGAAAATCAAAAATTGTATACACATTTTTCTTCAAAGATACAAAGTGTACATCAAGTTGTCGACTCCCTAGTCACCAGCCAGACTCTCCACAGAATGAAGAAACACGCTGATATAGTTGACAAGAAGCTAGCTGATCTCACTTCCCAACTGACCAGCATGGAAACTCTGCAACATTCCATGGCTGGCACTCTGCAACAAGTTCTTCAAGTCACATTCCGACTCTCAACTCCCATTGATGATGCTGTCAAAAAGGGGGAGAAATCTACCAAGCAGTCGTCAGGGGATGTTGCTGAAAATACAAATCAACAATCAGGGGATGTGACTGCTCCTGTTCCTGCTCCAAAATCCAAGGATAAAGGCAAGGGTATCCAGATTGAGGAACCCAAGAAGAAATCCAACACTCAATCAGGGCCTAAGCTACTTGGAGATGCCATGAAGACAGCCCACTTTCCAACTCCTGTTGAAGTTGTAATTGATGGGAAAATGGAGCTGGTCTACCCTCAAGATAAAAAGTTAGTAGAAGCGATGCAATCTTTGCACAGCAACTTCAAGAAGAGGAAGAGAGGGAAATGGCAAAGCACTACAAAAAAAAAGGCCTTTAGTGACGAAAATTTTAGTGACGACCAAAATTCTAGTCACTAAAAGTAACCTTTTATGACTTAATTTTTTCTTGGTCACCAAATTTTGGTGAACAAACAAATTTACTAACCAAAACAAGAAAGTGGTCAATAAGTTCGTCACTATTGTTGTGGCGGGAGCCTGCAGATCTAAATAGTGACCAAATTTGGTGACCACATCTTGGTATCGTCACCAAATGTTCTTTTAGTGACTAGATATTCTGGTCACTAACCTTGAGATAAAATAGTGACAACCATTCTGGTCACTAAGGATTGACGAAAAATAAACCCGTCATGCTATTAGTGACCAGAAGTCATGCTTGGTCACTAAATATCTTGATTGTGTTCCTGGTAGATTTCCCGCTAAGAATTAGTGACCAAAAGTTATGGTTGGTCACTAAATTTCTTGAATTAATGACTGAAAGTTATGGTTGGTCACTAAATTGCTTGGTTGTGTTCTCGATTAAATTTCCCGCTAAAAATTCTTGACCATGGAGATGTTGGTCACTAAATTTTTTGGTGAAAAAATTCATCTCATTCTATATAATTTTATGATATAATAACGTATATTAATTTTGTTTTACTTTTTAATGACATAATGAATTTTTTGTTATGTCATATTATTGATAACATTTTCATTAAAAAAAAAAGGTATATTTTTTTTATTATAACTATCTATATTAAGCAATAATAATATAACCAAAAAAATTATGCAAAATGTTTTATAATACTATGTAACATGTAACAAATGGAGTATTAAAAAGAATGCAATCTTATGCATGAAAAATGAACACAACAATCAATTAAATTAAATTGGATTTAAAAAAAATGTGTGAAAATGAAAAAAAAATAAAAGCGGGAACGAAATTGATGAGGAGGGAAACTTTACCTTAGAACACTTACGCCAAAACAATCATTTGCCGATTGGTGTGTAACAAGTCGCATGTACTAATATAATTGAAGCCCAATTATAGTACTAGTATATTAAATCATATAAACTAATAGGGCTAAGTCCATTCATTGGGCCTAAATGTATTTGCATTTTACCACATTAATTTATCATAATAATAGTGTGACACCCTAATATTTATAAAAGTAACCACAATAGTTTTTAAGAATTACTACATATAGTACTAAAATTGTAGTTTTCGTGCATATTCATTAACTTTTGTAAATAAGTTATTTATTTAGTTGTGAATTTTTAAAAATTGCACTATGACTCATGAATGTTAGAGTATTATGAAATTTTGCTGAGAAGTAATTGGGTCTGATAATTTGGACATGTACAAATTATTAAATAATATTACATGCGAATTATCTAGTTCAGTGGTTTAAGGTTTCATAATTTCCAAACGAAGCCATAGTTTAGTTAACCTCAAAACACAAAACTTTTTTTTTTGGGCATCATATGTGTAGATACAATTTCAAAAGAAATAAATTTAAAAACTAAATTAAAATTCTATTTGATTATTCAGTATTTATTAATAGAGATTTTCTATTTCAACTCCGAAAGAAAATTTTAAACCAAATTTTAATTTTTATCAACTTATTATTAGCAAACTTTTTTATTTTGATTTAATTTCAAACAATTTTAATAAGTATGCATTATGTTGTAATTTGATAATCAAACCCTTGATTTGGTTTTTCATTCTTCTATTTGATCGGCTCCGGATCTCACAGTATGTTTGTTCAATTTTTTTTTCTTTTTTGTAACTTTTGTTTTCCTGTTCTAGGGTTTGTGGTGTTCGAATTATCGGACGTAATAATTTAATATATAAATAAACTAAGTTGTGTCAAAAATATTTTCCAACTTATTTACATAAGCATAAGTTTAAAATTAAATTTATCAAAATGAATTGGGCGGACTGGTCATCTGATATCAGGCGGATCAGCCCAATTTCTGCCCCGTGTTGCTGATGGCTCTCACGTGCTAAGGTTAGGGTTCTCTTCTCTTTCCTATTTCCCTCTTTTCTCTTTGTTCTCTTCCGCGAACACAACTGCTGGATACTCTATTTCTGTGCTGGATACTCTGTTTCTGCTCCTTGCGAATTTGAAGCTGCTGCTTCAGCTGTTCCTCCGCACTCCATTAAAGTCCAAGAATGGGAAAGAGAGCTAAGAGCTCGAGGAAGGGGAATAAGGCATGGATGGCCAACATTAGCACCGCCGATATCGAAGATTTCTATGAAAAATCTACCAAAAATGCTCTCTCTGATCCGACCAGTAGTCCGCAGTGCAGACAATCAGTTTTCATACAATAATATCTCTTCCAACAGCCATTATATAGGAGAGTCCACGGTTGGCCCTTCAAAACCCTCTTTTGCATTTTCCTCTATCTCCTCGTTCTTCTCTCCTCCTTCCGCTAAGCATTTTCCGTGGCGAGCTGAACGCAGGTACCATCACTTTCTCTCTCTAAAAACTCACTTTTTCTCTCTAGATCTATGTCGTTTTACCCGATTTAATCGATCTACAGATGTTTTTGTCTTAAATCTAGCTTCCACAAGTCTTTAATTTTGCTAGTGGTGTATATACCAAACTATTCTATGCATTAACTTTATTCCGGTAGATCTGTTCAGTTCAGAACTTTTGTGTTAGTATGTTAGTATAATTCTGAAGAATCGTGTTGTGTAGATCTATGTTATTGCTAGTTGATTTGTAGTTTTGTCAGATCTAATAATTTGTTGCAGTTACGTGTTTATATGCTCAGTTCATTGCTATTTAGTGTCTTATTCGTCCTTGAATATTCAAAAGTTGATAAAGTGATGGTGAAGTGAGTAGATCTGAATGTTATCTTACTGAAATCTTATGTTTTTTGGTACTATGTTTCATACTTCTGAACTCGATATGTAATTGTGATTTATAGCAATTAAATTAATGGAAACGTTTGTACTTAATTGCAACTTGATAATCTGTATTCTCATTTTAAGTTAGAGCTACAAATTTGTTTGGTTCCTGCTTTCTGAGTTCGAAATATGTCATGAATAACTCTATTTTGAACGACTCAAATATTTCATCCAACAAATGCACACTATCAGAATTTCAGAATGGCTTCTCGGTAGTAATATTTGTAACAATTTGTACACATGAGTAAAATCTTTTGCGGTGAACCATCTTTCATTGAAGGCAACTGTGTCTTTTTTTTATTTGATAAGTTTGTATGAATATAGTGTTGGTTGTATAGTTTAATTGATCTGTATAGCTACCAGTTTGCAGAATTGGGTCTGTTTATACAACCAGAAATACAAGCTCAAGTCAGCAGTTGATTCTTTCTCTTGTTGCACCAACAGAACAGTTGAATAGTTGATTCTTTCTCTTGTTGCACCAACAGAACAGCAGAAGACGAATACGAAGACGAAGACGAAGACGAAGACGATGAAGAGGAAGAGGAAGATAAAGTGGAAGAGGCAGAGGAAGACGAGGAATAGGAGGAACCTGTAAGGTGAGTTGTTGGTCTTTTCCACTTCTGAAAAATAAAAACATTTTTTTATCATTCTTTTTATTGGGAATACCTATGGGGCTTGCTGGTTGACACAGGGCAACAAGAGAAAAATGATGATATGTAATCTGGCCTCTAAGATCCCCTGCAAACTTGTTAATGCGAAGTTTCTGGTAAAATGATGATATGATGATATTTTTTTGGCTTGTGACTCTATGCAACTTCATTTTAATTGTCTTGTGACTATGCAACTTGTTCCACTTGTGGCACTCTTTACATCGTTTGGTTAATATTTCAGTGCAGTCAATTTTCTTTAGTATTCATAGTTAGTGTAAATTTTCTGAGTTATTGCATTTACTATTTTCTTCTTGGTTAAAGACGGTAATTATATGCCTGCATGAGGGAGATAGTTGCAGTTTATCTGCCTGCAAGAGGTAATTTCTTCAGAGTTATCAAAAGTTTCAAGAGCCTCCTCACTACGAAAATTATTCAAACATTTCCTCTCTTTTTTTCAAAAAAAAAAAGCACCGTCTCCAGGCTAATATTCACCTCAACCTAGTCTTAACTTTATGTAGTAACATTATTCATGTTATCTATAACTACTTAGTAAACCAGGAGTTGCTGGCTACTTGCATGATAAATCGAGTCTGCCCCTTTTTAAACCATAGTACTGTGTTGTTTTTGTTTCTAAACCAGCTAGAGATTTTCTTTTCTTTCCCATTTGGTCTAATGCAAAACTTTTTCTTGAAAAATTACAGTTCTACTGAAGTGTACTTTTTTCTTAATACGTTCTTTTGCCGCGAATGCTGTCTGCAATTTGCTTCATCATTGGAGCAGCAATCATTTTGGATGTAATAGTCAAGCATCATTTTTCCAGTCATTTGACGGTTAGTAAGCTTTCACTTCTCAACTGTTTGTGTTCATCATTTTTGTACTAGGACTAATTCCGCATTAATTGTGATTCTATTACTGTTTTTTTTTCCGCTTATGCAGCTGAATTTGCAGCCATCAATGCGAGCTGAACCCAAGATGATTGTTCTCGTTGTAGGTGATTGTAAAGATAAAGAGCAGACATGTTGCTAGGACTATAACCAAAAAGAAAAGGAGTGGTAGTGTTCACCGTCATCCACTACGACTCAAATAGGCCCCAGGACGAATGATAAAAGACCTGATATTTTGATATTTGAGGTGCACAAGAGTAGCTCGTCTAGTTTGGTATGCAATAATAATTTAGGGTGCTTGACTATTTTATCTCAATTGGGATAAGTATTTTGTTGAACTTAGGTTATAGTATTGGTGGATATTTTATTCCATGAATTCTATTGTGTTTTGATATGATGTTTACACTTGGATAGTGTTTGTAATTGATACATAGTACTTGTGGATTTTAAGATTTTTACTTTATTATTGAAAGGAATATCTTTTGCGTAGTAATTGCATTGGAAGTTTATTATTAGATTTTTAGGGACAATAAAGGTGAATATCTTCCAATAGTTGTATGTTGCTATGTGGTTTTTGCAGTGTTACTCGCTTTAGTTCTGTACTGCAGTTTGGTTTTGTTTTCTTTGTTCGTTTGGGTTTTCCTTTCCATCCTTTCGGATGTCTTTTCCTATCTAGCGACCTGTGCTAGTAGGGAGGGAGGTATGCCTCTCTTCTTTTTGTATCTTCTTTTCTTTTATACATATCCAATTTAGCAAAAAAAAATAAAAATACATAACTGATGGAATGATCCTTTTTGTAATGTTTTGATTTTTATGCATTGGGCCTGTGTTTTATTGGATGCCTTGTTGCTACAAGTTTGTGTCTTTCTATAAATTAAGCACCTAGTACCTTTTGCAGGCTTTTCCTTGAATTGCAGTTCTTAAAGGGATGGCAGTTATACAGCAGGGTCCTATGGCAGCAGCAGCGTCCTATGGCAGCAGCAGGATCCTATGGTAATTTCTGCAGCAGGGATGGCAGTTCGGTAAGACTGTTGTGTGCTGATTGTTTGACTATTGGTCTCAAATGAAATTTTATTTGCTAACTTAAAGGTAGTTATTGTAATATGATCATGAAGTTATTATACAAATTTTACAAGGTACAGCTGGCTGTCTACTGGACATGAATTGATGAAGTTATTATACAAATCTTGAGACAAGTGGATAAGAAGGTACAATTTCTCGGCATCTACTTCAGTTGATTTTTTTAATTCAAGTCAGATGTGCTTTCACGAGTTTCTATTCATGTTCAGCATTGAAGTCTGTTTCTTTCCCCTTTCTCTCTCTGTCTCTCACTCTCTGTTTTTTTTTACCCCTCTTTAGAATAAAATAAAGTTACAGACCGATGCTGTATTGACCCCTGGGGAATGGGCTGATAGCCTTACCAACATAAGTATCGGTGATCTACTACTATCTGAACCACCTGATAATATTGATTCCAATTGCATCAGTCCATCTGTGTCTACTATCTCTCACTTTCAGGCCCCATTCAGCAGTGATTCTTTTGATGTTGCAATTGCTGCACTTATTTATAAACATCAGGACAAGTCTACCTTCCAACCAAATTTACATGTTTGGATAGTGTTTGTAATAGATACATTGTAGTTGTGAATTGTGAATTGGAGTATTGTGGATTTTAAGATTTTTATTTATTATTGAAAGGAATATCTTTTGTGTAGTAAATTGCATTGAAAGTTTATCATTAGATTTTTGTAGGGACAATAAAGGTGAACATTTAAGGATTAAAGACCAAAAGCTTTGGTGACCACCTTTTGGTCACTATCAAAAAAATTATTGACCATTTTATTGGTCACAAATGTAAAATTATGACCAAAAAAGTGGTCACTTTTATGAATTTGTGACCAATTTTTTTTGTCACAATAAATAATTTAGTGACGAACAATTTTCTGGTCACCAATTCAATTACCCGGCCTGCCCGAAAAAAATTTAGTGACCAATCTTTATTGTTTGGTGACCGAATTTGTGACCACTTCGTTGGTCACTAAACGTTGTGTTGTAGTGACCAACTTTTCCCCTGAGCTTACCTTAGTGACCACCTTCAAAATTATGGTCACCAAAACTTTTAGTGACTGAGCTTTAATGACGAGCAGGTGACGACCTATTTTTTGGTCACCAAAAGTCTTTAGTGACCAGATTTGGTCACCAAAAGTCTTTAGTGACCAGATTTGGTCACCAAAAGTACTTTTAGTGACCAAAAATCGATCGTCACTGAAGGCCATTTTTTTTATAGTGAAGGAACAGGAGGAAGAAGCAAAGAAGAAAAAGAGTGTCAGGCCCAGGACTTTCAGGAAACCTCAGCCAAGAAGATTACAGAACCCTAAAAGTGCATCAGGGGATAAAAATCAAGATAAAACTGAAGACCCTGATGTCACTACAAAAAAGTCATCTGAAGCCAAGGTCAAAGCACCTTCTCCTGTTACCAAAGAATATGGTTCACCCACTCTAGCTGAATTTCTCAAAGAAGAAAGGCGTAAAAACCTGACATTTATGTTCTCCATAAAAAACATAGATGTCAGGTTCAACAATAGAAGGGATCAGCTAATCACAGTTTAACTGAAGAGTGGGTCAGAATTCAATGTAGCAATGGACTAGTTCAGGAGAATGGATGCTGAGCAATTAGGACTGGTCTTAAATCTGATTCCAAGATCCTCGTAGGCTAACAAAGACTTAAGGGAGATAATCGAAAGGCTGAGGAGAGCCATCAACAATGAAAGGAGCCTGCCCACAGCATTGGAAAGTCCACTGAAATTATTCTATAGATCCACTGATGGGCAGGAGAAAAGTATAAGGATCAAAGAAGTTGATGGCCTAAACCTGGAGGAAGCGATGCATGTTCTAAGTCAAATAGCCAATCACAAAAATGAACATGTCATCAAGTTCAGAATCCTGCTGATTCATAGAGTATTGAAGGAGATTGAAGAAACCAAAGCTGATGATGGGAATACTGCAGTAAGGTATGTGCCACCAGTGAAGGGATTTAAAGAATATCCAAAAATGATCACTAGCCCCATGGGTGTTCAATTCAAAAATAAAAAGGGGGAGATCATTACCTTCCACTGGTCACAACTTACTGCAGCCAATGTTCAAGAAATAAAATCTGTCCTTGAAGCTTTGGAATCCAGCAGCAATGTCAACATAGTCAACTTCAGAAAACTTCTTCAAAAGGAGCTGGAGCAACTGGAAGCAGGTGGAGAAGACAACAGACTGAGGATTCCTGATCAAAACCCAGATCAAAGAAGACAAGGCCTTAGAAGTGATTCTCAACTGATTGAATCAAGTCATCCATTGCCCTTTGTCTCAGCAAAAAGGAAAAGGGATCCTGATGTCTAATACAACATTCTTTTTGTAATAGTTATAGGAAAATTCTTGTACAGAAATTCTTTTATTAATTTTATTCAAAATACTTTCATGTATTTAGTATTGGTTTTGACATCATCATCAGTGCATCTAGGGATTTATGGTTATCAAATTGATAAACATAAATAGGGGGAGATTGTTAGAGATAAATGATGATGATGATGATTATGTAATAATTTGTGCAACTGTAAATACTTGAGGTATTTTATAAACCTTAAGATTAGCACGAGTTTTGCATTCGCTGATGATAAACTTATTCATCAGTGGATGGTCAATAACTTCACAAGGCAAGTCAAAAAACAAAAACATTCAAAGGACTTGACAAAGTGAAGAAGAATGTTTAATACTACTAGTAAACAGTCAAAGTATTCCGCACATCAGAAATTCTAAACAAAGTTGCGTTGATTGGAACCCATCAGGGGGAACCCATCAGGGGGAACCCATCAGGGGAACCCATCAGGGGAACCCATCAGGGGAACCCATCAGGGGAACCCATCAGGGGAACCCATCAGGGGGAACCCAACAGGGGAACCTGTCAGGGTATGACGAGGGAAGACCAACCCGTCAGGGAAACACTTCAGGACATGTCAGTGTCAGGCAAACCCATCAGGGTAACTCGTTAGGGGGAATTACCAACATGACATCAGTGTAAGCCATCAGTGTATGCTGTCAGTCATAACCATCAATATCAAGAAGCACTGAGTGAAACTCAAGTGAAGGTTGAAGCCCTGATCCAGTCAATAAGCATTAGGGGATCCAGAAGCACTGATCAAAGTCCATCAGGGCTGATAGTCAGTGGATCGTTATGACAGCATGCACCCGTCATCAGTACTAACACGGAAATCAGCGTAACGTGTTACAGAAGCAAGAAATATCAACTGGAAAGATATTTCTTGAAGTTTGTTTTTGATCCAATGAGAACTCTCGCACATTAAATGCGTACAGATCAGGGGAAGAAAAAGAAGAAACAAAACATGCAGTAGTCTGACACATAGGGCTACGATGTGACATACTTGTGGCTAAGTTGAGAAAAGCAGCACATCTCTAGCACGTGATTTCATCAACTGATCAACATATAAGCAAAGAAGTTCTCATTACAATTAGAGTGATTGAATCTATCCAACATATCAAAACAAACAAGAAACACACAACACTAGGAAGCTCAGAAATATATTTCTTGAGAAATTTATTTTTTCAGAGAAAGTTTTAGTAGCTAGTGAGTGTGAGAAGTTGTGAATTTTATTTGCAGAATTTGTAGCTGTAAATCACATTTGTGATTATACAGATTTCCAGAAAAACCCCAAGTTTTAATATAACTATTTTAACTTGAATCTGTGTGTTCATTTCTTTAGTTTTTCTGTTTGTTACAACTGTTTTCCAGTAAGCACTTTTAAGCTTAAAAGAGTGAAAAGTTTCAGGTGTTTGTATTCATCCCCCCTTTTACAAACACTTGTGCTTATATTGCACTAACAATTTGCGTCGTGTTATAAAAAACCGACGCAAATACTCAGAAACAGGGGACAAACAGGGGACTTGAATACTCAAAAACAGGGGATTGCTGTATGATTGTTGCCAAGAACTACTTCCCATACTCAACCAGAAATATATAAAATTTACTTCAGCAAACAATCAGCTACAATTATTGGAATAAAAAACAAATTAAAACAATTAACAATTATTTACAATTAACAAATATTTACAATAATTGGAATAAAACAAATATTTATTTATTTACAACTATTGGAATAAAGCAAATTAAAACCTTCAAGTGCTGCACTTATTTTCCATGATCAATCCATAACTCTTCACCATGGTCATTATGTAGGTAGTTTGTTTCTCCATTATCGTCACCATATGGGGTAGGTAGACCTACAGAGAAAGGAGGATTCTCATCAAATTGGTTATACTCATCTTCGTTAACATCATCAATACTAAGAATATTTCTCTTGCCTTGAACAACAATTGAAAACTTAGGATTGGCGAGGTCTTGGATATAAAATACTTGTTTTACTTGCGTTGCGAGTATAAATGGGTCGTCCACGTGACCCCACTGACTAAAATCTATCAAAGTAAATCCTAAGTCATCCTTTCGAACACCACAACGTATATCAATCCAATTACAATGAAAGAAACCAACCTTGAATTCTCTGTACTCAAGCTCCCAAATATCTTCAATCACCCCATAATATGACTTTTTCACATCTTTTGATTCTGAAGATTTGCCTCTGAAAAATTTTGTTGATGAAACTTCCACGGTAACACCACTATTTTGCATAGTGCTCTTTCCATCTTGACGCTGGGTGTAAAAAGTATATCCATTAACATCATAACCCTCATAAGATCGAACAAGCGTGTTGAGGCCATATGCTAACCATTTTATCGTATTAGAAATGACATTTGGTGTATCTGACAACTGGCACATTACACGGTCTTTAATCCATCCAACAAATGAGAGATTATGTTCAGTTGTAACCCAAATGCCACTTTTTGAAGGATTCTGCCTCATAATCAAACTAACATGACAATCTAAGTAAGGATGAACTTCAGTCATGTATTGTAGGACAAAGTGATGCGCTCTATCGCGCAGTTCACACCCAGGAGAGATCCATTTGGATCCTAATGTACCCTGCCCATGAAGTCTTCCCTCGTGACGAGATTTGGAAATTCCAATATGATTGATAGCTGCTAAATACTCTGTGCAAAATTCAATAGCCTCCTCAACTGAATATCCTTCAACTATGCTAGCTTCCGGCTGATATCGGTTCCTCACATATCCTTTCAATATACCCATGAATCTCTCAAAAGAATACATATACCGCAAATATATCGGGCCACATAACTTAATCTCTCTAACCAAATGAATAACCAAATGTACCATAATGTCAAAAAATGAAGGTGGAAAATACATTTCAAACTGACATAGTGTCACAACAATATCAGCTTGTAATTTATCCAACGTGATGGGTTCAATCACCTTGCTGCAGATGGCATTGAAGAAAAAATAAAGTTTCATAACAAGTCTCACGTGATTCGACAATATCCCTCGAATTGCAATTGGTAATACCTGTTGCATTAACACATGACAATCATGTGACTTCATACCCACAAGTTTCAAATCCTTCATTGACACAAACCTTTTGATGTTTGAAGAATATCCATATGGAACTTTCACACCAAACAAACACTCACAAAATGCAATTTTCTCTTTTTTACACAAAGTATAACAAGATGGAGGTAGATATGTACGCTTCTTTGATTCTTGTGGTGCTAACTCTAGTCGTATACCCATTTCTTCCATATCTTTTCTGACTTTGATCCCGTCCTTTGTCTTTCCTGGTATATTCAACAATATCCCAACAATACTATCACATACATTTTTCTCAATATGCATAAAATCAAGACAATGTCTAACTTGTATATGTTCCCAATACAGAAGATCCCAAAATATAGATCTCTTCTTCCACAGATTCTTCGGTTTAGGAGGTTGATACAACTTTCCAAATACAACATCGATATCCTTAACCCGCTCAAAGACTTCTTTCCCAGTTAAAGGCAAACAGGCTTCTCGAGTCTCGATATGCTCATTAAAAGCCTTTTTCATCTTACGATAAGGGTGATCACAAGGAAGAAATGTTCAGTGACTCATAAACACATTTTTCTTGCAATTATTTAGACGGTGGTCAATAGTAACATCTTCACAAATTGGACATGTTTTAGCTCCTTTGACAGTGTACCCTGACAAGTTTCCATAAGCAGGAAAATCATTTATGGTGCAAAATAACATGGCACGTAATGTGAAATCCATTTGATTATTTGCATAAAAGACCAAAACACCTTCATCCCACAAAAGTTTTAAATCTTCAAGAAGCGGCTGAAGATAAACATCTATGTTATTCCCAGGTTGTTTAGGCCCTGAGATTAACAAGGACAACATAATATACTTGCGCTTCATACACAACCAAGGAGGCAAATTATAAATCACCAAAAGAACTGGCCATGTGCTATGTTGACAACTTAGAGTGCCATAAGGATTCATCTCATCCGTACAAAGTCCAAGTCGTAGATTCCTAACTTCTCCATCAAATTCAGGAAACTTATAATCAATGGTTCTCCATTGTGGAGAGTCATCCGGGTGTCTAAGTATCCCAAATGATTTCCTCCCTTCCGCATGCCACCTCAAATGTTTTGCATCTTTTGCATTTGCAAATAGGCATTTGAATCGTTGCACTATGGGTAAATACCAAACCGCCTTGCTAGGAGCCCTTTTTTTATCATCCTTAGAAGAATCATTACCCTCTCGCTTATACCGAGATGCTCCACACTTAGGATATGTGTGTAAATGTTTATTCTCATTTTGAAACAACACACAGTCATTTGGACATGCATGTATCTTCTTTACGTCCATACCTATAGGACACAACATCTTCTTTGCCTCGTACGTGGAAGTGGCATCATATGGTCTTGGAGATCTTGTATCATATCTTCCACCCTATTAATGTCCACATCATCTTCGTCATTGTTGAGCAAATTATCACACTTGGTTGCATAATTCGACCTTGAGCTACCAGTCATATTCGAGTCTATTCTCTCGCCATGCCAAATCCACTTCGTATAACCCTTCTTAAAACCCCGACGAAATAAATGTTCACACACTGTCTCTACGCTCAAATATTTTTTTAAATTACCATAAAGATGGCACGGGCACACAATCATGTCTTCTTTTCCATGTTCCTTTTTGATTTTTTGGTGTTGAACCGCACATATAATAAACTCGTTAACCCCTCTCACATATGCGTCATCGTTACACAATATATTGTACATCCATGTTTCACGATCCATGTATAACTAAATAACCACAATGATTAACTAAGTAAGCACATCGATTGTACAGATATCATATATAAGATGCGGACGAACAATAGTTCAAGCAAATATATTGATATTTTTAATAATGCCTGTGATGAATGTATTATTTTAATTAACAATTACTTACATAACAAAGCTGACCTCTCGGACGGCAACACTGAAGAAAGAAACCTGCAAAATCTCAGCCAAGTTTCCCGCCAAAGACGATCTCGCTCTCTCTCCTCTCTTACAAGGCCAAAATAGCAAAAGTTTCACTCACTTTTTAATAACTTAAATATGCGTCGGACAAAGAAGAAAACCGACACAATTATTTTTATAGTGTTTGCGTCGGTCATTTAAAAGAAACGACGCAAATAATGAATGGTATTTGCGTCGGTTCTTTAAACAAGCGACGCAAATGTGTTATTAATTTATTTTTTAATTATTTTTTTAGTTTTTGCGTCGGTTATTTAAAAAAAACGACGCAAATACCTAAAACTTTTTCCGTCGGTTCGTTAAACAAGCGACGCAAATGTTTTATTAATTTATTTTTAAATTTTTTTTATAGTTTTTGCGTCGGTTCTTTTAAAGAACCGACGCAAATACAGTTTGTTTTATTTACCATAATGTCACCGTTCTACTATATGCGACAGTTCTATTAAAGAACCGGCGCAAATAAGGCGACACATATGTTGGTATTTGTACTAGTGTCTAGATACACCTTTGTTTAGGTTCATTGTATCTAGACACATCTCTATCCAGGTTCATTGTATCTAGTCACCTCTATCCAAGTTCATTGAATCTAAATATATATATGATATATATGAAGATATATTGGTTGAAAGGGATGGTGGAAGAGGAGGTTAGCCATCTCTGTCCAGGTTCATTGAATCTAAATATATATATGATATATATGATGATCTATTGGTTGAAAAGGGTGGTGGAAGAGGAGGTTAGTTGCCTGTAAATACTCATCTTCCTCTTATCTCCTTTATGAGATATGTTAAACATAGACATAGATAGAGATATATATACTAGATATACACAACCTTCATTTCTTTCTTATGCTCTGTACAACAAAGAGTAGAGAAGAAAGAAATATACTAAATAGAGAGAGTGAAATAAAAGTTGTTCTTTGATTTCCTTTTGGCTAGTATCATATAAGAAAAGTCATTCATCTCCTTGATTGAGTTATACGCTCGTGTGGATACCTGCAGAGAAGCTTAATTCAGTTGGATTGAGCTTGTGGTTCATAACTTTCTCCACCAAAGTTTAGAATTTGCAGTTTGAACAGGTACTCTTCCATCAAATCTGTATTTCCTATTTTGCATGGATCCTAGTTGAGGTTTCAATAAATTGTTTTAATTTATCGCTTCCACCGTGTTTATATGCATGAAACCCTAACAGCTTATCATTCGATGAATAGATTATCCACAGAGTAACAAATTTATCTTCTGTCTGGCTATTTGAATTATTTATCCTCTAAAGTATAAATTACATGATCAGAGGATAAATATTCACCGGATCTAACTATTATCCACTGATGAACAAATAACACATCAGAGGATAATAATTAGATAAATTCAATTTTAAAAACTTATCCACTGATATTTATATTATACATCAACAATTACAATACATTTGAAAATCTAACTATTCTAAACATGTATATTATCATCGAATGCTATAAATCTAACATGTAAAATCAATAAGAGCATTATAATTGTGATTTTCTTATTAGTAATCTTAACTTTTTTTAAATAATGAATTGATTATGACTTTGATAAATATTTTTTAAATCTTTTTAAACGTGATTTTGTAATCATATCCGCACCTTAACAGCACTGCATCCGCATGTA
>CM025783.1:29125094-29135181 GCA_014636745.2 Centella asiatica
TTTAAATTTAATATCCGCAATTAATAGATGTAAATGTTTTGAGTGTTTATATCCACACGGCACCGCACCATACTCACCCCTATCCGTGTGAAAAACGTTAACACTCAAACCTCAATGGGAGCGACATAAATTCTGTTATTACATCAAAAATTACAAATTTATTCAAATAATAAGGTTCACAATCTATGGGGAGAAATATAGATTTACCGCACATCATCTCATACCAAGCAGCCACTGGTCAGTAACATAAAAAATTACGGAACAAAGAGAAAAAAACTACCAGCCATATATAACAAATGAATTGCAGACATGATGTCTAATATTTTCCGATTATACTTTTTCTTATTTTTCTCAAGGGTGGAAAAGATTTTTATTGATAAAAACAGTTACAAATTAACTTAAGAAAGGGTTAAGGTTCAAAAACCTCCCCAGTGAAGAAAAATATGGGCTCATAACTAATCAAGTGTACTCACTACTTCAGTAGTAATTAAATCACACAAAGCCTCGAAATTTTTTGTTGAGCTCCCATTTGAACTCACAGCTTGAATTGCACTTCCTTTTAACACTCCAAGATTCTTCATCATTTCCTTTCCCCTGCCACTAGACAAAACAACTTCTAAAGCATTCATGATCCCATTTTTAGTGATCAACCTGCCTTCAACTTTCAGACCGATCCGCCAATCCTCCTCCACCATCCGAGCATTCAACATCTGATCACCAAAAAAGGGCCTACAAATCATCGGCACACCATACGAGATACTTTCCAGTACAGAATTCCATCCGCAATGTGTCACAAAAACTCCAACAGAAGTATGAGCTAACACTTGCGCTTGAGGTGCCCATGGAACTATCTTTCCATGTGAATTAGTCCTTTCCAAAAACCCCTTGGGCAGTTGTTCTCTAGCATTTTCCCGAAGAGACCACAAAAACGGAATTTTACTAGCTTCCAACGCCTCTGCCAAGGCTGTGAGTTCATTTGGTGGCGGTGTCATTACTGTTCCGAAGCTTACATAAGCCACAGATGCAGATTTTTGCGTGTCCAACCACGACAAACATCCGTGTTGATCATCGACAGGCAATGCTTGTGTCGATGATGCTAGTGTTGAGGGGCCGATGTTGAGCACAATTTTCAACTTAGATTTCAAATCATTTATAATTGTGGTTTCTAGTTCTTCAAAGGAATTTATCACAAGAGCGGCTGCTTGAGGTAACTTTAGTCCCATGTTGTGAACCATTTTTGCAAATGGAGATTGTAGATTGCCTGTGAGAACACCATCTGGTAAATCACTGGTCTGAATTGATGACAATCCGGGGATAAATTTGAGGCTTTTTTCTCCATTTTCAGCTTCACCTGCCGAATTCGCTAACGAAATTTTGTGAGATTCGAGTAATGAAATTAAGAAAATGATAAATAGTTGTTTTCATCAATTCATGTGGCGTGTGGAGTGGAAGCTGAAGGGGAAAAAAAGTACAACGGTGTTGCGAAAAAAAGTCTAAAGGTATCTATAATTTTGGAACCGAGGAAAGTAATAAACTTTTTCTTTCTTTTCTTTTTTTGCCAAGCAAAGTTGTTGATCGAGAAGATAGTTGTTAATTGAGTTATGACATACCAATGGTTTCCCCAAGAGTGGTCCGCATGAGATCAGTGTACATATGAACAGAAACAGAACATGCTCCACCAGTCCTCAACGCCACCCAAGGAACACCCATCTCCACCGCCATGTCACCGGAAAACCACAAGAACGCATCCGTCAGTAAGCAAGTAACTTTAACCCCTGCCTCCGCCTCTGCCTCCGCCACAGCCTTCTTATAATTACCCGGCACGGCCTCTAAAAAGAGCCTAATGGCCTCCTCTTTCGACGCAAAACTTGAAGATAATGTGAAACCATCCGGCAATCCATCCGACACATCATAGGCCTTAATGTTGTTGTAGCTTGATTTTTTACCATTTTTGAAAACTTTAGCATTTGCGGTTGAAGTGCTGAAGAAGGAGAAAATGGTGTCCCGTGTGACGGCGGCGTCGAGCCGCCGGACAAGGGCCAGCAGGGAAGCTGTGTGAGATCCAAATGGAAATGCTAAGGCAGCAATATGTGAAGGCTTTGTCATGTTTTATTTTGTTTATGTTTTTGATCTAAAATATAAATGTTGCTGTAGTTTGCTCTTAAGTTATGTGAACTGCGAATGCTTATTTGCTATATATACTAATATGTGCCCGTATATCAATGACAAAAAGTATGTCATCAAATAATAAGCATTTTTAAAAATGTTCTTCTTGTTATAAATATAAATTTTCTTGTTTTTGACAATATTATCTGACAAAATATAAACAACTATAAAATTTGTTATTAAGCAAGATGGTATATGAATACTTCACTTAATATATAAATTCAAAATATTATTAATTTCTAGTTAATTCTCTTCTTTGATTAAAATTTCTTTAAAATATAAATTATCAAAAACTTATTATTATTTATTAAAATTCAAATTCTATTATTCTTATTCCCAAATATAAGAAAATGTTATTTAAGGAATTCCTTGCATTTTTATTCTCTAAAAATATAAATATAACTCTAATTTACGATCAAAAAATATATATATATCTCTAATTTTAGTTTAGGACCGAAGAAATATAATTTTACTAACCTTTGCAACAGTTGGTATTAAAAAGGCTAGTCCGGAAAAACAAAAAAAAAATCAAGTTAGTAGCATATTACACCGATTCTTATCGGAAGACTCAATTGGATGTGAAGGTGGTGACTGTTTTAGTGTCAATAAAATATTTTCATTTTAACGATTTACTACATCAGCTAAATTCACTATTTTGTATGTCTCTTTTATAATTATCATTATTTTACTTCAAATAACATGATAATATGAATATATTAAAATATAAAATTTATTATAAAAATCATCATTTTAGAATTGGATATTCTCCGTATAATTTTAGAGCAATAAAAAATTCTGAATATAATGAAGAGCAACTATGACACGTGAAAACACCTTTGTGGAAAGATCTTTACCCACTATAGGAAAATCTTTTTGTTGTCCATAATATTCCACGTATGCGGTTTGGTAAAATGAGTGGCTTTCATTGCCTTCCATAAAGATCGTACTATTCTGAACTCTAGATCGAGACTTCTATCAACTAAAATTTTATGTAATTAAAAATATATGGAGTATATATATAAATAAAATACAAAATAACTTATTAATTAATAAGATAATCTTATCTATATAGGGATTGACAAATAATTATGTTGATCAAAAGTAACCATTGACTTTATTATTGAGCCTACATGCCTGATTCTAAGAAATATAATGAGACGTTCATTTCGTTAAAATTATTTTACCTTAAATGAAAACAAAATGTATTTGATTCACTATTTTTTCGAATGAAAGAAATATTTTGTTTCTTTTTCTGTTATTTATTAAAATATTATAGCATATTGATAAATTTTAAAGCTAATTTTATCTTAACAATTCGGTTAAATATGATATATGTAATACCCCATATTTACATAATAATTATTATAACATTAAGACTATTAATAAATGAATTGTAGTCAAAATTTATTTACAAACATGAGCAATTATTTCTTTATAAATATCAAAAGAAAATAAATTTTTTTGGTGTAAAATATTATCTGAATTAATTTATGTGGTAGTATGAATTAAATTAATTTCTGGTGTAAGATACTACCAGAATTAATTGATGTGATACTAACATTACAGGAAGGATAGTTGAGTAATTACTAATAGTTAAGTAATTACTATGTGGTAATATGAATTACTACTACTATTAAATAAATTGTTGGTATAAGATATTACCGAAATTAATTTATGTGTTAGTACGATTACGGGAAGAGGCTGAGTAATGACCCTGTAATGAATAAGCATTATAAGTGTTGAAGTTCTTTTCGATGAGTAAGTATATTAAAAGCTGAGTTATTAGTAGTTTGTACTACCGTCTGACACCTATTAGTAACTTATACTTATCATACTTACGTGTAACCGTAATTGTTAGCATATTGTAGTAATTTAGTAGATTTCAAGTCCGATGTTAATCTAGGTAAAAAATATCTCACATATTTTCTTTTCCTAGCACCTATATAAGGAGACCACTGCTACTCATTTTCCTTATTACACTCCCAAACACATAAACTTCCTTAACCTACGAAAATATTTCTATCGCTTATTCTGCAGTATCGGAAGCTTGTCAGGTAAATATTAAGAGTTTTCATTAAGTTATTTGTTTTCATTATTTAGTCGTTTAGCTTGAATAGAAACTTGTATGAAAACTTGAATTAAATAATGATGATGATGTTTATAGAATAAATTGTACATTTGTAAATATTTATGGTATTCAATAAAACTAAGTATCCGCACAAGTTTTGCACCCACTGATGATCAATCTGAACATCAGGGGAAAAAATATTCTTCACTAAGTCAGGTCATCAAGGAAACTTCTAAGGGCTTGATATGTGAGGAGGAATGTCTGTTGCTACTCAAAAACAGTTAAAGTATTCCGCATATTAGACATTCCAAACAAAGTTTCAATGATTAAGGATCATCAGGGGAATCCGTCAGGGGAACCCATCAGGGGGTGACAAAGGCTGACCAACCCGTCAGGGTATGGCAGTGG
This sequence comes from Centella asiatica, assembly GCA_014636745.2. Taxonomy (NCBI): domain Eukaryota; kingdom Viridiplantae; phylum Streptophyta; class Magnoliopsida; order Apiales; family Apiaceae; genus Centella; species Centella asiatica. The sequence goes on from CM025783.1 coordinate 29,129,737, forward strand.
CAAGCAAAACTCATCAGGGGAAACGCATCAGGGAATGATCAATACATGTCAACCTGTCAGGGGAAGACATCAGGGTGTGACAGTGTCAGGCTAACCTGTCAGGGGAATGCTTAGCACTGCATCAGTGGAAGCCATAAGTGTATGTCATGAGTCATAACATCAGGGGATCTAGAAGCACTTAGTAAACTTAAGTGAAGTTTGAAGCACTGATCCTGTCTTTGTCAAGACTTGTCATTAGTGGATCCAGAAGCACTGATCAAGTTCACATCAGGGCTTGTCGGCAGTGGATAGTTGTGACTGCATACACCCGTCATCAAGTCTAACACGCAAATCAATAAAGCTTGTTTTAGAAGTAAGAGATATTAACTGGAAAGATATCTCTTGAAGTTTGTTGGTCCAATGACAACTCTCGAACATTAAATGCACGCAGATTAAGGGATGAAAAAGAAGCAACAAAAGTAGCAGCAGTCTGACACATAGTTTATAAAGGACAACGATGTGACATATATGTGGCTAAGTTGAAAAGAGCAGCACGTCTAGGCACGTGGGTTCACCTACTGATCTTTTATATTTGCAAAAGAGTTCTCATTACACAAGATAGATCAATCCAACGGATCAAAGAAATATTGAAGCATACAAATCACTAGAGAGAAGGTTTATAATAGATCTTGAAAGAAATATTCAAAGAAAATATAAGCTAGTGTGTATGAAAAAGAAGGTGTAATTTTATTACATAATTTGTAGCTGGTCACATTTGTGATTAATTAGATTTTCAGAAAAACCTCAAGTTTTAATAGATCTATTTTAATTTGAATACGTGCGTTCATTTGATTATCTGTTATTATTTTTCTGTGTATTGTAGCTATTTCCTTTTGTGCAAAAAGTTGAAAAAGAAGAAAAAGTTTTGAGTGTTTGAATCCCCCCCCACCCCGCCACCCCCCACCCCCCACCCCCCATTACAAACACTTGAGGCTATTTTATTCTAACAATTGGTATCAAAGCCAACTAGCAGATTACACTTGCTAGACGATCATTAACAATGGCCAACAAAGCAGGAAGTAGTAAAGTTCCCATGTCGGAAAGGGGAAAATACTTCTTCTAGAAACAAAGAATAATAGTTCATCTAAGAGCAATCGATGATGAATATTTGCAGATTTTGGAGGAAGGCTCTTACGTTCCAAAGACACTCATTCCTCAAGAAGTTGTCAATGGAGTCAGTGTTCCAGAAAAATTAGTTCCAAAGACGACTGATGAAATGACACTAGAGGAAAGAGAAAAAGTAAAGAATGATCTGAAAATCACAGGCATCCTATATAATGGTTTAGACGATGATATGCTGAATAGTATTATGAATCTTACAACGTCTAAATCTATATGGGATACTGTACAAATACTTTGTGATGCAAGTGAAGGAGAACTAACTGCATTTGTTGACACAATAGTATGAGTGGTTCACGATGAAAAACGGTGAAACACTCACTGAAATGTTTGACAGATTCAACAAGTTGATAAATGACCTAAGAATATATGTGAAGGCCTATGCTAATAAAGATGTGAACAGAAAGTTCATGAGAGCCTGATAAGTCCACAATTTATATATTTTTACCACCTTAATTATGCTCAATTTATTATTATTATTATATTATTTATTGTTTTTATTTTATTTTGCAGGAAAATAAATAAACAAAAGAGTTATGTGAAAATAGGCCTTGTTAAGAAACAATTTGAAGAATTTAAGACGTTTTCAAGAATGAACCTAGCAAGTTGAAGAAATCTCCACTACTTGAAGTGATAAAGTGATAGAGATTTGATGATATCAAAAGAGTTCAAGAGATGAAGTTGGAAGAAATTAAATACATTCCAAGTGATAAAATTTAGAGTTTTCATATTATAGAAATGTATCTAGTTAGGCCTATAAACACTTGTACAATTAAAGGCTAAAGAGAGTTTATTTTAGTTTTGAGTTTTCTTGTTCAAGTTTACATTTTTCCATTCGTTTTTCTACTTTCTTCCTTCAGCCGTCTATACATTATTTTTCTTATTGTTTCTATTCAATTACCAATTATTTCATCTTTGTAAACACTTGATTATGAAGTCAATAATATTTTATTCTTCATTATTACATCTTTCATTACAACTTTATTTTTCAATATACGTCACAATAATTTTCTACTTCATTATTACTATCTCTCCTAATTATAATTTATTTATGTTTAAGTTAGTTTAAATTATTCCTTTTAAAATATTCATATCATATTTATTGTTTTATTTATATTAGGATTAATTACATAATCTTTTCAATCATTACGTCTCTATTTCGCCTGAGTTAAATATCAATAATATTAGAGTTTTCTAATCTCTGTGGATCGACCTATAAGAGCATTGATACTACAAGGATCTGTGCACTTGCAGAAATTATACACATCAAGTTTTTGGCTCCGTTGCCGGGGATTAAGATTAATTTTAAATTCTTAATGTTAATTCTTTGATTTAGTTTATTAATTATATATGTTTATATTTATTAATTAGTTCTATGTTGTGATTGTAGGAAAAAAAATTTGGTCGTTAATTTTGCAATTGCGGACTTAATACTCTTGATCTTAAAACTTGTGACCAATCGGTGCAAAAAGGACGTTGGATTGCAATTCTGGCACACCAAGTTATTTTGATCATTAGTGTTAAGTTGTTAGAGTTAAATGATGATGATGATGTTTTTGTAAGAAATTGTGCAACTGTAAATACTTGAGGTATTTTATAGACCTTAAGATCAGCACAAGTTTTGCATCCACTGATCATAAACTTATTCATCAGTGGATGGTCAATCTCTTCACAAGACAAGTCAGAAAATAGAAACATTCAAAGGACTTGACAAAGTGAAGAAGAATGTCTGATGTTACTTGTAAATAGTCAAAGTATTCCGCACATCAGAAATTCTAAACAAAGTTACGTTGATTAAGTTTCATCAGGGGGAACTCATCAAGGGAACCCATCAGGGGGAACTCATCAAAGGGAACTCATCAGGGAAACCTGTCAGGGTATGACGAAGGTAGACCAACCCGTCAGGGAAACATTTCAGGACATGTCAGTGTCAGGCCAACCCATCAGGGTAACCCGTCAGGGGGAATGACCAACATGGCATCAGTGGAAGCCATCAGTGTGTACTGTCAGTCATAACCATCAGGATTAAGAAGCACAGAGTGAAACTCAAGTGAAAGTTAAAGCTCTGATCCAGTCAATAAGCATAAGGGGATTCAGAAGCACTGATCAAAGTCCATCAGGGCTGGTAGCCAGTGGATCGTTATGACAGCATTCTCCCGTCATCAGTACTTAGACGAAAATCAACTAAACGTGTTACAGAAGCAAGAAATATCAACTGGAAAGATATTTCTTGAAGTTTACAAAAGCAAGAAAGCATGGAAACTCTGCAACATTCCATGGCTGGCACTTTACAACAAGTTCTTCAAGTGACATCCTAACTCTCAACTCCCACTGATGATGCTGTCAAAAAGGGGGAGAAATCAACCAAGCAGTCGTCAGGGGATGTTGCTGAGAATTCAAGTCAACCATCAGGGGATGTGACTGCTCCTGTTCCTGCTCCAAAATCCAAGTATAAAGGCAAGAGTATCCTGATTGAGGAACCAAAGAAGAAATCCAACACTCAATCAGGGCCTAAGCTACTTGGAGATGCCATGAAGACAACCCACTTTCCAACACCTGTTGAAGCTGTAATTGATGGGAAAGTGGAGCTGGTCTACCTTCAAGATAAAAAGCTAGTGGAAGCTGATGCACTATTTTCAAAGCAACTTCAAGAAGATGAAGAGAGGGAAATGGCAAAGGAACAGGAGGAAGCAAAGAAGAAGAAAAGTGTCAGGCCCAGGACCTCCAGGAATCCTCAGCAAAGAAGATCTCAGAACCCTAAAGGTGCATCAGGGGATAAAAATCAAGATAAATTCGAAGACCCTGATGCCACCAAATCCAAGTCATCTGAAGCCAAGGATCAAACACCTTCTCCTATTACCAGAACATTTGGTCCACCCACTCTAGTTGAATCCCTCAAAGAAGAAAGGCGCAAAAACCTGTCATTTATGTTCTCCATAAAAAGCATAGATGTCAGGTTCAACAATAAAAGGGATAAGTTGATAACAGTTCAACTTAAAAGTGGGTTGCAATTTAATGTCACAATGGACTGGTTTAGGAGAATGGATGCTGAACAGCTGGGATTAGTTCTGAATTTAATTTCAAAATCGTCAGTGGCTAACAGAGACTTTAGGGGACTGATTGATAAGCTGAGGAGAGTCATCAACGATGATAGGAGTCTGCCCACAGCATTGGAAAGACCTTTGAAGCTGTTTTACAAATCAAAGACGTTGATGGTCTCGACCTGGAGGAAGTGATGCATGTTCTAAGTCAAATAGCTTATCACAAAAATGAACATGTCATCCAGTTCAGAATCCTGCTGATTCAGAAAGTGTTGAAGGAGATTGAAGAAACCAAAGCTGATGATGAGAACACTACAGTAAGGGATGTGCCACCAGTGAAGGGATTCAAAGAGTATCCAAAAATGATCACTAGCCCCATGGGTGTTAAATTCAAAAATAAAAAGGGGGAGATCATTACCTTCTACTGGTCACAACTTGCTGTAGCCAATGTTCAAGAAATAAAATCTGTACTTGAAGCTTTGGAATCCAGCAGGAATGTCAACATTGTCAACTTCAGAAAACTTCTTCAAAAGGAGTTGGAGCAACTAGAAGCAGGAGGAGAAGACAACAAACTAAGGATTCCTGATCAAAACCCAGATCAAAGAAGACAAGGCCTTGGAAGTGACTCTCATCCGATTGAATCAAGTCATCCATTTCCCTTTGTCTCAGCAAAAAGGAAAAGGGACCCTGATGTCTAATACAACATTCTTTTTGTAATAGTTATAGGAAAATACTTATACAGATATTTCTTAAAGTTTGTTTTTGATCCAATGAGAACTCTCTCGTATTAAATGCACATAGATCAGGGGAAGAAAAAGTAACAACAAAACATGCAGCAGTCTGACACATAGGGCTACGATGTGACATACTTGCGGCTAAGTTGAGAGAAGCAGCACGTCTCAAGCACGTGATTTCAACCACTGATTCGACATATAAGCAAAGGGGTTCTCATTACAAAAGAAACAGAGATATTAAATCTATAAAACAGATAAAACAAACATAGAAGCACACAACACTAGGAAGCTCAGTAATATATTTCTTGAGAGATTTATTTTTCAGAGAAAAGTTTTCGTAGCTAGTGAGTGTGAGAAACTGTGAATTTTATTTACATAAGTTGTAGCTGTAAATCACATTTGTGATCATACAGATTTCCAGAAAAACCCCAAGTTTTAATATAACTATTTTAACTTGAATCTGTGTGTTCATATTACATAGTTTTTCTGATCTGTGCAGCTGTTTCCTGTAA
>CM025783.1:29135281-29150752 GCA_014636745.2 Centella asiatica
CCCCCCCCCCCCCCCCCCCCCCCCCCCCCCCCCGCCCTTCTACAAACACTTGAGCCTATTTTGCACCAACATAAGTCACCTTGGTATCCAATTTTTTTTTTCTCTTTTCTCACAATAGAAAATATAAAAAAAAGTGAAAAAAAACTGTCATTTATATTTATATATATATATATTTTTAGTTAGATATTATGTGCGCATTCATGCATTTTTCATGCTCACTTAGGCATAGAACACTAGGTTGGTTTATTTTTTTTCTAGTAGCATTTACTTTTTTTTTAATAAATATTGGTGAGTGCTGGAGGACCTAAGGTACGTACCATTCTTTCTTTTATTTAGTTGTAGAATACGTAGTTAAGCATATAAATTGTTTACTGCTTTTATATATTACGTACTTGTTTACGTGTGCATTCCTTTTAATAATTTTTAAAGGCAAAAAGAACCCAATCTAAAGATAAGGTGGGGATTTCATCACCCTTCCTTGGCCCAAAAAAAAAATCACTAAATCACATATTGCATTTTCAAGCTAAAATAAAAAGAAGTAGACATTAGCCCCTAGGATTTCGAGCTCATTAAGAAGGTAGTCTAAAGGGAGTTCTAAATTTTTAATTATTCTTACTATTGGTGTCTAGGCAAACAATTGCTTACCTGGCCAAGTAATTGGTGTCTAGAAAGGCGCTCTTGAGGCTATTTGCTTTGAGAATAGTGGTTATCTAATTAGTCACCTTGATTTTCAAGGAGAGACTCCCACGTGCCGACCTGACCAATTTGTTTGAATAATTTTGGATTTGGTTGGACCTTTGAGCTTATCTTAACAAGTTAGGAGCTATCTAGAATTTTAGAATTTTCATAAATTTAGGAAATATTTGTTTTTGTTTTTTATTTTTATGCTTAGAATATTTGCCTATTTGTTTGGTGTATGCAACCGTCAATTTGGGTTAGGGATAAAAAATCTAAAAGACTTGTGAGAAGAGCACTTCTAAAAGAGTCAATTTAGTTAAAAATGGCGTGTCAAGTTCAACCAAACATAGCCCTTAAAGATCGTTGTTATCCAACCTGATCGGCCCAACCCACATGTATTGTTTTACCGGAACCCAATGGTGGGATGGACCTTATATTGTCAAGATAGTTTATCCTTATGGTGCAGTTTTAATTGAGGTTCAGCGCCTTAAGCCATTTTTACAATTTTCGATGAATGAAGCTAAACAGGTGATGTACCTCTATGATCCTCCTCCTTTGCGATGAATGACACTTGTTTTACTCGTTCAAGGTCCAACTCTTCCTACATTATTATTTCTTTTGCTTTAATTGCATTCATTGAGGACAATGCATGACTTAGGTGTGGGGGAAGTATTTCACAATTTAATTTTGTCTTTATTAATTATTTTTGTCTTTACTAACTAGATTGTTTAATCCTTTGTTATTTAAAATTTTAAAAAAAATTAGAAAAACAAAAGAAAAATAAAAATTGCTTGCAATTGGTAAAAAGAAAATAAGAAATTAAGTTCTATTATGTCTAAAAAGTTTTGTAAAATTAACATTTCATTTTAAATGACCTTATATAGAGACATACATATCTTAATTTTGAACAAATAACTCATTTTATCTGATTTTAGGCTTTCGAATCATGAGTATTCTAATTCTTTCACTAGTCATCTTTTGTCACTTATCCACCTAGTAAGGTCTTAATATATGTAATTGACCCAAATTTTCTTGTGACTTAGTATTCTTCTTGCGTCAGGAGCTATTGAGGAATTGTTTTGGAGGAAGCATTTTGCTATATTTTGTTGAATGTATTTCACTATTCACTTGTAATTATGAATGTTGGAGATTCTTATGCTAAAAAAAAAATCAAAAAAAAATCAAAAAAAAAAAAAGAAAGAAAGAAAGGAAAAAAAAAAGAGAAAAAAAGAAGAAGAAAAGGAAAAGAAAAGAGCAAAAACTCAAAAGAAGAAATAAGGATGGTTACTTATGATTCAGTTCTTTTACTTATATCATTTATAAATATGGTATTTTTGTGGACTTCATAATTAATTCTGATTGGTGCTCCTTTAGGCTGAAGATACTTAGAATGATTTATAAGAAATGAGGGTGTAATTTCTCCTAAAAAGATAAAATGGCTAAACTAGTGTGGGTGGTACTTTGAGTCGATACACATACACTTTCATGCACAAACTACTCATAGATTGATGGCCTAATTTTAGAATAATTTGAGTTAGTCTTTTAATATTTTGTTATGTATGCATACATTTCTATTAGTTTCTCTGTACTTGATCATTAAAAATGAATCGTTAGTAATATTTAATTTTTGTTTACATGGTTTAACTTGTTTCCAAATTTTCTGTATTAATTGTGAGTTAAATATTTGAAAAATTTTTTTAGCCATTTTCGTTTTCCAATGAATTTTGTGGGTATATTCACTGCAAACCCTCACGAGACACAACTCGTCCACTATAGGTAATATAGGGGTTTAACGACTTGTTTCACATGCTAAGTGCAACCGTTTTCCTACGAAAGTGGAGTAGTTTAGAATTTGTTACTTATTTTCTTTCCATTTATTTTTATTTTTATTTTACTCGTGGACGAGCAAAAGATAAGTGTGGGGGAATTTGATAAGTCCATAATTTATATATTTTTACCACCTTAATTATGCTCAATTTATTATTATTATTAGATTATTTATTGCTTTTATTTTATTTTGCAAGAAAATAAATAAACAAAAGAGTTATGTGAAAATAGGACTTGTCAAGATACAATTTGAAGAATTGAAGACTCTTTCAAGAATGAACCTAGCAAGTTGAAGAAATCTCCACTACTTGAAGTGATAAAGTGATAAAGATTACATGATATCAAAAGAGTTCAAGAGATAAAGTTGGAAGAAATTAAATACATTCCAAGTGATAAAATTTAGAGTTTTCATATTATAGAAATGTATCTAGTTAGGCCTATAAATACTTGTACAATTAAAGGCTAAAGAGAGTTTTTTTTAGTTTTGAGTTTTCTTGTTCAAGTTTACATTTTTCCATTCATTTTTTTACTTTCTTCCTTCAGCCGTCTATACATTATTTTTCTTATTACTTCTATTCAATTACCAATTATTTCATCTTTGTAAACACTTGATTACGAAGTTAATAATATTTTATTCTTCATTATTACATCTTTCATTACAACTTTATTTTTCAATATACGTCACAATGATTTTCTACTTCGTTATTACAATCTCTCCTAATTATAATTTATTTATGTTTAAGTTAGTTTAAATTATTCCGTTTAAAATATTCATATCATATTTATTGTTTTATTTATATTAGGATTAATTACATAATCTTTTCAATCATTACGTCTCTATTTCGCCTGAGTTAAATATTAATAATATTAGAATTTTCTAATCTCTGTGGATCGACCTGTACGAGCATTAATACTACAAGGATCTGTGCACTTGCAGAAATTATACACATCAAGTTTTTGACGTTGTTGCTGGGGATTAAGGTTAATTTTAAATTCTTGATGTTAATTCTTAGATTTAGTTTATTAATTATATATGTTTATATTTATTAATTAGTTCTATGTTGTGATTGAAGGAAAAAAAAATTGGTCATTAATTTTCCAATTGCGGACTTAATACTCTTAATCTTAAAACTTGTGACGAATCGGTGCAAAAAGGACGTTGGATTGCAATTCTGGCACACCAAGTTATTTTGATCATTAGTGTTAAGTCACCAAGGTATCCAATTTTTATAGCAAGGCAACCCTTGATGAGAGCAGGCTGTGGCACAAGAAGCTCTCTCACCTAAACTTCAAGGCTATCAATGATTTGTTGAAGAGAGAGTTGGTAACTGGAATACCTCAAATAGAATTCATTCAAGCAGGATTATGTTCAGCTTGTCAAGAAGGGAAGTAAAGGAAATCATCCTTTCTCAGTAAGGAAGCCACAATGATTAAAGATCCAATTCAATTGCTACATATGGATCTCTTTGGCCCTGTCAACATTATGTCAGTGTCAAAGAAAAGATTTGTAATGGTTATTGTGGATGACTACACCAGATACACTTGGGTTAAGTTTCAAAATTCTAAATCAAAAGTACCTTAACAAATCATTGACCACATTAAGAAAGTGGACACTAAGTCAGGTCAGTGGTTAGAGTTTTGAGGACAGACAATGGAAATGAATTCAAGAATGCAGCTATTGATGAATTTGTGTGGAGAAAGGCATCAATCATACATTTTCTGCTCCAAGGACTCCTCAACAGAATGGTGTAGTGGAAAGGAAGAACAGAACCCTGATAGAAGCTGCTAGAACAATTCTAGCAGAGGCAAAGATTCCTACTTACTTTTGGGCTGAGGCAATATCCACTACTTGCTTCACTCAAAATAGGTCCTTAATCAACAAGGCTCACAACAACACATCATATGAGCTAATGACAAGGAGAAAGCCAAACATCAAGTTTCTATATGTTTTTGGATGCAAATGTTTTGTTTTAAGAAACTTTGGTGAAAACTTAGGAAAATTTGATCCAAAGGCTGATGAAGCAATTTTCCTAGGCTACTCCCTGACATCAAAGGCCTACAGGGTTTATAACAAAAGACTCCAGGTGGTGATGGAGTCTATAACAAAAAACTCCAGGTGATGATCAAGAGATCTCTGGTCTTGAAGTTCTTGGTTTTCATGAAGAACTAAGATTTGAAAATGAAGATGATTTTGATTATCAAGAGAATGAAACTGATGAGTGCATACAAATGGAGAACTTATCCTTCCCTGATGACAATCCAAACACTGTAGAAGCCCCTTCTTCAGATAGAGTCAATTTCCTGGACAACAAATCAGGGGATACTCCATCAGGGCATGCACCATCAGGGGATAACTATAACCCTGATTTAAGCATTAATTCAGGGGGAGTTTTCTCAGAAGCTGAGAGCACAAACTTAGGGGGAAGAGATGATAATCAAGCAAGCTCATCAAGATACATCTCTAATCCCAAATGGTCTAGAAGTCACACAACAAATTTGATTATTGGTGACTCAAACAAGAAAGTGCAGACCAGAAAAGTAACATCTAATGAATGCTTATATAATTGTTTTCTTTCTCAAGTAGAGCCAAAGAAATTTGAAGAAGCCATTCAAGATGCAGATTGAATAATGGCTATGCAAGAAGAGCTGAATTAGTTTCAAAGAAATCAAGTATGGAAGTTGGTACCTAAACCCAAAGATAGAATCATAATAGGTACCAAATGGGTATTCAGAAACAAGATGGATAAAGCTGGCATTGTTATCAGAAACAAAGCAAGACTGGTTGCAAAGGGTTATCTTCAAGAGGAAGGGATTGACTTTGATGAAACTTTTGCACCAGTAGCCAGACTTGAGGCTATAAGAATTTTCTTAGCCTATGCAGCACATTCAAGCTTCAAAGTTTATCAAATGGATGTGAAAAGTGCCTTTCTCAATGGGAAATTGGAACAGGAGGTGTATGTCCAACAACCTCCAGGGTTTGAAAGTTCAAAATTTCCCAAATCATGTATTCAAATTAGAAAAAGCACTGTATGGACTAAAGCAAACTCCTAGAGCTTTGTATGACACACTGTCTAAGTTTCTGGTGGAGAACAAGTTTATAAGAGGTATCATCGACAAGACATTGTTCTTTAGACAACACCAAGGTCATCTGATCTTGGTTCAAATATATGTTGATGATATTATCTTTGGATCCACTGACACTAGACTGTGTGAAAAGTTCTCTAAACTCATGCAACGCAAGTATGAAATGAGCGTGATGGGCGAGTTATCTTATTTCTTGGGATTGCAAATCAAACAAGTCACTGATGGGATTTACATTCATCAGACTAAATATGCTAAAGAACTTCTCAAGAAATTTGACATGGAGGACTCAAAAGTAGCAAAGACACTTATGGCCACTGCAACCAAGTTTGACCCTGATAAGAATGGAAAAGAAGTTAATCTGAAGACTTACAAGGGAATGATTGGAACACTGCTGTATCTAATAGCAAGCAAGCCTAACATTATGTTTGTAACATGTCTTTGTGCAAGATATCAAGCTGACCTAAGGGAATCTCATCTCATTGCAGTGAAAAGAATCTTGAGATATATCAAAGGCACTACAGAGTTGGGACTTTGGTATCCAAAGGAGTCTGGATTTGAATTGCTGGTATATTCTGATGCTGACTTTGGAGGATGTAGAATTGACAAAAAAAGTACAACAAGAAGCTGTCAATTTGTAGGAGGAAGGCTTGTATCTTGGTTCAACAAAAAGCAGCACTCAATTTCAACATCAACTGCTGAAGCTGAATATATTGCAGCTGGAAATTGCTGTGCACAAATTCTATGGATGAAAAATCAGTTAATGGATTATGGCCTGAACTTCAATAAAATTCCAATTAGGTGTGACAACACTAGTGCCATTGCCATTGCTGAAAATCCTATGTAACATTCCAAAACCAAGCATATAGAAATCTGATATCATTTCATCAGAGAACATGTTATGAATGAAACTATTGAACTACAGTTTGTTCCTACCAACAAGCAGCTGGCATACATATTCACCAAGGCTTTTGATGAAGCCACTTTCTTCAATCTAGTGGGAGAGCTGGGCATGGTGAGTTATGTAAAGTGAAAGTAAAATATCTGGATAAAAGTCTTGTCAGAAAGGTAGTTGGAACAACACAAACTATCAAATGCCTAAAGTTCTGGTACTCCTAACTCATCTCATAAATTCTTGATGAAATTAATTGATATGTGATTATATATGTATATAATGTAAATATGTATATATATACTTGTATATTCTGTGTTTTTGTTTGTTTGTATTTGTTTTTGACTGATGTATCAGGGTCAGGATCTCTGTCAAGGCGCATCAGGGTCAGGGTATCCAATCCGCGCATCAGGGTCAAGGTATTCGACTCGCGCATCAGGGTCAGGGTATTCGACTCGCGCATCAGGGTCAGGGTATTCAACTCGCGTATCAGGGTCAGGGTATTCGACTCGCGCATCAGGGTTAGGGCATCCGTCTTGTGCATCAGGGTCAGGGTATGTATATACATTGAGCATCAGGGTAAGGTAAAGTGCTTTTAACTGCATCAGGGAATTATGTTCAGTAAAATGATGACAACTCATCAGGGAGTTCTTCTCTCACTGATGACGTGTCATCACATAACTGAAATATCTCCCTGATTGCGTGTTTTCAGGAGCAGTTTTCAAACGTCAAAAGGTGGGTATTTATACTCTATCTCTCCTACTCTTTAAAGCACCTTATAACATTTAATATATCTCTGATATATGCTCGAGTTTTCTTTTTCTCTCTTTAATATTCACAGAAACCCTAGAGCTTCAACTCTTCAACAGTATCAATGGCACCCAACAATATTCAACAGATTCTGAGAAACTTGGTGGTTCCACCCACAAATTATGTGGGCTTCTCCAACATTGACGAGGTGAGCGATTGCTTCAAACCAATGATGAACTATCTACTCAAATCTAGGTATAGTCGAGCAATCTTCATTGATGAAGAAATGTCTGGAGAAGCACTTTCACAACTCTGGTCGAGTGCTAAATTTATGAACTCTTCAACAAGACCATATGTTGTGAAAGGGATTTCATTCAAGATTTCCTCCGAGAAGGGAAAAATAACCCTTTCCAAAATTAACTCCGCACTGGGGTTACCTACACAGGACTTCGTGGAAGTACCTGATGATGCTGAGCTGCTCAACTTCTTGAGGGAACTGGGCTATAATGCTACTCCTAGCATAGTGTTAAAGTTCAAGGACCTCAAAAGGGTTAATGTGAAGCGGGAGATTTCTTATCTCTTCGACACCATCACTAAGGTGTTCTCAGGTAAGTCCTCTAACTTTGAGGTAATAACCTCTTTAACTTTAAAAATAGCTTATGCAATAATTAGAAATGTACATATAAATATTGGTAAATTAATTTTTGATTATCTTGTAAATAAATTGGGTAGTTTTAATTCTAGGAAATCAGAAGTTTATTATGCTAGATTTTTGTACATGATTATTAAGGAACAAATTACTAATCTTTCTTTTGAGAATGATATTATTGTACAGACTTACAAGCAAACAAAGAAATTGTTTGTAGAAATAATAAAGAAGTTGTACACTGCAGAACCATTTGCTCTTCCACTGCATATGGAACAGGTAGTGCATACTTCTCCCTTTACTTCCCAACCTGTAAATTCTTCTCCTTTAACTACTATGGCAGAGATCACAACCACTTCTTTGCCTTCCCAAGTAGTACAACCACTTTTCACACAACCACTCTCAATAGCCCAACCCTTAGTCTCCCAAAAGACTAAAGGAATCAAAAGGAAAACCTCTGAAGCAGATACACTAATTGAGGGGGAGCAAGGAGAGAGAGTGATTGCCTACAGGATATTAAAAAGGAAGGTGGCAACGAGGGTTACCCAACAACCAAGCCAGGCAGTATCTTCTCAAAAGGATACTACTTTTGATAAGGAATTAAACATATTTCTAACTAGTTCCTCTCAAAAGGAATTAGTTATTGAAAATAGTCCCCAACCAGGGACACAGTTGAGTGATGCACATACACTAACCATAGCCCCTGATGAAACTATCATCAGGGTCTCTGGGAGCCACTTGCAGATAACTGACACAGTGAGTGCACACACAACTTCTTTTGATGGATCACCTCCTCATTCAGTGATCCAACTAACACTACCTTCTACACCACTTCCTTCTTTCTCTGTTCCTCAAATTTCTTCAGATATTATGACACAAACATTGAGTGTCATAAAATCAGATTCTCCATTTTCTCAATTCATTGAGGAGCCAACACTCCCTGACACAGTGATTGATAGTCAACACACTCACATAGTTGACTCATTTTTACTTGATACAATCACTGTTGATCAGATATGGGACATAAATTCAACTATATATACAACAACAATAAGTCTTTATGTTCCCCCACCTGTACATACTTCCTCTATAGAAACATACACTTCTCCAATTGTACATACACAAATTTCTTCCATTCCCTCTGCTATCACTTATGTGGAACCAGTAACTGTATATAATTTACTTGAACCGACCATAGTAGTTGATCTCACAGCTCATAGGAGCCCTTCTAGGACAATTTTGAGTGAGGATGTGAGAATACTTAGTGAAGAGAGGCAAAGTTAAACCCTTGAGAGGACTTTGGCAAAAGGAGAGAATGAGAGTACTGCCTTAGAAGGCAAAGAAAAAGGAGAGTCTATGAGTGATGTCTTAGAAGGCACAAAAAAAGGAGAGCCTGAAGGAGATAAGGATGAGATCCTTGTAAATAAAGAAAATAGAGATAATACAGATACTGTAAATATTGTTGAGAATACCAGCTCCTCTGAAAGTGATAAAGATGATGCTCCAACAGACAATTTTTCACAGTACATTGGAGTTGATTTATACTTTCAGCAAATCAAATGGCGGATACTGTACAGTTACTCAAACAAGAGCTCTTAAGAACCACTGATCCAATCTTGATAAAAGTGTTAAAATCACAAATCATGATTGGTCAGTCTGTAGATATTGAAAACCAGAAGCTCTATACACACTTCACCAATAAGATCAAAAGTGTACAACAAGTTGTTGACTCTCTTGTGACCAGCCAGGCTCTACTCCGAATAAAGAAACAAGCCGACAATGTTGACATGAAACTTATTGATCTCACCTCTCAGATGTCAAGCATGGAAACTCTGCAACTATCCGTGGCTGACACTCTAAACAAAGTTCTTCAAGTCACATCCCAACTCTCAACTTCCACTGATGATGCTGTCAAAAAGGGGGAGAAATCAACAATTCAATCATCAAGGGATGTGACTACTCCTGCTCCAGCTCCAAAATCCAAGGACAAATGCAAAGGCATCCTGATTGAGGAACCAAAGAAGAAATCATACACTCAATTAGGGCCCAAGCTACTTGGAGATGCCATGAAGACAACCCACTTTCTAACACCTGTTAAAGTTGTAATTGACGGGAAAGTGGAGCTGGTCTACCCTTAAGATAAGAAGCTTATAGAAGCTGATGCAATTTATGCACAACAACTTCAAGAAGAAGAGGTGAGGGAAATGGCAAAGGAAAAGGAGGAAGAACAGAAAAAAAAAGTGTCAGGCCAAGAACCTCCAGGAAACCTCAGCCAAAAAGATCTCAAAATCCCAAGGGTGCATTAAGGGATAAAAGCCAGGAAAAAACTAATAACCCTGATGCCACCAAACCCAAGTCATCTGAAGCCAAGGATCAAGCACCTTCTCCTAGAACCACAACATATGGTCCACCCACTCTAGCTGAATCCCTAAGAGAAGAAAGTCGCAAAAATCTGACATTCATGTTCTTAATAAAAAGCATAAATGTCAGGTTCAACAATAAAAGGGATCAACTAATTACAGTACAACTAAAGAGTGGGTCACAATTCAATGTAACAATAGACTGGTTTAGGAGAATGGATGTTGAAAAACTGGGATTGATCCTAAACTTAATTTCCAAAACATCAGCGACCAACAGAGACTTGAAGGGGATGATCGAGAAGCTGAGGAGAGCCATCAACGATGAAAGGAGCCTGCCCACAGCCTTGGAGAGACCATTGAAGCTATTCTACAGATCCACTGATGGGCAGGAAAAGAGCATAAGAATCAGAGACATTGATGACCTTGACTTGGAGGAGGCGATACATGTTCTAAGCCAAATAGCTTATCACAAAAATGAACATGTCATCCAGTTTAGAATTCTGCTAATACAAAGGGTGATAAAAGAGATTGAAGAAACCAGAGTTGATGATGGGAATGCTACTGCAGTAAGGGATGTGCCACCAGTAAAAGGATTCAAAGAATATCCTACAATGATCACAAGCCCCATGGGCGTTGAGTTCAAAAATTCTAAAGGGGAGATCATTACCTTTTACTAGTCACAACTTGTTGCAGCCAACATACAAGAGATAAAATCTATCCTTGAAGCTTTGTAATCAAGCAAGAATGTAAACATTGTCAACTTAAGAAGGCTTCTTCAGAAGGAGTTGGAACAACTAGAAGCAGGAGGGGAAGACAACAGACTTAGGATTCCTGTTCAAAATCCAGATCAAAGAAGACAAGACCTTGGAAGTGACTCTCAACCAATTGAATCAAGTCATCCATTGCCCTTTGTCTCAGCCAAAAGGAAAAGGGATCCTGATGTCTAAGTTTGTATATTTTTGTTGTAATAGATATAGGAAATATTTGTACAATGATATATATATTTTTTCTAGATTAGTTCATACAAAATTCTTTCTTGTATATAGTTTTGGTTTTGACATCATCATCAGTGCATCAAGAAACTTTATGGTTATCAAAATGATAATCATAAATAAGGGGAGATTGTTAGAGTTAAATAATGATGATGATGTTTATAGAATAAATTATGCATCTGTAAATATTTATGGTATTCAATAAACCTAAGTATCCATACAAGTTTTGCATCCACTGATGATCGATCTGATCATCAGGGGAATAAATATTCTTCACTAAGTCAGGTCATCAAGGAAACTTTTAAGGGCTTGATATGTGAGGAGGAATGTCAGTTGTTACTCAAAAACAGTTAAAGAATTTTGCATATCAAACATTCCAAACAAAGCTTCAATGATTAAGGATCATCAGGGGAATCCGTCAGGGGAACCCATCAGGGGGTGACAAAGGCCGACCAACCCATCAAGGTATGGCATTGGCAAGCAGAACTCATCAGGGGAAACGTGTCAAGGCATGATCAAGACATGTCAACCTATCAGGGGAAGACATCAGGGTATGATAGTGTCAGGCTAACCTGTCAGGGGGAATGCTTAGCACTGCATCAGTGGAAGCTATAAGTGTATGTCATGAGTCATAACATCAGGGGATCTAGAAGCACTTAGTAAACTCAAGTGAAGTTTGAAGCACTGATCCCATCTTTGTCAAGACTTGTCATCAGTGGATCCAGAAGCACTGATCAAGTTCACATCAGGGCTTGTCGTTAGTGGATAGTTGTGACTGCATACACCCGTCATCAGGTCTAACACGCAAATCAATGAAGCTTGTTTTAGAAGCAAGAGATATTAACTGGAAAGATATCTCTTGAAGTTTGTTGGTCCAATGACAACTCTCAAACATTAAATGCACGCAGATTAGGGGATGAAAAAGAAGCAACAAAAGTAGCAGCAGTCTGACACATAGTTTCTAAAGAACAACGATGTGACATATATGTGGCTAAGTTGAAAAGAGCAGCACGTCTAGGCATGTGGGTTCACCTACTAGTCTTCTATGTATGCAAAAGAGTTCTCATTACACAAGATAGATCAATCGAACGGATCAAACAAACACTGAAGCATACAAATCACTAGAGAGAAGCTTTGTAATAGATCTTGAAAGGAATATTCAAAGAAAATAGAAGCTAGTGTGTATGAAAAAGAAGTTGTAATTTTATTACAGAATTTGTAGCTGGTTAATCACATTTGTGATTAATCAGATTTCCAGAAAAACCTCAAGTTTTAATAGATCTATTTTAACTTGAATACGTGCGTTCATCTGCTTATCTGTTATTGTTTTTCTAAGTATAGTAGCTATTTCCTGTTGTGCAAAAAGTTGAAAAAGAAGAAAAAGTTTTGAGTGTTTGAATTCCCATTTTATTCTAACAAATAGGATTTCCGGTTGGTTTGGTCTTGTTTTGTTTTCAAGAAAAAGACATGTTTTTCTACTGCTAAGAACTTTCAAAATAATGTTTGTAATAATTATTGTGTATACTCCATTTTCAATTATTATTATAAAGAAAAAAGGTTTTTATGTGATAGCTCTTTGTATTCCCCTTTGGCAACCCAATTTTCCACCAAAAGGCCTAACTCTGAATAGTTAATATGAAACTGACGATGCTGGTCTATGGTTGGAAATTGGGGCCTGTCACAATATATATTATAAAATTTATTATAATAGTGATGTTTGTAAGTAAAATTAATTTAATATATATAAAATATTGTAAAAATAAAATATAAATTAATATTGACACAATTTATTTTTTATAAAACTTGGGCTCATCATGCTATACTCGCGGGAAAGGAAAAACGAGCAGTTTACACTTTAGTAGTTATCGTTTCACTAGCTCTAGTATTCATGGGCTTTCAAGGAATGGAATATTATCAAGCATCCCCCATTATTTCGGATCGTATTCATGGTTCTACCTTTTTCTTAGCAACATGCTTGTTCTTGATACACAACATGCCCACACATATATCATATATATGCTTGAATCATTTTGTACAGTGTCAGGCCATAAACTAATCCAATCTTTTGTGTGTACGGCGAACCGAAAAGGATTTTCAAAAAATGGGTGATGAAAAGAGCGAATCACTATGCGTATCTTGGTAGTTGTTACATTTTTTTGGTGATCTTTCGTTTTAGCTGATTCCTCTTCCTATTCTATTGATCAGTAGTATCTACTCAAAACTAAGAGGGGATGCCGCCTACTACTTAAGTCCCGATTTTTGCAACAGTTGTGTTCTTCTTAGAAAGATCTTGAAAAGAAACTATGTAAACTATATCGCTCGTCTTGCAGACCCCTTCTCTCGTTGAATCAAATAAATATTCACGATTAGTTTGAATTTGACGAGAATATAATATGATCATTAAAATTTTATTTGATTGGATACTCAAACTCGAATTCAAGTATCGAAAAAATAATTAGAGTAGAATTTTAGCATACTAATATTTGCCCGTATTCGACTCGTTTACACTCCTAAATAACATATTAAATAACCTATATCTAAAGAAATAAATTACACCCTCAATTTTAGAATTTATAAATATAAAACTAATGTATTATGCACAAATAAAAATTACTGATCCCATATTTAAAATAAAAAAATTTATTAAAAATTAGAAAATAATACATATTATAGACTCAAATAATTATATCAATTTAAAAAAGAAAATTTGTGTTATTCTCGGATGAGTAATTATAGAAGGGGGGTTGAATACTATTAGGTCTCCAAGGGAAAAATACTAGAAGGGGGGTTAAATAGTCTTTTTCAAAATTTAAGTCTTGCTTATAAAATTTGTTGTTTTAAAACACTTCTTGCTTATTAAAAAGTTTCCTTATATTTTGAAAAGAGTTAACAGCAAAATTTATAACAAAAAAAACCCTTAGTTTTTGAATCAATGGCTTGAGGCAGTAATGTCAGTAAGTCTTTGCTAAATGAAGTTAGCAAGGACTAAACAAAACAAGGATAAAGGAAATAACCAATGTAAATGATAAGCAGCAAAGTAAAGTGAGTAAGAGAATTTTTATAGTGGTTCGGTCTAAGCCTACTCCACTCTTCTTCTCTTTGCTTGAGAAGACACTCACTAAGAATGTTCACACAGAACAATTCACAGTAGGACACTTAGTCCAAAAATACAATAGGTCACTTAGACCAGTTTGAGTCACACAGACTAAAAGCAGATAAAATATCTTGCTTGCTTTCTCTAAACAGTAACCTCCTTGTTTGTTCTGTGGAGTAATTGTAGAAGGGGGGTTGAATACAATTACTAACTTTTCTTTGAATTAAACTTTTTAATACAGTTTAAAACTTAAGAACAGTTAAAACAACTTTACTGAAAAGATATAACATATGAAACAGTAAAGCAAATTGCAAGACATGAATATTAATCTACAATATGTATATTTATTGTAAATCAATTTGAATCTTTACAATTCTTTCTACTAGTGATTACCAGCAGCAGACAATCTTTGTTTAAAATAACAGTTGCACTCTAGAATATGTATTCTAGCTTATCTCAAGTTTCTAAAACCTTGTTACACTCAAGTTATGAAAAACTTGTTTCTCTCTAAGATAATAAGAATACTTGTGTTTTTTTTATATCTCAGTGTGTGATGTTATATCTTGATATGTATTATCTCAGCTTCTCCATGTCTCTATTTATAGACATAATGTTAGGTTTTAGAACATTTGATGATGATTGTCTTTAGATTACTTAGAATGCAAATGTATAGAAAGTGTTAATTAGTAACACTGAAGTTTTGTAGCCAGTAGTTATCTCTTTGTTTGTAATTCATTTATTCTTTGTAAAGAGATACCATTATTTTTTATTTGTAATTAACTGCTGGAATGGAGTATCGAAGCTTCAAGAAGTCAAGTTGTGTATTTGATCTGTTAGAGTTTGCAAAAAGGCTTATCGGAGACTAGAAGAATTGGTCAGAGACTAAAATGTTTTAACTGTCAGAGACTAGTTTTTCTATCGGAGACTAAAAGCTTACGTCATCAGAGATTAAAGAAAAAGGAATCAGAGACTAAGCTGACGTCATCGGAGACTAAGCTTTAACGTGTCAGAGACTAAATAACACTATCGGAGACTACACAAGCTGACGTCATCAGGGACTAAACGTACCAGGGACTAAAAGAGTCATCAGGGACTAAATGTACTAGAGACTAAAGGATACGTCAGGGACTAAAGTCGTCGGAGACTAAAAG
>CM025783.1:29150762-29274452 GCA_014636745.2 Centella asiatica
TTTGTGTTCTTGTTCTTTGTATTCCACAAGAGAAATTTAGTTTCTTAAAGAACAAGTAATCGAAGAATTTCAAAGAACTTGTATTCAACCCCCCTTCTATAAGCTCTTGTCATCTCACTGGGAAAACACATAGCTTCTTTGTGGCGGCCCCGAGAATCCCGGGCAGGGATCCGGGTGCTGTCAGAAATTATGTGATAGTCCCCGAAGATCCCATGCAGGATTCCAGGCTCCGCCAGGAATTGCCAACAGAAAACATCTTGAACCAAGCATAAACATTATTCATTATAGGGAAAATACATTATCTTTTACAAAACCTTAACTTAAACATTTATGAAATAAACTAAAGGTACATAACCCTTTTATTACAAATCCTTAAATATTTAGCAGTGGAAGTTTATAAATGGCCCATCTGACCTTACAATCTGAACATTTCTATGATGACCTCTCGTTTCACTTTTCCATTAAAGGCCATCCATAGGAGAGTGATCAAGAAACTCTCACTATGTCATTTTCTCTTTTCCTTTATTAGGTGACTCGGTCTTCTTGACATGACTTGAAAAGCATTTCACAGTAATCCACATGAGTGATTTACGCTCAACAAGTATATAATCATAGCTAGGTAAGTTCAAACAAAAAGAACATATATTTCAAATGGTTTAAGTGTTTAATAAGGTTGGGCGAAACAGGACCAACACCTCCTAGTGGATCAATAAACATGTAACTTTCAGGGTACCCGAGTGATAACAAGGGGTTAACCCTTTTCTTGAAATAAATCTTGAATCATTCATTTATGCCTTCTCTTCATCAGATAATGCATCATCTGACCAGCATGATCACTATCTAACTTCCTCTTCATCAAATGTCATCCCAGCTGGTCAACCTGGTCGTTTGACGTCATCATGACATACGTAATGATCGTAGAAAGCATTGGTCTGCGAGGTCTGAATACCGATACCTCAATTTTTCATTCCCTATCATATGTTGGGGTACTAGGCGTCCGTACCTCCTAGCCTTTAGTCACACATATGGATATACTTTGTAATTTATAAAATTTTCTTGATATAAAACTTCCATATCCATAAAGGACTTCCTTTGGTGTGCTCATTGAATTATCAGTCGGCGAGAACCAAAACTTTTATATTCATATGAGACTTTCTTGGGTGTGCATAGCGAATTATCAGCCAGCAACAACCCAACAACACTTGGTTTAATATACAACATCTTTTGGCGTGCTGACAAATTAAAACAGCTAGCAACCACCCAAAAATACTTGGTTCAATAAACAACTTCTTTTCACGTACATCAGATCAATGAATCGTACGTTACTTATCCAATAAAACATTGGCTTGCATAAAGAATAATATAAATCATTTATGTAAATTGAATCAATGATCTTACGTAAACAATGAAAAAGAAGTAGAGTGAGTATATATTTGTAACGACCCTGAAAATTTGTTTAACTATAAATAATTTATTTATTTATATTTTATTTTATTTTATATAATAACGTGTATAGTTAATATATGATGTTTTTGAATGTCTAAATATTTTCGGACCCATTAAAGGGGTTATTGTTGTTTGATTGTTGGTTGCAAGGATAATCAATGATGTTTATGTTTGGTGACCTCCGTAATTGTTTGAATAAGCTTTGCGTCCGGACTGGTCAAACCTCATAAAGGACTTAAGAGCCTAAGTTTGATGACATCATTGTGTACGTATGTTATTTTGATTAATAAGCTGCTTGTATGTCATCAAGTGGATTAAACGTATGTGCATGTAGGACAACAGGCTTATTACGATGTTTAGCTGCTAAGAATCATGATGAGCAGCCGTTTTTACCGTCTAGTTTAACCAATCATTTTATTTCAAAGCTTAATCTCAGCCTACTATAAATACCTCATTCAGAGGAACATTTCAGTCGCTTTTCAAAAGATTTTCTCTTCCAAAGTTCTTCTTTAAACCTACCATCTCCGTATAATTTCAAGTTCTTTCTTTTGGACAATCACTTTTAATCAAGCTTTGATCTCTTTCGTCAATCCAGAAGGTAAGAATCTTAAGTTCTCTTTTGCCTTTCTTTTTGCTTGGTATCCGAGAAGTTTAGCTGTAGGAGCAAGTCTTTAAGAAAGAAAAAGAAAAGATTATATTCTTTTGTGTCTAGAAGTGTGGCGCCCCCAAAAATCCCCCAAGCTGGGCCTCGAACACTGTTAGTGATTTGGGTGACAGTCCCCGAGATCCCCAGGTTGGAACCCCGGGCTACACCAGAAAACTACAACACAACATCACAACAGCAAAACAAATAACACAGCCAAGCCTTAACAACATACCTGTGGGAAATATATTCCCAAATACAACATTAAAAAAATCTTAAGGTCCACATCATCTTACAAAACCTCAAAACTTGAAAATAAACAAGCTACAGTGGAAACAAAACTTTAGATGGCTCATATGGCCTTACAACTTAAACACATTTAAGCAATTCTCTCCTTCCCTCTCTTAGGGGACTCAGTCTTCACGACATAACCTGAAAAACATTCATAGCATTCCACATGAGCGTTTACGCTCAGCAAGTATATAATCATAAGCAAATAGAATCAGATAAAAGCTTTAATATTCATTGAGGTTGGAAGAAGCAATGCCAAAATCTCTTGATAAAACAATAAACATATATCATCTAGGGTGCCCAAGTGATATCAAGGGTTAACCCTCTTTCAATAAATCATGATTCGCCCTTTATTCATCAGATAATGCATCACCTGACCTAACTGATCATTATCTGACTACCATACATAATCAAATTTCATCCCAGCTGGTCAGCCTGGTCGTTTGATTCATCATTTGACATACGTAGTCCTTCGCAGAAAGCATATGGTCTGCGGACAAAAATCTCATTACCGATGCCTTGCCTCGGTTTAACATTCTTTATCATCATTGGCCAGAATACCAGGCGAAAGTATTCAACAGCCCCTTAACTTTCCATGTGGATATATCTTCCTGTAAACATTTTTTAAATTTTGAATAGCCTTGACGTGCTAATCAATTAAAAGCAGCGACTACCAACAACACATATTGGCGTGCTCAACAATTAAAAGACAGTGATCATCACAGGCGAAACTATATATCCATACAGAAGTTACTTGGGTGTGCATACAAGTCCATGACTTGCAACACCCAAACATCATCTTTATTATCATTTGGTGTGCTAGGAAAATTTAAAAAGCTAACAACCACCCAATAACACATAGTTCAATTATCATCATCTTTTCACGTACATTGGATTTAATGATCGTATGTTACTTAATCATAAAAGAATTCATCATCATGCATAGGCACTAACATCATTCATTTACGTAAATCGAGTCAATGATTCTACGTAATCAGTAAGAAAGAAAGTGGAGTGAAAATATACTTGCCTTGGTCCTTAGCTAAAATTCACTATATCGATTGAAAAAGGTTTCTGCATAACATCATTGTGGGTATATCATGAGAAATCCATACTTTAAAGATGGCTATTCATAAAGAAAATGGTTATCAGGGCATGAGGTTGCCCATAAGGAAACATTTCACTCGTCAGAGACTATTAAACTCATCAGAGATTGATGACGTCATCTTAACCCTATCGGAGACTAAGGGTGACGTCATCGGGGACTAATTCCTCATCAGAGAATAATGACGTCATCTTAACCCTATCGGAGACTAAGGGTGACGTCATCATCAAAGACTAACAATTCCTTCATCAGAGACTATGAATGACGTCATCGGGGACTAAACTTTAGCCTGTCGAAGACTAAGGATGACGTCATCAGAGACTAATAATCTCATCAGGGACTGATGACGTCATCTTGACTCATCGGAGACTAAGGCTGACGTCATCATCAGAGACTAACATATACACAATCGGAGACTAATGCTGACGTCATCAGAGACTAACATCAACACAGTCGGAGACTAATGCTAACGTCATCAGAGACTAACATCAACACAGTCGGAGACAAATGCTGACGTCGTCAGAGACTAACATCAACACAGTCGGAGACTAATGCTGATGTCATCAGAGACTAAGTTGGACCTCGTCTCAGATGCAGGGTCGTCTTCCTTATTTCTCCGAGGGTGGTGATCTCAACAAAAACTCCACAAATTAACTCTCAACATGCTTTAAGCTATGAGCAACACTTCTAGCACCAAAAGAATATAATCCTTTCTTTTTCTTTCTCAAAGACTTGCTCCTACAGCTAAACTTCTCGGATACAAAGCAAAGAAAAGAAAGGCAAAAGAGAACTTAAGATTATTACCTTCTGGGTTGACAAAAGAGATCAAAGCTTGTTTAAAAGTGATTGTCCAAAAGAAAGAACTTGAAATTAAATGGAGATGGTAGGTTTAAAGAGGATCTTTGGAAAAGAAAATCTTTAGAAAAGAAACTGAAATGTTCCTCCGAATGAGGTATTTATAGTAGGTTGAGATTAAGTATTGAAATAAAATGATTGGTTCAACTGGACGGTAAAACGGCTGCTCATCATGATTCTTAGCAGCTAAGCATCGTAATAAGCCTGCTGTCCTACATGCACATACGTTTAATCCACTTGATGACACACAAGCAGCTTATTAATCAAATTAACATACGTACTCATCATTACATTCCCTTACGTAAACTACTACATTCTTCAGGGAACTTGCTAAACCGGAACAGTGGGCTCCTTCAAGAAATATCAACATAATTTGCTTGATCTTACAATCCAATATCCAAACAAGCATAATCCTTTAATGGATTAAAAATGTTTAGACATTTAAAAAAAACATCATATAATCGCCAAATATATATTGATAAGAAAATAAAATAAAATAAAATGAGTGAATAAATTATTTATAGATGAACAAAATTTCCAAGTTTGTCACAAGAAGTATTGCTCACAGCTTAAAGCTTGTTGAGAGTGGATTTATGGAGTTATGGTTGAGATCACCACCCTTGGAGAAATGAGGAAGACGACCCTGTATCTGAGACGAGGTCCAACTTAGTCTCTGATGAGATGATTTTTAGTCTCTGGTGAGATATTGTTAGTCTCTGATAACGTCAGCATTAGTCCCCGACTGTGTTGATGTTAGTCTCTGATAACGTCAGCATTAGTCTCCGACTGTGTTGATGTTACTCTCTGATGACGTCAGCATTAGTCTCCGACTGTGTTGATGTTAGTCTCTGATGACGTCAGCATTAGTCTCCGACTGTGTTGATGTTAGTCTCTGATGACGTCAGCATTAGTCTCCGATTGTGTTGATGTTAGTCCCTGATAATGTCACCCTTAGTCTCTGATAGGGTTATGATGACATCATCAGTCTTTGATGAGAAATTAGTCCCTGATGACGTGACCCTCAGTCTCCGATAGGGTTATGATGACGTCATCAGTCTATGATGAGAAATTAGTCCCGATGACGTCAACCTTAGTCTCCGATGAGTAAAGATGACGTCAGCAGTCTCTGATGAGTTAAATAGACTCTGACGAGTGGAATTTTTCCCCGATGGGCAACCTCATGCCCTGATAACCATTTTCTATATGAATAGCCATCTTTAAAGTATGGATTTCTCATGATATACCCACAATGATGTTATGCAGAAACCTTTTTCAACCAATATAGTGAATTTTAGCTAAGGACCAAGGCAAGTATATATTCATTCCACTATCTTTCTTACGGATTACGTATAATCATTGATTCGATTTACTTAAATGAATGATGTTAATGACTATACATGATGATGATCTCTTTTATGATTAAGTAACGTACGATCATTGAATCCGATGTGCGTGAAAAAAAAATGATGATGTTTGAACAATGTGTTATTGGGTGTTTGCTAGTTGTTTAAATTTCCTAGCACACCAAATGATGATAAAGATGATGTTTGGGTGTTGCAAGTCATGGACTTGTATGCACACCCAAGTAACTTCTGTATGGATATATATAGTTCCGCTTGTGATGATCACTGTCTTTTAATTGTTGAGCACGCCAATATGTGTTGTTGGCAGTCACTGCTTTTAATTGATTAGCACGTCAAGACTATTCAAAATTGAGAAAATGTTTACAAGAAGATATATCCACATGGAAAGTTAAGGGGCTGTTGAATACTTTCGCCTGGTATTCTGGCCAATGATGATAAAGAATGTTAAACCGAGGCAAGGCATCGGTAATGAGATTCTTGTCCGCAGACCATATGCTTTCTGCGAAGGACTACGTATGTGAAATGATGAATCAAACGACCAGGCTGACCAGTTGGGATGAAATTTGATTATGTAAGGTAGTCAGATAATGATCAGTCTGGTCAGGTGATACATTATCTGATGAGTAAAGGGGGAATCTTGATTTATTGAGAGAGGGTCACCCCTTTCATGTCACTCGGGAACCCTAAATGATACATGTTGATTGATTTTTTTCAGGAGGTGTTGGCATTGCTTTGCCTAACCTCAATGAATACTAAAGCTTTTGAATTATCTTTTCTTCTAGCTTATGAATATATATTTGCTGAGCATAAATGCTCATGTTGAATGCTATGAATGTTTTTCAGGTTATGTCGTGAAGGCTGAGTCCCCTAAGAAAGGGAAGGAGAGAATTGCATAAGTATGTTTGAGTTGTAAGGCCATATGAGCCATCTAAAGTTTTGTTTCCGCTGCAGCTAGTTTATTTTCAAGCATTGAGGTTTTGTAAGATGATGTGGACCTTAAGATTTTTAATGATGTTTTTGGGAATATATTTCCCACAGGTTTGTTGTTAATGCTTGGCTGTGTTATTTGTTTTGCTGTTGAGTTGTTGTGTTGTTTTTTTTTTCTAGTGCAACCCGGGGTATTTTTTTCGGGGGCGCCATAGTTGGTATCAGAGCCACAGCAGCCAAGCACCAGCTATGAGGCCTGTTCTCTGCTGGAAAATAGAAATTGGGATTTAGTAAAGTAAGGAAATGACTAAGGAGAGCTGAATAAGAAATAGATGTCTAAGTTGAGTCTCGATTGTTTTTGGGTTATTTGATAAGATATAAGGTTATAAGATAGATTAATTCATGTTGAATTTATTGTATATTCTGTTGCAGTAATATTATGTATGATAGATCCTTATTATAAATGTTAAGTTGACATTGATTTAAGCCATGTTTGATTTATAGATGAATCCACCTACTCCCAGACATGTAGATATTGGCAAGACACCTATAATTAAAAGTTCAGAACAGGAACATATCCCTAGTAGTAATGTTGCTCGACCTTGTAAGGTTGGTGGACACCATCTGTTAGATAACAATCGTGGGAGGACAGGTGCATGTTGGCGAGTGACACCTCGCAAAAGAGTGAATAAACCAACTTAGGTTTTTCATTTTAAAATACCTAGAGGTTCTAATAAACATGTTAAGGAATCTGCAGAACCTGAGGGAACTAAGCAAAACCCAACCAACCCATTTGAGGGGTCAAGTTTCTCAGTTCACATGAAGAATCCTTCCTTACCCCATGATCAAACAGATTCTCCAACCTTGGATACTTCCCAAATAAGAGGTTCCCCTGCTGATAGGCACACATTTCCTACGGTGTCAGCCACTCCACACGCTGTTTCTACCCCAGTTACCCTATCAAATGTTGCACCTGCAGTACCACCCCCAGAAAATTTAGTACCTTTGCCTTTTCCAAATGGATTATGTTATTACCTTCAACGTAGAATCCGTATGACACAATCAGAGTTGGCAACACGTAATACCACTATGATGCGTCAGTCGATGGCTCATCAAAGAACTAGCAGACTGTTGGACCTTTGGAGGGTATCATTTCAGGATGTGTCCTTAGTTCTCACGGAGACCTTGACAGAAGTTGTGATCTCGGTTAGTCATTATTTTAGGCTGCGCCAGCCCACTATAGCAGATCGAGACCAGTTGATGTATAACCTTATAGAGAAGGTCGAAGGAGCATGTCGTTTTGCACGCAGAACAATGAGTGAACTTGATTCCCAATCCTTGTATTAGGCTTTAGTAGTAGTCAATGTTGTTATGTTTTTGTTTAATGTTGTAACAAGGAAGCTTTATTGTACAAATTTGCTATAATGTAACTTTTGTTACTTAATATATATATTTTGATGGTTTAATTTGAAATTCTTTTATGTGTTTTTGTTATTCTTTAAAAGAGAGAAGGAACTTTTGATAGTAAGTTTATATTTTCCTTAATTTATAGGAAAATGGCCCCAAGAGGAAGACCTCGAACTCGTCAAGCTACCAATCAAGCTGACCAAGAGAACCACAACCTGAACAACAATCTAGAAAATAATGATCAGGAGAATCCTATTGCCTTATTGGTAAACATGATTAAGGAAGCCTCCCAGAATAACAATAACCAAGTATTTTCACCCCAACCTAGAAGGGTGACATTTAAGGATTTTACCAATAGTTGTCCACATACTTTTAATGGTGATGGAGGTCCCACTGTCGCTCAAATTTGGATTAAAGAAATAGAGAAAGCCTTTTGTATAGAGGGAGTAATTGATGATCTTAAGACGGAATATGCTACCTATCTATTGAAAGAAGAAGCTAGTTATTGGTGGGAGAATACTGAACGATTAGAAATGACTAGGAGATTGGCAGTTAGGAATGATCAAGCAGATCTTGAAATTGAACAAATTGTCACCTGGTCCCAGTTTAAAGAATTTTTCTATAGCCAGTATTTTCCAACCAGTGCTGCAGATGAGCTAGAAAAACAATTTTTAGAGTTAAGACAAGGGAACATGACTGTGGAAGAATATGAGAAGAAGTTTAATGAACTTCAAAGATATGCTCCACATTTGGTAGATACGGAGAAAAGAAAATCTAGAAGGTTTGAGCATGGATTAAATCCATGGTTGCATGATAAGATTGCTATTTTATGTCTGAGCAACTATGCTGAAGTGGTTCAAAGGTCAAAAGTAGCAGAGAAAAGTGGCAAGTTACTGCGGGAATTCAATTGGGAGAAACGCAGGGAAGGACAAAATAAAGGAAGTTATTTTAGTTACAACCTTAATCAAAGGATGGGAGGACAAGGAAAACCACAAACTAGTTCAGTCGTGATGAAACAAGGGGAAGGAAGTAGGTATAATGACAATAATAGGAAAAGAAATTTCAGTGCAGATTTAAGTGAGAATAAAAGGAGGATTGTTATTTGTGGCAAATGTGGAAGGAACCATGAAACTTCCTAGTGTTTAATAGGAACCAATTTGTGTTTCAAATGCCATCGATCTGGGCATACTGCCAGTAATTGCCCAAACCAAGCACCGATTGCTTCCCAACCAAGATTTCCTCCGCAGCAATATCAACCACAAAATGCTAGTCATATAGTTGGAACTACAAGGAGATGTTTTAGTTGTGGTCAGGAAGGCCATATCTCCACTTCTTGTCCTCAGAAAAAGAGTCAGGGTAAACCCCCTTTATCAGGACCTAATATGGTAGCTAGCCGACCTCAAGCTAGAACTTACAATATGACTGCTCAGGATGCCCTAATGTCTGACAACGTGGTTTCAGGTACGATATTGGTTAATTCAATTGAAGTACATGCTTTATTTGATTCTGGTGCAACTAGATCTTTCATATCTAAAAGTCTTCTTAAGAATATAAATTTTGTTCCTGAATGTTTAGAAACACCTCTAGAAGTTTTAGTAGCTAATCAAGAGGTGTACGTTGTCAAGAGTATATTACCCGATTGTAGTATAAGAATCGAAAAGCATAACTTCCCTGCAAATCTAGTACCTTTTCCATTGGGAGAGTTTGATCTAATACTAGGCATGGATTGGCTACATAAATACCAAGCTAGTATAGATTGCAGGAAAAAGAAGGTTTTCCTAAGAACACCCTCAATTAGCAAAGTGACATTTTATGAGAGTAAGTCTACTAAACCCTCTCATCTTCTTACAGTATTACAAGCTAATAAAATGTTACGCAAGGGATGCGAAGCATTTTTAGTTCATGTTTATGACAAGAAGGTAGAAGGATTAAATATTTCAGATATCCTGGTAGTAAAGGAATTTGGAGATGTATTTCCTGAGGAATTACCAGGTATACCCCCAGATAGACAAGTTGAATTTGGAATTGAGCTAGTGTCAGGAACTGCTCCAATATCCAAAGCTCCTTATAGGATGGCCCCTTCAGAATTAAAAGAGCTTATGACACAGCTACAAGAGTTGCTAGACCAAGGATTTATTAGACCAAGTGCTTCACCCTGGGGAGCACCTGTTTTATTTGTAAAGAAGAAAGATGGATCACTGAGGTTATGTATTGATTACCGAGAATTGAATAAGGTGACGGTGAAGAACCGGTATCCTTTACCTAGGATTGATGATCTGTTCAACCAACTCAAGTGAGCAAGGTACTTCTCAAAAATTGACTTGAGATCAGGATATCATCAATTAAAGATTAAGACTGAAGATGTCCCTAAGTCAGCTTTCAGAACCCGTTATGGCCATTATGAATTTGTGGTAATGCCTTTTGGACTCACCAATGCCCCAGCTGTTTTCATGGATTTGATGAACCGAGTTTTTAAACCATAGTTGAATAAGTTCATCATTGTGTTCATAGATGACATTCTCATATATTCTAAGACGAGAGAAGAACATGATGAACATTTAAGAATAACATTGGAGACATTGAGACGAGAGAAACTATATGCCAAATTTTCAAAGTGTGAATTTTGGTCAAGAGAGGTGAAATTTTTAGGACATGTGATCAATGCAAAGTTGAAGCCATCATAAATTGGCCACAACCAAAGACACCTACTGAAGTGCGAAGTTTTCTAGGATTAGCGGGATACTATCGTCGATTCGTTCAAGATTTCTCTAAAATAGCAGTTCCATTAACGAATTTGACAAGGAAGATAGAAAAGTATGTTTGAACCCCAACCTGTGAAGAGAGTTTTCAAGAATTAAAGAAAAGGTTAACCACCGCCCCTGTACTAAGTTTACCTGATAACAAAGGAGATTTTGTGATCTATAGTGATGCCTCGATGAATGGACTAGGAGCTGTACTAATGCAGCATGGAAAAGTTATTGCCTATACATCTCGGCAACTTAAGGATTGCGAAAAATGATACCCAACACATGATTTGGAATTGGCCGCGATCGTTTTCGCATTAAAGATCTGGAGGCATTATTTGTATGGAGAGAAGTGTGAAATTTGCACAGACCATAAAAGTTTAAAGTACATATTTACCCAAAAGGAACTGAACATGAGGCAAAGACGGTGGTTGGAGCTAATTAAAGACTATGATTGCTCGATCAACTATCATCCTAGCAAAGCAAATGTTGTGGTTGATGCTCTAAGTAGATGTGAAAGGCTAAATGTGATGACAATTCAGGAAGAGGTAAGAATTGATTTGGAAAGGTTACAAATAAATGTCATCACAACTCAACAAAAGAAAGAGCTAGAGCAAGAGGTTGGTGTAAAACCAAGCTTACTAACTATTATCAAGGAAACTCAAGAAGAGTATGTGGAAGATAAGGAAAAGTTGTTAAGGAGAGAAAATGGAAAATGTCGGATCCACGATGAATGATTGATGAGATTTGAGAATAGAATCTGGATTCCGACAAAATTGGAATTAAAAAGAAATTTACTACAGGAAGCCCATAATTCTAAGTTTTTTATACATCCAGGTGGAACCAAGATGTATCAGGATTTGAAACAAAATTTTTGGTGGCCTAATATGAAGAAGGAAATAGCCGAATGGGTAAACACATGTTTTACCTGTCAACAAGTTAAAGCAGAAAATCAAAAGC
This sequence comes from Centella asiatica, assembly GCA_014636745.2. NCBI lineage: Eukaryota > Viridiplantae > Streptophyta > Magnoliopsida > Apiales > Apiaceae > Centella > Centella asiatica. The sequence continues at coordinate 29,162,505 of CM025783.1, forward strand.
CTAGTGGTTTGTTGCAATCTTTGGACATCCCATAATGGAAATGGGAGTATATCCCAATGGATTTTGTGATTGGGTTGCCAGTAACTCAAAAGGGATTAAATACAATCTGGGTAGTAGTGGACATATTGACTAAATCTGCGCATTTCCTACCTATTAAGGATATCTATAAGATGGACCAATTGGTCAGATTGTATGTGAAAGAAATCCTTAGCCGTCATGGAGTGCCAATTTCAATTGTATCTGATCGTGATCCTCGTTTTACGTCTAGGTTCTGGCAAAGTTTTCAAGAATATTTAGGAACAAGATTAGACATGAGTACTGCTTTCCACCCGCAAACCGACGGGCAATCCGAAAGAACAATCCAAACCTTAGAAGATATGCTAAGAGCATGTTCTTTGGATTTTGGAGGACGATGGGATGAACACCTACCACTCATTGAATTTGCTTATAATAATAGTTATCATGCAAGCATCGGAATGACACCATTTGAAGCTTTGTATGGAAGAAAGTGCAGAACACCAATATATTGGAATGAAGTTGGAGAAAGGAAGTTAGAAGGACCTGAAATAGTCCAACAAACTGAGAATGCAATTCGGACAATCCGAACTAAAATAAGAGCAGCTCAAAATCGACAAAAGCAATACGCAAACCAACACCGAAAAGATCAAGCACTAGAAGTAGGAGGTTATGCGTTGCTTAAGATCTCACATTGGAAAGGTATATTGCGCTTCGGACGAAAAGGGAAATTAAGTCCTCGCTTTAATGGACCTTTTGAGGTACTTCATTGTATTGGTGAAGTGGCTTATCAACTAGCATTACCTCCAGCTCTAGGTCATGTTCATGATGTTTTTCATGTATCGATGTTACGACCTTATAGAGGAAATCATTCTGGCATTATTGACTACCAACCCATTGAGCTACAACCAAATTAGCATTATGAAGAGATGCCCATACAAATTTTGGATCGTCAAGTAAAGGTTTTGAGAAATAAAGAAATTGCATCCGTAAAATTTTTATGGACAAACCATAATGTTGAAGAAGCAACATGGGAACTAGAAGAAATGATGATGCACAAGTACCCTCAACTATTTCACCAGTAAAGTTTCGAGGACGAAACTTATTATAAGGAGGGGAGAATGTAACGACCCAGAAAATTTGTTTAACTATGAATAATTTATTTATTCATATTTTATTTTATTTTATATAATAACGTATATAGTTAATATATGATGTTTTTGAATGTCTAAATATTTTCGGACCCATTAAAGGGGTTATTGTTGTTTGATTGTTGGTTGCAAGGATAAGCAATGATGTTTATGTTTGGTGACATCTGTAATTGTTTGAATAAGCTTTGCGTCCGGACTGGTCAAACCTCATAAAGGACTTAAGAGCCTAAGTTTGATGACATCATTGTGTACGTATGTTATTTTGATTAATAAGCTGCTTGTGTGTCATCAAGTGGATTAAACGTATGTGTATGTGGGACAACAGGCTTATTACGATGCTTAGCTGCTAAGAATCATGATGAGCAGCCGTTTTTACCGTCCAGTTTAACCAATCATTTTATTTCAAAGCTTAATCTCAGCCTACTATAAATACCTCATTCAGAGGAACATTTCAGTCTCTTTTCAAAAGATTTTCTCTTCCAAAGTTCTTCTTTAAACCTACCATCTCCGTATAATTTCAAGTTCTTTCTTTTGGACAATCACATTTAATCAAGCTTTGATCTCTTTCGTCAATCCAGAAGGTAAGAATCTTAAGTTCTCTTTTGCCTTTTTTTTTTGCTTGGTATCCGAGAAGTTTAGCTGTAGGAGCAAGTCTTTAAGAAAGAAAAAGAAAAGATTATATTCTTTTGTGTCTAGAAGTATTGCTTACAACTTAAAGCTTGTTGAGAGTGGATTTATGGAGTTATAGTTGAGATCACCACCCTTGGAGAAATGAGGAAGACGACCCTGTATCTGAGACGAGGTCCAACTTAGTCTCTGATGAGATGATTTTTAGTCTCTGATGAGATATTGTTAGTCTCTGATAACGTCAGCATTAGTCTCTGACTGTGTTGATGTTAGTCTCTGATAACGTCAGCATTAGTCTCCGACTATGTTGATGTTAGTCTCTGATGACGTCAGCATTAGTCTCCGACTGTGTTGATGTTAGTCTCTGATGATGTGAACATTAGTCCCCGACTGTGTTGATGTTAGTCTCTGATGACGTCAGTATTAGTCTCCGATTGTGTTGATGTTAGTCCCTGATGATGTCACCCTTAGTCTCTGATAGGGTTATGATGACATCATCAGTCTCTGATGAGAAATTAGTCCCTGATGACGTCACCCTTAGTCTCCGATAGGGTTATGATGACGTCATCAGTCTCTGATGAGAAATTAGTACCCGATGACGTCAACCTTAGTCTCCGATGAGTAAAGATGACGTCAGCAGTCTCTGATGAGTTAAATAGTCTTTGACGAGTGGAATTTTTCCCCGATGGGCAACCTCATGCCCTGATAACCATTTTCTATATGAATAGCCATCTTTAAAGTATGGATTTCTCATGATATATCCACAATGATGTTATGCAGAAACCTTTTTCAACCAATATAGTGAATTTTAGCTAAGGACCAAGGCAAGTATATATTCATTCCACTATCTTTCTTACGGATTACATATAATCATTGATTCGATTTACGTAAATGAATGATGTTAATGACTATGCATGATGATGATCTCTTTTATGATTAAGTAACGTACGATCATTGAATCCGATTTGCGTGAAAAAAAAATGATTATGTTTGAACAATGTGTTATTAGGTGTTTGCTAGTTGTTTAAATTTCCTAGCACACCAAATGATGATAAAGATGATGTTTGGGTGTTGCAAGTCATGGACTTGTATGCACACCCAAGTAACTTCTGTATGGATATATATAGTTCCGCTTGTGATGATCACTGTCTTTTAATTGTTGAGCACGCCAATATGTGTTATTGGCAGTCGCTGCTTTTAATTGATTAGCACGTCAAGGCTATTCAAAATTGAGAAAATGTTTACAAGAATATATATCCATATGGAAAGTTAAGGGGCTGTTGAATACTTTCGCCTGGTATTCTGGCCAATGATGATAAAGAATGATAGACTGAGGCAAGGCATCGGGTAATGTGATTCTTTCCGCAGACCATATGCTTTCTGCGAAGGACTACGTATGTCAAATGATGAATCAAACGACCAGGCTGACCAGCTGGGATGAAATTTGATTATGTAAGGTAGTCAGATAATGATCAGTCTAGTCAGGTGATACATTATCTGATGAGTAAAGGGCGAATCTTGATTTATTGAGAGAGGGTCACCCCTTTCATGTCACTCGGGAACCCTAAATGATACATGTTGATTGATTTTTTTCAGGAGGTATTGGCATTGCTTTGCCCAACCTCAATGAATACTAAAGCTTTTGAATTATCTTTTCTTCTAGCTTATGAATATATATTTGCTGAGCGTAAACGCTCATGTGGAATGCTATGAATGTTTTTCAGGTTATGCTGTGAAGGCTGAGTCCCCTAAGAGAGGGAAGGAGAGAATTGCTTAAGTATGTTTGAGTTGTAAGGCCATATGAGCCATCTAAAGTTTTGTTTCTGCTGCAGCTAGTTTATTTTCAAGCTTTGAGGTTTTGTAAGATGATGTGGACCTTAAGATTTTTAATGATGTTTTTGGGAATATATTTCCCACAGGTTTGTTGTTAATGCTTGGCTGTGTTATTTGTTTTGTTATTGAGTTGTTGTGTTGTTTTTTTTTTCTAGTGCAGCCCGGGGTTTTTTTTTCGGGGACGCCACAATATTTGCCTTAGTCGTTAGCTAATTTTTAATCTCAAAACACTGGTGCGTGAGAGATTCTGTAAAATATGATTGTTGGTATAACATGATAAATTTATGTCTTGAAAGATAAATATAAAACTACGCATAAACAGAGGATGGCCATTAGGAAATGGTCATTAGCGGTCAGGCTACTTATCAAGGAATGGCCATCAGGGGACGGTTACCCGTCAGGGGATGGCCATAAGGGGAAAACTTTACCCATCAGGGGATAGTCATTAGAGAATGACTTACCCATCAGGGAATAATCCATCTGTCAGGAGATAGGCTACCCGTCAAGGATAACTATCCGTCATCAGGGAATTGCTCCTGACCATCAGGGGATGGTCTTCGGTCATCAGGGGATGACCTTCGATTGTCAGGGGATGGTCTATGACTAATCAAGGGATGAATTTGTTCATCGCCAAACTTGTCGAGGACAGATTTGACTATCACCAAAATCTTTTGGCTGTCGCCAAACTCATTTGTTCAGCGCCAAACCCATTAGTGGATAATTGTTCAGTGCCAAACCCATCAGTGGATAATTGTTTAGCGCCAAACTCATTTGTTCAGCGCCAAACTCTTCGGAGACTATTAATTGATGCTCATCAGAGACTAAAATCGTTAGTCATCAGAGACTAACTTTGTTACTCATCAGAGACTAACTAGGACTTGTTTCTGCTTCGCTAGAGGACCTTTCATAACAAACAAACCCAACTTAAGGTGCATCATCATTCTATCTGTTGTGTATACTATTTCTTGAAAACTTAGTATTGACGACCAATACTCTCAGATGTTATGCATGAGAAAATGAAATAGAGTAGAGCAGAGTATGATCATAAAGCATTTACCTCTTTGTCTTCAAGGAAAAAATTGGAAGCTTGTCTATTCTAAAAGACAGTTGCTCAAGAGAAAAAACTTGAAATTTATGAAGATGGTGGTTTAAAGAGAAGTTCTAGGAGAGAAATTTTAGAAAAGAGATTAGAATTTTATCTTAGAATGAAGTATTTATAGTGTTCAAGAGTAGTAAGCTAAGATTAAGCTTGAAATAAGATGATTGGTCAGTTTGGGTGATAAAACAGTTGTTCATCATAACATCTTAACAGCTGGTAACATACTAAGAAGCTGTTGTCTTACATGCACTTAACCTTAATAAGCTATTGCCACACAAACAGCTTATTAATCAAAACATCATACGTATTCCTCAGATGATATCCTTTACGTAATCCCTCTAAGCTGTTTATCTTAATATCTACATGAGATTTGCTAACCTCATACCTATATCATAACCACGGACACCAAAAAGGAAAAATTAATATATATACTTTCTTTCAAGACATAAAGTAGCTAAACTTATAAATTGGGAATTAACTCGCTATACAAGAAAATAAATTATCATAAAAATATATATATATATATATTTTTTTGGGTTCTCACTTCCTCCCCCACTTGAAATAAGTTTCGTCCTTGAAACTTACCTAATAAAAAGATGGGGGTACTTTTGCATCATCATATCCTTTAGTTCCCAAGTCGCTTCTCCAACATTGTGATTCCTCCATAAAACTTTTACGGAGGCAATCTCTTTACTTCTTTGGATCTTTACTTGTCGGTCCAAAATTTGCATTGGAATTTCTTCATAATGCAAGTTCGGTTAAAGCTCAATGGGCTGGTAATCAATGATGCCAACATGGTCCCCTTTAAGACATGGAAAACGTCATGAATATGTTCTAGAGCTGGGGGCAGTGCTAATTGGTAAGCTACTTCGCCAATGAGACAGAGTACTTCAAATGGTCTGATATAGCGGGGACTTAGTTTTCCCTTTTGCCCGAAGCGCATAATGCCTTTCCATGGTGAAATTTTAAGCAATGCATAACCTCCTATTTCTAATGTTTGATCCTTTCGGTGTTGGGTTGCATATTACTTTTGTCGATCCTTAGCTGCTCTTATTTTAGCTCGGATGATTCGGATTGCATTCTCAGTTTGTTGAACCATCTCTGGTCCTTCTAGCTTTCTTTCTCCAACTTCATTCCAATATAATGGTGTTCTGCACTTTTTACCATATAAAGCCTTAAATGGAGTCATTCCTATGCTTGTATGAAAACTATTGTTATAAGCAAACTCGATGAGTGGAAGGTGTTCATCCCATCGTCCACTAAAATCCAAAGAAAATGCTCTCAGCATATCTTCCAAGGTTTGGATTGTTCTTTCGGACTGCCCATTAGTTTGCGGGTGGAAAGCAGTACCCATGTCCAACCTTGTTCCTAAATAATCTTGGAAGCTTTGCCAGAACCTAGATGTGAAACGTGGGTCACGATCTAACACAATTGAGACTGGTACTCCATGACGGCTGAGGATATCTTTTACATACAATCTGAACAGTTGATCCATTTTGTAGGTATCGTTAATAGGTAAGAAATGTGCAGATTTCGTCAATCTGTCCACTATTACACATATTGTGTTTATTCTCTTTTGAGTTACTGGTAATCCAACCACGAAGTCCATTGTGATGCATTCCCATTTCCATTCTAGGATATCTAAAGATTGTAGCAGACCACTAGGTTTCTGGGTTTCTGCCTTTACTTGCTGACAAGTGAGACACATGCTTACCCATTCCGCTATTTCCCTCTTCATGTTAGGCCACCAATAATTTTGTTTCAAATCTTGGTACATTTTTGTTCCTCCTGGATGTATCGAGAATTTAGAGTTGTGGGCCTCTTGTAATAATTTTCTTCTTAATTCCAATTTTGTTGGAATCCAAATTCTACTTTCAAATTTCATCAATCCATCATTGTGGATTCGACATTTTCTATCTTCCTCCTTAAGCAACCTTTCTCTGTCCTCTATATATTCTTCTTTTTTTTCCTTGAAGATGTTCAATAAACTTGGTTTTGCATTGACTTCTTGCTCTAACTCTTCCCTTTGTTGGGTTGTCATAACATTAAATTGTAATCATTCCAAATCCATCATTACTTCTTCTTGAATTGTTATCATGTTTAACTTTTCACGTCTACTTAGAGCATCAGCCACTACATTTGCCTTACCAAGGTGAGATAATTGATTGAACAATCATAATCTTTAATTAGCTCTAACCAATGTCTTTGCCTCATGTTCAACTCCTTTTGTGTGAAGATATATTTTAAGCTCTTATGGTCAGTATAAATCTCACATTTTTCCCTATAAAAATAATGCCTCCATATCTTTAATGTGAATATGATAGCAGCTAATTCTAAGTCGTGTGTTGGGTATCATTTTTTACAGTCCTTGAGTTGTCGAGATGCATAGGCAATGACTTTGCCATGTTGCATTAGGACAGCTCCTAACCCATTCATTGAGGCATCACTGTAGATCACAAAATCTCCTCTATTGTCAGACAAACTTAGTACTGTAGCAGTGGTTAGTCTTTCCTTAAATTCTTGGAAGCTTCTTTCACATGCTGGAGTCCAAGTGTAGTTTTCTGTCCTTCTCGTTAGATTCGTCATTGGAACTGCTAACTTGGAAAAATCTTGGACGAATCTATGATAGTATCCTACTAATCCCAACAAACTTCGCACTTCTATAGGCATTTTCGGCTGTGGCCAATTGATGATGGCTTCAACATTTGTGGGATCTACTGATATACCATACTTATTGATTACATGCCCTAAAAATTTTACTTCCCTTAACCAAAATTCGCACTTTGAAAATTTGGCATAAAGTTTTTCTTGTCTCAGTGTTTCCAATGCCACTCTTAAGTGCTCGACATGTTCTCCTTCTATTTTGGAGTATATGAGAATATCTTCGATGAATATTATGATGAACTTATCTAAATATGGCTTGCAAACTCAGTTCATCAAATCCATAAAGGCAGTTAGGGCATTAGTGAGTCCATATGACATTACTTTAAATTCATAATGACCATATCGGGTTCTGAAAGCTGACTTAGGGGCATCTTCGGTCTTAATCTTCAATTGGTGATATCCTGATCTCAAGTCAATCTTTGAGAAATATTTTGCATCCTTAAGTTGATCGAACATGTCATCGATCCTAGGTAAAGGATATCGGTTCTTCACCCTTACCTTGTTTAATTCTCTGTAGCCGATGCACAACCTCATTGACCCATCTTTCTTTTTCACGAATAAAACAGGTGCTCCCCATAGTGAGACACTTGGTCTAATGAATCCTTGATCCAAAAAACCTTGTAGCTGTATCATAAGCTCTTTTAATTCCAAAGGGGCCATCTTATAAGGAGCCTTGGAGATTGGAGTAGTTCCTGGTACTAGCTCAATTCCAAACTCTACTTGTCTATTAGGAGGTATACCTGGTAATTCTTCTGGAAATACATCACCAAATTCCTTCACCATGGGAATGTCTTCCATTTTCAACTTTTCCCTTTTTGTGTCATGTACATAAGCCAAGTACGTTTCACATCCTTTGCATATCATTTTCTTGGCTTGTATCATTGTAAGAAAATGAGATGATTTGGTGGTCTTACATCCATGGAATAACACTCTATTATTTGAGGGTGTTCATAGGGAAACCTTCTTCCTTCTACAATCTATATTAGCTTGGTTTTTATGCAACCAATTCATGCCCAGTATTATGTCAAATTCTCCCAATGGGAACGGTATTAAATTTGCAGGGAAGTCATATTTTCCTATCTTTACACTACAATGAAGTAGTACATTCTTGGCAGTATGCACCTCTTGGTTAGCTTCCATGACTTCTAAAGGTGTTTCTAGGCATGTAGGAACAATGTTCATATCCTTAAGTAGATGTTCAGATATAAAAGACCTGGTTGCACTGGAATCAAATAAAACATGTACTTGGACTGAGTTGACCAATAGCATACTTGTAACTACATGATCAGACGTCAGTGCATCTTGCATAGTCATATTGTAGGTCCTAGCTTGAGGGCTACTGGGTACCCTGTTGGGTCCTGTCAATGGCAGTTTACCTTGACTCCTCTTTTGAGGGCAAGTGGTAGAGATATGGCCCTCCTGACCACAAGTGTAATATGTTCTTAGTGTTGTCATGGTGCGGCTAGTGCCTTATGGTTGATATTGTTGTTGTTGTGGATAAAACCAAGGTTGGGGAACAATTGGTGCTTGATTTGGGCAATTAAGTACAGTACGCCCAGGTCGATAACATTTGAAACATATATTTGTTCCCACTAAACATGGAGAAGTTCCATGGTTCCTTCCATATTTGTTACAGACTGTGTTCCTCCTTTTATTATCATTTGGGTCAGTAATGAAGTTCCTTTTTCTTTTGTCATTGTTATTGAGTACATTTCCTTCCTCTTATTTCACCACAACTGAACTGGTTTGTGGTCTCCCCTATCCTCCATTTCCTTGATTATTATAGCTATTATTATTGGAATAATTTCCTTTCCTTTTTCCTTCCTTCCGGTTCTCCCGGTTAAATTCTCAAAGTAGCTTGCCACTTTTCTCAGCTACTTTCGTCCTCTGAACAATTTTAGCATAGTTGTCCAGGCATAAAATAACAATCTTATCATGCGACCACGGATTCAGACCATGCTCAAACCTCCTTGTCTTTCTTCTTTCAATATCTACCAAATGTGGGGCATACCTTTGGAGTTCATTAAACTTCTTTTCATATTCTTCCACCGTCATGTTTCCTTGTCTTAATTCTAAGAATTTCCTCTCTAACTCATCCGTGGCACTAATTGGAAAGTACTGATTATAGAAAAGCTCCTTGAATTGGGGCCAAGTAAAAACATCAGTTTCTTCTTGATCATTTCTAATTATCAACCTTCTAGTCCTCTCCAATCATTCAGTATTCTCCCACCAATAGTTGGCTTCTCTTTTCAATAGATAGGTGGCATAGTCTGTCTTGAGGTCATCAGTCACCCCGAATATACGGAAAGCTTTCTCTATCTCCTTAATCCATGTTTAGGCTACAGTGGGACCTCCATCACCACTGAAAATAGGTGGGCAACTATTGGTGGCCTCTAAATGTTACTTTCCTTGGTTGCATTTGTGGCGGGGGTGGTGGGGTATTGTTTTGTTGGGTAGCTCCCTTAATCATATTTATTAACAAGGCAATAGGATTATTCTGATTCTCATGGTTATCATTATTTTCCTGATTGTTGCTTGGGTTGTGGCTTTCTTGATCATCTTGGTTGGTAAATCAATGGGTTCGGGATCTTCTTACTAGAGCCATCTCCTAAAAGTTGAAGGAGAAATAAGGAATTATTATTAAAAGTTTTTTTTTTAGCTCAGCGTTGTAGTAGAACATGATATGAGAAAAAGGAAGTTTCTAAATAAAGTTACCAAAATATATTTAATAACATGGAACCAAACCTTCGCCCTCTTGGGAGATCATAGGACGTCTTTCTTCTTTTTACAGTTAATATTAGCCTGGTATTTAAATAACCAGTCCATTCCCAAAATTTACGTCAAATTCTCCCAAAGGAAAAGGAATAAGATCAACAAGAAACTCATGTTGATCTATCTTCAAAGTGCAGTTAGGGTATACATGAGAAATGTTTACTACATCACGATTGGCAACGACTACCTCTAAGGGGTTAGGTAGAAGTTTAGGCAAAACTAGCATGCTCCTAGCTAACCGTTCAGATATAAAACTTCGAGTAGTGCCCGAATCAAACAACACATGAGCAGGTATGGAGTTTACTAGTAGTGTACCTATTACCACATCATTAGAAGCCACAACATCTTGCACCATCATATTGTAAGTCCTTGCTTGTGGTTGCACTGGTACGGTGTTGGGTCCTATCAGCATTGGTCTGCCATTTTTCTTTTGGGGGCAATTTGGAGAGATATACCCTTCCATTCCGCACGTGTAGCATGTCCTCAATGTGACTAGTGGCCTGTTATTTGGTTGAGATTGTTGTTGTGGCCTTCCTTGTGATGGGGTAGCAGCAGGGTTCAAAGTTGGACAATTTGAGGAGAAGTGTCCTGGTTGGCGACACTTGAAACAAACATCCTTCCCCCTCAAGCACGGGGTTGAGCCATGGTTCTTCCCACAATGTGTACATACTGTAGCCCTCCTCGCAAGGCCATCAGATGGTTGCTCCCTCCACTTCCTCTTTCCACTGTTGCTCAGACTATTATTGTTGTTGCTCCCCTCTTCTTTCTTTACATTCACACCACCAAAGTTCTGATGGCTTCCCTTGTCATTTCCCTTCCTCCTATCTCCCTTCTTATTCTCCCGATTGAAATCATGTACGATCTTGTTGCTCCATTCCTCAATTCTTGCTTTCTCCACGACTGCATCAAAAGTTTCCAGCTGGAAAATGGCTACCTGCTTCAAAATCCAAGGGTTCAACCTTTGTTCAAATCTTCGAGCCTTTCTCCCTTCATCGCTCACCTGGTGAGGAGCGTACCTCATCAATTCATTAAACTTTGCCTCATACTCGTCCACCGTCATGGACCTTTGCTTCAGATTTAGGAACCTCAGTTCCATTGCATTAGAAATACTAGGGGGGTAATATTTCTCCCTAAACTTCTGGGTTATCACAGTGTTGGTGTTCCTTGCAGCTTCCCTTTTTGTTAACTCCATCCTCTTGGCACCTTTCCACCAATGATTGGCTTCCTCTTTCAACATGAAAGTTGCATACTTAGTTTTACAATCCTCAGGTACATCTACTACATCGAAGGCTTTCTCGATTTCCTCCAACCAATATTGTGCTACAGTGGGCCCTCCTTTCCCATCAAAAGTCGGTGGGTTGATGCCAGTGAACTCTCGGATACATGGCCCTCGTGCAGCAGGTCTTGGTAGTTGAGGTGGTGGTGGAGCTGGTTGGTTCGCGGCCACAGCTTCGCGAATGACCTGAAGAAATTGAGCTAGCGGGTTGTGGACTGCATTCCCGTTAGCATTGTTGTTGGCAGAGTTATTGTCATTAACAGGGGGTGGTAGTGGAACATGTGGGGGATTGCGGTTCATCCCTTCCACCTCCTCCGAGCTGTCGTCCTCTACGATAACTTCGTCAGCATTATCAGCTTGATTCTCTCTCTCCAAACGTGCCAAATTTTCGAGCCTTAATATGTTGTTATGGAGATTTCTTTTCCCGGGTCTTCCTGGTCTCCTGCCTCTAGCCATAATCTAATATAATACATAAAAAGAGTTAAATATCCTTCACGAAGCATTCCATTCTTTATATGGCTCAAGAAATTCATAACCCAATAAGGTGAAGAGCATTAAGCAAAACATGAGCATTTAGATATATCAAAATAATCATCCTTCGTGTACAAAAGAGGCAGTCATAGACATCGTCCTCTAACATCCTTAAAGTGAGCCAGTCATAGGCCAAAGTAAATTTCTGGGCGAATTCATTTGTGATAGTCGCAACTGCCCAGACAGAGTTCAAAATCATACACAAAATAACCTTTGCTTAAAATTTTACATCAGTCTTCTATAACTAATCCTCCTCGTCCTCTATGTCCAGTGATCCTTCACACTCCGCCTCCCTTTCCCAATGCCGAGACTACATACATGTCTCCTCAACGCGACGTGCGCAATGGTTGCTCATCTCATCCAAACATGTCGTCATTGGATTAGCTGCTGCTGCTGCGACCATTTGTGCATAGATCTCTAACACCAATTGATGATACAAGCTCTGAGTCAACCAAAAGGAGGATTGCCATATTGACGCTGCTGTGCGAAACCTAGAAATAGTGACAGCATGTCGTCGAACAATTATGGTGCGAGTTGCCAGGCGATGGTGGACCTTTGTATCGTAATCATGTACCATCTCGTTATGGGATAGCGCTACTGCCTGTGGTGGAGTCAAGGCAGGTCTCGGAGTATCACCTTTCATCTGAGGGGCATCTCGTGTCGTAACATGATCACGGTTGGGGCAATGGCGTATCGTGCTCTTCCGTGCTATGTGGCGAATGCGCGGCCCGCAACGAACAGTAGAAGGTCCGGCTTCCCGTGTTGGCTTTGTACCAAGGTTGGGGCCTTCTTGTACCAGCGATGGTGGGTGCCCGTCCGGCAAAGCCAACACGGTAGGCTCCTCTTCCTCTTCGGATGAGATGTCGTAAACTGGGAGGTCTACTCTACGAAAACGCGCGGGGGATGTAAATTTACATAAAACATTCTAAGTCAGTAAATTTGAACTTCTCAATAACTAATGCATGCATCGATGTGTCTAAGAGATGGTGCCTTCGTTTCAGTCTTATCCTTCTTTAGCAGTTCCTACCCCTAAGGGGTTCAATAACCTTTGTTTCTAACATAAGCCTTAATCCTTCGCCCATTAACCTATCCTAGGACCTCAATTCTAGCGTTAAATGCTTAAATTCCTGGGAAATTCCGCAGTATTCCCCACTCCTGGATGTAGTTTACGGGTAGTGTTCCCTTACGAAACACTTCCGGCCGTAACTAGTTCTCTGATACCAACAGTGACGACCCCAAAATCCCTTACAGGACCAGGGCATCGTCAAAAGAAGGAAAAGATAACCTCACATCCATTCAAAGCATAAAATACTAATAAAAGGAATTAGTAAAGAGTTATTACAATCCCAAAATATTACATTTCAGCGGAAGTTAATCCATCTATAAATTACAGTTCATAATTATTACAACTTCAAATATCTTCCTTCCTTCCTTCCTTAGTGACTCTCAAAAGAATTAATAAAACTCAGTAGCCGTTCATCTTTTCCTTCCCCTTGTCAGAGGGTTCAGCCTTTGGATCATGCCTTGCAAGACATTAAGTTCAACAAGAATGAGTGTTTTACGCCCAGCAAGTATATAAACAATTCAGAGAAACAAATCTGGAATATTTAAGGAAGTTCAATTCTGTTTATGAGGCTCATTGAAACAATACTAATGCCTCGAAAATCTTTGAAGAATCTTTAGGATCACTGATGATAAACAACGTGTAATCCTTCTTAAAGAAAGACAGATATTCACCTATGTACAACCTTTTTCAAAATATCCATCGGGGGCTAAACTCGTTGGATCTGCTAACCATACAGTACACAACTGGCCTAACTGTGATCGCATGATCACTCCTTGTGTGAACGTACGTAGTCACTTATAATTCCTCTAGGTCAGGTGAAGAACAAATCAACACCTTTCCCTTCCTCTTGCCAACTATATGGCATAACCCATTTAAGGGACATATCATTCTCATTTGTTTGCACAGATATAAGATTGAAAAATAACTGAAAATCAAAGCTCAGCTATATCCATGCATTATCATTCATATCATGCTAGCGAAATTTAAAGTATAGCATGCTCATTCATAAAAACAATTGAAACATATAATCAAAGCCTTGCACGCATATCGAATCAAATGATACTACATTAAATTGAAATAAGCATTAGATTAAATGTATATACTTGCCTCGGTCCTTTGCACAAAACCAAACTCAATTTACTCGTGAGTGAAAGATTCTGTGAAACATGTATATAACATGATAATTTACTACCTTGATAAGAATTATGAAAGAAAATGCATGTGTGATGTCCTTAAACTTTTACTGTCTTAAATCCGACATAGGAACCTTTGAAGTTAAATAAACAACATCATAAAATAATTTAAGAAAATAATGTTTTAAAGTTTCAAAAACAAACTGCGCATTAGGGGATAATTTATCATCAGGGGATAAATTACCCGTCAGGGGATGTCTCGCCCATCAGGGGATGTCTCCTGGCCATCAGGGAATGTCTCTCAGCCATCAGGGGATAGCCTTCGACCATCAGGGTATCATTCACTCATCAGGGAATAGTCATCAGGGGATGACTTGCCCATCAGGGATAATTTGTTCATCGCCAAACTCGTCGGGTGACCACTACTTCAGCGCTGAACTCACTAAGTCAATGCCAAACTCAGTTGGCTATCACCAAACTCTCTCGGCTATCAGGGGATGACTTTCTCATCGCCAACTAAATAATTCATCATTGAACTCCATCAGTGGATAACTTGTTTAGCGCCAAACTTCTAGGAGAAAGGTTGTTCAACGCTGAACTCGATAAGTTATCGTTGAACTCCTCGAGGACTAATGTCTTTAGCCATCAGAGACTAACATATTTTTACCCATCAGAGACTAAACTTAGCCTGTCGGAGACTAAGGACGACGTTATTAGAGACTAATTTAAACTTCCTTCATCAGAGACTAAAAATTTCCTTCATCGGAGACTAATAACTTTCCTTCATCGGAGACTAACATTTTTAGCCTATCAGAGACTAATCTTGAAATCTCTCAGGGACTATTTCATAGAGTTAGAGACTCATTCCAACCCATCAGAGACTAAGTTAGAATTTGTCTCAGATACAGTGGTGTCTTCCTCACTCCTCCATGGGTGGTGTTTTCAACCATAACCATACTTAGGTCAACTCTCATCATCCTTTCAGTAATACAACATAACATCTCTCGGGGTCTACTAGATCTTGCAGACACTGATTAAGCTTCCAAACTCCAGTTGACAGAGGTTTAAATAGGGTGTTTTCCACTACTGGCAAAAAGAGTTGTTTGGTAAAAAAAAAGGGTTGCGTACGAGATGGTTGTCAACATTCTTACACTCATCTTAGGTAGCTTTTGAAATAAAAAGGAATTAACTTCAGGTGTTGAAAGCATGCATTAAATCTTACTTTTGGAAATGAATGAACGAGGTATTTAAATGTGGCTTGCATAACAGAACAAAAATGTAAGAATCAAAGAAGGACTTTATTATAATGCTCTTACCTCTTTGGCTGTAAAGAAGAAGTTATAAGCCTTGGGTTGCTCTTCGAAAAAGGACAGTTGCCTTGAGAGTAAACCTGGATTTGGTGGTATACTGTATAGAAGATTTTATGAGAGTAAACCAAGGATATATATATATATATATATATATCACTTGCTGAACAACAAGAGCTGTTGGATTGTTTGAGATTTGATTTCAGCCATTGGTTGGAAAAAGGCAACAACGGGCTTTAGAAAGAAGTGATTGGTGAGAAAGGGTGGATGCAACGACTGGTAACGTCAGTTCGTCATCTATCATAGCCCACTCTAGTATACTGTTGGAAGTGATATGCATTAAATGCCTCAGGTCTCCCAGCAGTCTTTGGTTTGAAAATGGTTACTGTAGCTTAAACTTGTTCACACCCGTGTGCTTCTCCCCATGTGAACAATCATCATTACACTTCCTTTGAATACAATAATCATATAAAGTTTTGAGCTCAAAATACATTTAAAATCTTTTAGACATCACATTGCCAATGAACTTTCATTATTCATACCGAATAAAAGAAATTAAACCTCTATGCATAAAATAATTAAATCACAAAATGAATAAATCATAAATCAAAACTCATTTAAAAATATTTGGGCTCTCATAGAAGGATCCTCATCATTTTCGTTTGAGACCTGAGGTATCTCGAAACGAAAGACCTGGGTTGGTCTATTCACTCTTTTGCGAGGAGTTACCCACCAACATGCGCCAAACAATGGCAAGAATCTACGATTGCCATTTCTTGGGGAAGGTACATCATTCAAGGCTTGCTCAGAGGATACTTCCCTTGCAGTGCTATTATTTATAATGGGGGCTTAGTTACTAGGGCGTCCCATGACTGGAGTAGTGGTACCATCAGGGATCTGCTCTTCATCTAAGCTTTTAGTCAGGGGTGTCTTGCCCTTATCATTACGTTTTGGTGTCATCGGAGACATCTAGAAAAGAAAACATAACTTAGATCAATACCATCATAAGGTTCATCTAAGGGTTTGACATAAATACTAATGCCATGACATGGTGTGTAATATACTTATTATGAGCCTTTTATCTCAAAATCTCATATCCCACAAATTTAATAATCTTAAAGGCTATCGAGAAACATCTTCATACTTTTCGCCCCAATTTCCTTATCCTCTATTCCGCAATTCTTATCCTTAGTCATTTCCTTACCCTACTAAAACCCAATTCTATATTCTGGAAGAGAACCTGTCTCATACCCGGTGCTTGGCTCTGATACCAACTGTGGCGGCCCCAAGAATCCCGGGCAGGGCTCCGGGTGTTGTCAAAAATTGTGTGACAATCCCCGAAGATCCCATGCTAGACTCAAGGCTCTGCCAAGAATTGCTAACAAAAAACATCTTGAACCAAGCATAAACATTATTTATTATAGGGAAAATATATTCCCTTTTACAAAACCTTAACTTAAACATTTATGAAATAAACTAAAGGTACATAACCCTTTTATTATAAATCCTCCAATATTTAGCAACGGAAGTCTATAGATGGCCCATCTGGCCTTACAATCTGAACATTTCTATGATGACCTCTCGTTTCACTTTTCCTTTAAAGGTCATTCATAGGAGAGTGATCAAGAAACTCTCACTATGCCATTTTCTCATTTCCTTTACTAGGTGACTCGGTCTTCTTGACATGAGCTGAAAACCATTTCATAGTAACCCACATGAGTGATTTATGCTTAGTAAGTATATAATTATAGCTGGGTAAGTTCAAGCAAAAAGAACAGATATTTCATAAGGCTTAAGTGTTTAATGAGGTTGGGCGAAACAAGACCAACACCTCCTAGTGGATCAATAAACGTGTAACTTTTAGGATACCTGAGTGATAACAAGGGGTTAACCCTTTTCTTGAAATAAATCTTGAATCATTCATTTATTCCTGCTCTTCATCAGTTAATACATCATCTGACCAGCATGATCACCATCTGACTTCCTCTTCATCAAATGTCATCCCAGCTGGTCAGCCTGGTCATTTGACGTCATCATGACATACGTAATGATCGTAGAAAGCATTGGTTTGTGAGGGTCTAAATACCGATGCCTTGGTTTTTCATTCCCTATAATGTGATGGGGTACCAGGCATCCGCACCTCCTAGCCTTTAGTCACACATATGGATATACTTTGTAATTTATAAAATTTTCTTGATATAAAACTTCCATATCCATAAAGGACTTCCTTTGGTGTGCTCAGCGAATTATCAGTCGGCGTTAACCAATACTTTTATATTCATATGGGACTTTCTTGGGTGTGTATAGCGAATTATCAGCCAGCAGCAACCCAACAACACTTGGTTTAATATACAAAATCTTTTGGCGTGCTAACGAATTAAAACAGCTAGCAACCACCCAAAAATACTTGGTTCAATAAACAATTTCTTTTCACGTACATCAGATCAATAAATCGTACATTACTTATCCAAGAAAACATTAGCTTGCATAAAGAATAATATAAATCATTTACGTAAATTGAATCAATGATCTTACGTAAACAATGAAAAAGAAGTACAGTGAGTATATACTTGCCTTGGTCCTTAGCTAATTTTTAATCTCAAAACACTGGTGCGTGAGAGATTCTGTGAAATATGATTGTTGGTATAACATGATAAATTTATATCTTGAAAGATAAATATAAAACTACGCATAAACAGAGGATGGCCATCAGGAAATGGTCATCAGGGGTCGGGCTACTCATCAAGGAATGGCCATCAGGGGACGGTTACCCGTCACGGGATGGCCATAAGGGGAAAAGTTTACCCATCAGGGGATAGTCATCAGAGAATGACTTACCCATCAGGGAATAAACCATCTATCAGGGGATAGGCTACCCGTCAGGGGATAACTATTCGTCATCAGAGAATTGCTCCTGACCATCAGGGGATGGTCTTCGGTCATCAGGGGATGACCTTTAATTGTCAGGGGATGGTCTATGACTAATCAGGGGATGAATTTGTTCATCGCCAAACTTGTCGAGGACAGATTTGACTATCGCCAAACTGTTTTGGATGTCTCCATACTTATTTGTTCAGCGCCAAACCCATCAGTGGATAATTGTTCAGTGCCAAACTCATTTGTTTAGTGCCAAACCCATTAGTGGATAATTCTTCAGAGCCAAACTCATTTTTTTAGCGCCAAACTCTTCGGAGACTAATCATTGATGCTCATAAGAGACTAACATCGTTAGTCATCAGAGACTAACTTTGTTACTCATCAAAGACTAACTAGGACTTGTTTCTGCTACGTTGGAGGACCTTTCATAACAAACAAACCCAACTTAAGGTGCATCATCGTTCTATCTGTTGTGTATACTATTTCTTGAAAACTTACCTCTTAATCTTCACGGAAGAAAATGAAACAGAGCAGAGCAGAGTATGATCATAAAGCTCTTACCTCTTTATCTTCACGGAAGAAATTGGAAGCTTGTTTGTTCTGAAAGACAGTTACTCAAGAGAAAGAATGTTTTCCCAGTGAGATGCCGAGAACTTGTAGAAGGGGGGTTGAATACAAGTTCTTTGAATACTTTTCAAATTACTTGTTCTTTAAGAAATTAAACTTTCTTGCGGAATATAAA
This sequence comes from Centella asiatica, assembly GCA_014636745.2. Taxonomy (NCBI): domain Eukaryota; kingdom Viridiplantae; phylum Streptophyta; class Magnoliopsida; order Apiales; family Apiaceae; genus Centella; species Centella asiatica. The sequence continues at coordinate 29,181,598 of CM025783.1, forward strand.
GAACAAAAACTCAAATCAATTTATAAACAATTGCTATATTGATTTCACAATTGATTACAAATTCTAACAATCATAATAAATATGATCATCAGCTTCTTTTCTATTCTGTATAGGAAAAGATATAAAACTATGAAAAACCTATATAGCTTCTGAATACAATTCTCTGTAAAACTTATTACAGCTTCTCTCACAACTGAATTACTATTAACTCAGTTCCTATTCAGAATAAAATTTAGCTTCCTAATTCGAATCAAACACAATCTTTCCTTTTTGATAGGAACAGATTTCTGTTAAGTTTCCTTACCAGCTACGTCTTCAATAATATCTTGCTTTACGTGGAAGACATTCCCTTTTAATTCGAACTCTGTATCTTTCAGGAAATAAATAACAATTAGTCCCTGATGCTTCATCTTTAGTCTCTGGTGACGTCATTATTAGTCCCTGGTGCATTTAGTCCCTGATGACGTCAGCTTGTATAGTCTCTGATAGAATTATTTAGTCCCTGACGCGTTAAGGCTTAATCTCTGATGACATCAGCTTAGTCTCCGATACTTTTAACTTTAGTCCCCGATTCCTTTAGACTTAATCTTTGATGACTTAAGTCTTAGTCTCCGATAGGCAAAACTAGTCTCCGACAGAAAAAATCTTTTTAGTCTCTGACCAGTTTTCCTAGTCTCCGATAAGCCTTTTTGCAAACTCTAACGGATCAAATACACATCTTGACTTTCTGAAGCTTCGATACACCATTCCAGCAGTTACTTACAAATATGAAATAATTTTATCTCTTTACAAATAATGAATAAATTACAATCAAAGAGATAACTACTGGCTACAAAACTTCAGTGTTACTAATTAACACTTTCTATACATTTGTATTCTAAGTAATCAAAAAACAATCATCATCAAATGTTCTAAAACCTAACAATCTCCCCCTAATTATGAATATCAGAATGATAAGCATAATTTCAAGGTTGATGATGATGTCAAAACTCAACATTACAATTACTTAGAAAAAGAATAAAGAATTGCTAACTACAAATGTATTCTGAACTAAGATCTTTGATTTGTTGTTCAGCTTCCACCAAGACTTAGGTTTAAATCCTATAAGTCTGGTTTAAAAAAAAATTTACAGCTTATTTTTAACAACCAACTCCAACACAACAAGTTTACCTCATTTTTTCTTTAATAACTCCAGCCTTTCTTTTCTGTTTTTCCTCAGCAACTTCAGTCTGTCTATCAACAACTTTTTCAGCACCAACTCAATTTCTTCTGTAGCATCCTTGGGCAAACTGATAAATACTTCAATATGTTGCTCACTGACACTATTAATATCTCTGTTGTAATCAAAGAAGATTTTCTCCCCATGAAAAGTCTCATACCATAATCCTAGAGGTTTAGGTTTAGCTTTCGGCACAGTATCCACCTTATGCTTCACCTTCACCTTTTGAATCTGGCTTCAAAGTTTCATGTTGAGATCAGAAGTCTCAAGCACAACAGTCAGCAACCACTCCAGGTCTTCTTTCTTTTGTCCCTCCAAGGCTGGCTTTTCAAACTTCAGAGATTCTCCATCTTTCAAGAAAACATGGAGAATTTCTTTGTTATTTGTACCCTTTACCAGATTTATGTTCTCTGTGGTCTTCTTAAGGGCCTTGATGATTTCTTCTGTACTTGCCATTTCAACCTTGTAAGACTTCTTTGATGAAACTGTTTGTGGCTTTGTTGGTCCACTCACAGCCACCAAAGCAGTCTCAGTTGACCTTGGAGGGTCTTGAGAGGTAGGCTTCTCAATAGTTTCCCTGGTTACAGGTTTCTTTGCAGATTCCTGAACCAAGGGTTTCCTCCTTGATTTCTTTTCAGCCTCTTCCATCTCTTTATTTTTCTTTTTGGTTATGGCTGCTTTCTGTGCACTTGATTTCCTTGTAAAGCTTTTCTTCTTCTTTGACTCCTCCTCCTCCCTTGCTGCTACCATATCCTCCTCCTCTTGAAGTTTCTGAGCTAATAGTGCATCAGATTCTATCAGTTTCTGTTCTTGAGGATAGACCAACTTTACTTTCCCATCCACTATAAGTTCAACTGGAGTAGGAAAGTGAGCTGTCTTCATGGCATCCCCCAATAGCTTGGGTTGTCCTGGTTGAACAGTGCTTTTCTGCTTTGAATCTTCAACCATAACCCCCTTGCCTTTGTCTTTGAATGTAGGGGCTTGTGTAGAGGAAGAAGGAGAAGCTTTTGTTGCTGCTTTTGCTGTTGCTGTTGTTGCTGTTGTTGTTGTTGTTGTTGTTGTTGTTGTTGTTGGAGGTTGTGTCGTAGCTGCTGCAAGATCAGCATGTTTCTTTAAGATCCTGTCCATCATTGCTTGCAATTCTGCATCAAGGACAGGACCAGACTTGTGCTTTTGTACAGGAACATTGGATGGACCACTCTCCCCCTTTTTGACATCAGCATCTTTGGTTTGAGAGGAGGTAGCCAGATTTGGAATTGCCTGCATCAATAGTTGCTCCATTCTGTCTTGCTTTTGGATCAGGAGTTGGATATTAGCTTCTAGGGCTTGAAGGCGACTGTCAGTTTTGGACCTGTCTTTGATAAGTGTAACAATGGCAGTAACTGTCCTCCTTGGCAAGTGTCCTTCGTAGCACCTTCTGATTTTGTCTGTCTCCAACTCCATCCTTTCCTTTATTTGTTGCACTGCACCATTGATGCCAGTAACCAAGAAGTGGTGAAACTTTGTGTGTTTCTTATCCACCTTGGTTACTTCTTCCATAATGTCTTGAATTGATGGTGTAGATGTAGTTGACCCTATATTGGTCACATAGTCCTGCGTTAACTGGGCGGCTGCTTCCTCCAGAGTGTTGGCATAAGAGGCATCAAGCCATTCATCAACATTATGCTCTGGAGCTTCTTCAGGCACAGGTTCATCTGCAAGCCTTGTCTTTAATACAGAGATATGATCTTGAGACTATTGTAGACCACAAAGAGTTTCAAAATCTGCATTGGACATCTCAGAGATAATATGTAATGTTGCATCCCCTATGCTTGGACTTTTCTCTGATTCTTCTGTTTGAATATTGATGGAGGGAGCAGAAGAATCCGGAGCTTCTTGTGAGCTGGTTTCAACAGGTTGTAGAAATAAACCTGCTGAAAATTTCTCTCTTTTCTTTTGTTCAAGGATCTCATCCTTGCTCACGCCCTCTCCTTTTGCCGGGGGTTGGGCACCCAGCTTCTCTATCTCTCCTTTTTCCAAGCTATCTAAAGCTTGACTCTCTTGTATTTGTATGTTCTCTCCTTTTTCCAGGTCAGGAGCCTGACTCTCACTAATTATTCTCACAACCTCACTCATATGGGTGGTGTCACTCTGTCCTACAGAAGTGGGGGTTTGAGAAGTGCTTATGACAGCATGGATAGAGGGTTCCTTTTTGCTTATCGTGGGCTAGGGATCTATCCATGGAATTTGTTTGAGAGCTTGTCTCAATTATTGGCTCCTATTGGGAAAAATCAAGAGAATCAATCATATGTATATCAAAAGAATCAAGAGTGGGAGAAAAAGGAGAAGAATGTACAGTTTGGAGTGTTGGCTGTTCCACAGACATTGAAAATTGAGGAACATCAAAAGATGACTCTGTGTGTGTACTCCTTGTGTCACTCTTATCTTTTATTGTCTCTCTTTGGGTTTCCTCTTGTTGTTGAACATGAGGTGGTGCAGACTCTGTACAGTGTGTTCCTAGTTGGGAACTTTCTTCAATGTCAACATCCTTTTGGGAGGATGGTGACAGTTCACTGCTTGTCCTTATAACCTCCATTGCTTTTTGAGAAGCAATGGATTGCTTTTGGCTAAGGGTTATAGCTCTCTTCTTTCTCTGAAGTGGAACTTCAGCTTCCTGCTCTCCTTCATCCTCACTTACTCCCTCAATTATTTTTCTTTTAATTGTTTTCTTAGATTGTTTGAAATGTTTGCAATTCTTAAGGGTAGTGAACCATTTTTGATCGTGGGAGAGATAACTACCATATTACCCTCGATCGGAGATTGCCCTAATCTCTGATAAGTTCACTTGTAAAAGACTAGAAGAAGATTAGTCTCTGATAGTGTTGACTATCGGGGACTAATGTAGTCTCTGATAGTATTAACTATCGGGGACTACTTAGTCTCTGATAGTATTAACTATCGGGGACTAAGGTAGTCTCTGATAGTATTAACTATCGAGGACTAAGGTAGTCTCTAATAGTATTAACTATCGGGGACTAGTTAGTCTCTGATAGTATTAACTATCGGGGACTAAGGTAGTCTCGGATAGTGTTGACTATCGGGGACTAAGGTAGTCTCTGATAGTATTAACTATCGGGGACTAGTTAGTCGCCGATAGTTCAATTTTTTAATTTAGTCGCGAACTAATTAAAAACAACTATCAGGGAATAAAATAGTCTCTTACTCACTCTAGCTCAAATAATCAACCATAAACATAATAAACATCATAATTTTTTCAGAATTAAAATTCTAGCTCCTAAAATTCTATTTTAATAAAATAAAATAGCTTCTATCCAGAAAATTAATTCTAGCTTCTAAAATTCTGTTTAATAAAAAAAACAGCTACATTCCAGAAATTAAATTATAGCTTCATACAACTAAACAACTTATTTTCAAAAATTAATCAATTTTTAGAGGCATAATTCAACATTCCTAATTCAGAAACTAATCTAGAAAAGGTAGATTCATCTAAAGGTTTTGTGAATATGTCTGCAAGTTGTTTATCAGTTGTTACCCAGTGTAATTCGATATTACCTTCACTTACATGTTCTCTTATGAAGTGATATCGAATATCTATGTGTTTTGTTCTTGAATGTTGCACTGGATTTTCTGTTATTGCTATGGCACTAGTATTATCACAAAAGATTGGAATTTTGGATAATGACATACCATAGTCTAGGAGTTGATTCTTGATCCATAGAATTTGAGCACAGTAACTCCCAACTGCGATGTATTCAGCTTACGCTGTTGAAGTAGAAACTGAATTTTGTTTCTTGTTGAACCAAGAAACAAGTCTGCCTCCAAGAAGTTGGCAGCTTCGACTTGTGCTTTTCCTATCAAGCTTGCAACCTACATAGTCAGCATCTGAATAACCAATTAGTTTAAAATCAGATTCTTTGGGATACCATAAACCAAGATTTGGGGTACCCTTTAGATATCTGAGTATTCTTTTTACAGCAATCAAATGTGACTCTCTAGGGTCAGCTTGAAATCTAGCACATAAACATGTAGCAAACATTATATCTGGTCTACTTGCAGTTAGATATAAAAGAGAGTCTATCATGCCTCTATAGCTAGTAATATCAATTTTCTTTCCTTTTAAATCTTTATCTAGCTTAGTGGCAGTAGGCATGGGTGTTTTTGCAGATGTACAATCAACCAAATTATATTTTCTCAGTAAGTCTTTGATATACTTGGACTGACTGATAAATATTCCATCAGTTGATTGTTTTATTTGCAAACCTAAGAAGAATGTTAATTCTCCCATCATACTCATTTCATATCTAGACTGCATAAGTTTTGAAAATTTTTCACAAAGTTTTTCATTTGTAGATCCAAATATAATATCATCGACATATATTTGCACCAAAATAATATCAGAGCCTTGCTTTCTATAAAATAATGTTTTGTCTATGATACCTCTAACAAATTTATTTTCAAGTAAAAATTGAGATAGAGTATCATACCAGGCTCTTGGTGCTTGTTTTAGGCCATAAAGTGCTTTGTCTAATCAATAGACATGATTTGGGAATTTGGAGTCTACAAAACCTGGGGGTTGGCAAACATAGACTTCCTCTTCCAATTTACCATTTAAGAAAGCACTTTTGACATCCATCTGGTACACCTTGAAGTTCTTGTAGGCTGCATATGCCAAGAAGATTCTTATCGCTTCAAGTCTTGCTACTAGTGCAAAAGTCTCATCATAGTCTATTCCTTCTTCTTAAGAATATCCTTTTGCAACCAGTCTTGCTTTGTTCCTTGTAATTGTACCAGCTTCATCCAATTTATTTCTGAAGACCCATTTGGCACATATAATTGATTTATTCTTTGGTTTGGGTACCAGTCTCCAGACTTTATTTTGAGTGAATTGGTTTAATTCTTCTTGCATGGCAATTATCCAGTCAGGATCTTGAAGTGCTTCCTCAATTTTCTTTGGCTTAATCTTTGAAAGAAAACTGAGATATAAACATTCATTTTGAGTTGCACTTCTAGTCTTGACTCCATCCTCTAAACTTCCAATTATCAAATCTGGCGTGTGGTCAGAGACTTCTCCAATATTAGCTCCCCCTGAGTTGTTTATTTCTATTATCTCCGTTGTCAATATAGTTTTTGATTGTGCATCAGTGACTCTATTCTCTGGTGAAACATTAGTCTCCGATGGACTACTAATGTCACCAGTCTCTTGAATTTCATCCAATACTCTATTCTCTGATAAAGTATTAGTTCTTGGCACTTCTTGGGGTTGTTCAGTAGTCTCTGATAGATATTCCCATGCATACAATTCATTCTCAAAACTGAAAGGTTCATGCAATCCTTGTCCAATCATTCCTGGAATCTTTTTATCATCAAACACGACTTGTATTGATTCGACAATGACTTTTGTTCTTAGATTATATACTCTGTATGCTTTACTTGACAGAGAATAACCTAAGAAGATTGCTTCATCAGATTTATTGTCAAACTTTCCTCTTGACTATGATGAATCTCTCAGTACAAAGCATTTACATCCAAACACATGTAAGAACTTGAGAGTTGGTTTTCTCCCAGTCATTAACTCATAAGGTGTTTTGTTGTATGCTTTGTTTATCAAAGATCTATTCCGTGTAAAGCAAGTAGTTCTTATAGCTTCCTCCCAAAAATATGTGGGAAGCTTAGCCTCTTGTAACATAGTCCTTGCTGCTTCAATAAGGGTTCTATTTTTCCTCTCAATAACTCCACTTTGTTGAGGGGTTCTTGGAGCTGAGAATTGATGTGTTATTCCTTTTTCAGTGCAGAATTCAAGTACTTGGGAATTCTTGAATTCTGTTCCTCTATCGCTCCTTATAACCGTTACTGTTTTTCCTGACTCAGTTTCTATCTTTTTGATATAATCAATTATCAACTGAGCAGCTTCATCTTTTGTAAAGAGGTATTTTACCCAAGTATACCTCGTGTGATCATCCACAATAACCAGTGCATATCTATTTCTTAAGATAGACATCACATTCACTTGACCAAACAAATCCATGTGTAACAATTGTAGCGGGTCAGTGATTGATGTTGCTGGTTTACTCTTGAATGATACACTCTTTTGTTTCCCTTTGTGGCATGCATCACATAAGCCTTCTTGTGTAAATTCTAATTGTGGAATGCCAGCTACCAAATCCTTCCTCACAAGCTTGTTGATATTCTTAAAATTCAAGTAAGAAAGCTTCTTATGCCAAAGCCAACTTTCATTAGTTGAAGCTTTGCTATACAGACATGTGATTTGATCGTAAAAGAAATAAGATTTGCAACATAAAAATTCCCTTTTCTTTTTCCTGTCAATATCACATTCCCAGATTCCTTGTCACACACCTGACATAGATTTTCTTTAAAGATGACATGGAATCCTTTATCACATAGTTGACTCACACTAAGTAAATTGTGCTTTAAGCCGTCAACCAGTGCTACTTCTGTGAAGATGACATCTCCATTCTCAACATTGCCATATCCCCTTGTATGGCCTTTGCTGTCATCTCCAAAAGTGACTTTTGGGCCACTTTTCTCTTCAAACTGTTTTAGCAGGGTCTTATCTCCGATCATGTGCCTTGAACAACCACTATCCAATTACCAGGATTTCTTCTTTTTGCCCTGCACAGTAGAGAGTAACTAGTTTGAGAGTTTTGGGACCCAGATTTTCTTGGGTCTTTTCTCACTAGTTGTAGACTCAAGACTTGACTCAGATTGAGTTGATTGTCTTTTAACAGTTTTAACTTTAATAGGACAATCATTAGTCTTGCTACTTATTTGTGAGAGACTGCCAAGATTAGAATTTTCAGTTTTAATGCAAGGATGTTCTAACCTTTTTACTGGTGATTTATCTTTTATTCTCTTTGAAAGTGCAGTCTCAATTATAGGAATTTTATTTTTGCTCCGACAGTTTACAGCTATGTGGTTGGGGTTACCACATACATGACATGTCTTTCTAGGAGCATCAGGCATTCTAGCATAGTTTGTATGTTTATTAATGCCTATCTTTTCATTCCTATTTTTCTTCTTTCTACTTAACTCCACCAATTTTTCAGCCTTTTTGTCTGAAAAAGTTTCCAGTCTTTTATTTAATTGTGTCTTTGTCATTATATTTAATCTTTTTGTTTCACTCTTATCAACAACAGTCACTATCTTTTGACCACTTTCTGTTTTTGCAGTGAATTGTTGATCTTGAGTGTTAATGAATTTAGGTTCAATAAAAGGAGTGACAAAATTAATTCTTTTAAAATTTGGCTTACTAATTGAGGAGTTCGCAGCTTCGAATAGATCATTTAAATCTGAACTTTTGTCTAGATTTTCATCATAACCTAGTCCAGATTTTTGACCTATTGTTTGACAATCTATCAAGTCAGTTAATTTTTTAGAGGAAGTGTTCCATTGTTTAATCTTAGCTTGAGCAATTTCAAGTTGCTCTACTAAGTAATATTCCCTCTTTTTCAAAGCATCAATCATGTGATGAGCTTTGTTTAAATCAAACTTGATAGTGTCAAATTGTGCCAATCTCTCTTCAAGAAACTTGTTTCTTTTCAAGAGATTGTCACGTGATTCTTTTAATTGGTATGTTCAATAGTTAATGATCTAAAATTGACATGCAAATCAGACATATCTTTTTGCATGCTTTCAATGCTAGATGTATCAAGTAAATTAAGCACGTTAAAATTCTGATTTGCATCACATACCTTTGTAGAATCACTTGACTCGTCACTACGAGCCATTAGGGCAAAGTTGACAACGTCTTCATCAGAGTCGCTGTCAATCCAATCTTTTTCCCTCAGTTATCAAGGCTTTGCTCTTGGATTTAGCTTTCTTGTCAGCAAAGTCTTTCCTTGATTTTTCATCCTTAGATCTATCACTAGATCTAGGCTTCCTGCACTCATTGGCAAAGTGCCCTAACCCATCACAGTTGTAGCATCTTATCTTTTTTAAGTCGAAGGTGACTTTTTGACCTTCACGTTTTGGGTTAGGCTTCCTTGACGATTTTCTTCCTTTCCTGCTTGCTCTAAATTTCTTGAACTGTTTGACCATAAACACCATGAATTCCTCTATGTCATCATCAGAATCCAGTTCATCTTCCTGATCAGTCGAGCTAGCACTGGAAGATTTATCATCAAGCTTCTCTTGAGACTTGTTTGTCTCAACCATCAAAGCAGCTCCTCTATCCTTGCCATGCATGCGTTGTCATTACTCTACTTCAAGTTCATAAGTCTTTAAATTCCCGTAGAGCCTATCCAGTGTGAGGATATCCAAGTCATGAGCCTCTCTTATTGCCGTTGTCTTTGGATCCCAACTTGGTGGGAGAGATCTCATGAACTTGGTGTTTATATCCTCATTATCATAAGACTTTCCAAGTATTTTCAAATCATTGAGCAAAGTGTTGAACCTGTCATATACTAACGTTATTAGTTCACCAGGCTTTGCTTGAAAGAACTCATATTGTTGTGTCAACAATGATCTTTTGTTCTTTCGGACTTGGTCAGTCCCTTCACACAGGACTTTGATGGTGTCCCAGATTTGCTTTGATGTAGTGCAATTTATGATGCTTGTGAACATATTTTTATCAATTCCATTATACAGTATGTTCATCACCTTAGCATCCTTTAACACTTGCAACTTGTCTTTGTTTATATAATCAAATTCTGGAGCAAGTTCAAAGTGTTCTGCAACAACAGATCCATCAACAGTTTTGGCAGGAAAAAATTGCCTTGGTAGATAGGGACCCTTCTCAATCCTATCAATATAATCTGGATCTGTTGCTCTCAAGTGCATGTACATCTTTTGCTTCCACATTGGATATTCTTCTCGTTTAAGAATAGGGATTCTAGTACCACCGTCACGACTTCCCGCATATGTCATTATGCTAGAGCTGCTTCCTTCATCATTGGCCATCTCTTGGAACGTATTAATTGAATAAATTCAATTACAGGCTCTGATACCAATTGTTTTCCCAGTGAGATGCTGAGAACTTGTAGAAGGGGGGTTGAATACAAGTTCTTTGAATACTTTTCAAATTACTTGTTCTTTAAGAAATTAAACTTTCTTGCGGAATATAAAGAACAAAAACTCAAATCTATTTATAAACAATTGCTATATTGATTTCACAACTGATTACAAATTCTAACAATCATAATAAATATGATCATCAGCTTCTTTTCTATTCTGTACAGGAAAAGATATAAAACTATGAAAAACCTATACAACTTCTGAATACAATTCTCTGTAGAACCTATTACAGCTTCTCTCACAACTTCTATTCTGTACAGGAAAAGATATAAAACTATGAAAAACCTATACAACTTCTGAATACAATTCTCTGTAGAACCTATTACAGCTTCTCTCACAACTGAATTACTATTAACTCAGTTCCTATTCTGAATAAAATTCAGCTTCCTAATTCAAATCAAACACAATCTTTCCTTTTTGATAGGAACAGATTTCTGGTTAGTTTCCTTACCAGCTACATCTTCAATAATATCTTGCTTTACGTGGAAGACATTCCTTTTTAATTCGAACTCTGTATCTTTCAGGAAATAAATAACAATTAGTCCCTGATGCTTCATCTTTAGTCTCTGGTGACGTCATTATTAGTCCCTGGTGCATTTAGTCCCTGATGACGTTAGCTTGTATAGTCTCCGACGCGTTAAGGCTTAATTTCTGATGACGTCAGCTTAGTCTCCGATACTTTTAACTTTAGTCCCTGATTCCTTTAGACTTAATCTCTGATGACTTAAGTCTTAGTCTCCGATAGGCAAAACTAGTCTCCAACAGATAAAATCTTTTTAGTCTCTGACCAGTTTTCCTAGTCTCCGATAAGCCTTTTTGCAAACTCTAACGAATCAAATACACATCTTGACTTTTTGAAGCTTCGATACACCATTCCAGCAGTTACTTACAAATATGAAATAATTTTATCTCTTTACAAATAATGAATAAATTACAATCAAAGAGATAACTACTGGCTACAAAACTTCAGTGTTACTAATTAACACTTTCTATACATTTGTATTCTAAGTAATCTAAAAACAATCATCATCAAATGTTCTAAAACCTAACAAAGAACTTGAAATTTATGAAGATGGTGGTTTAAAGAGAAGTTCTAGGAGAGAATTTTTAGAAAAAAGATTAGAATTTTATCTTAGAATGAAGTATTTATAGTGTTCAAGAGCAGTAGGCTAAGATTAAGCTTGAAATAAGATGATTGGTCAGTTTGGGCGATAAAATAACTGTTCATCATAACATCTTAACAGCTGGTAACATACTAATAATAGCTGATGTCTTACATGCACTTAACCTTAATTAGCTATTGCCACACAAATAGGTTATTAATCAAAACATCATACGTATTCCTCATATGATATCCTTTACGTAATCCCTTGAAGTTGTTTATCTTAACATCTACATGAGATTTGCTGACCTCATACCTATGTCATAACCACGAACACCAAAAAGGAAAAATTAATATATATACTTCCTTTCAAGACGTAAATTAGCTAAACATATAAATTAGGAAGTAACTCCCTATACAAGGAAATAAATTATCATAAAAATCTTTTTTTTGATGGTTCTCACATTCCTTGTTCTCCAAGCTTCTTCAGTGAGTTGCCTCCAAAAATATCTTTGATATTCTTTGGTAATTGCAGCTCTGTCGCATGACTTCTTCTTTTTGCATGACCTTCCTTGCACGCCGACCTGTTATGTAACATCTCTGGTGTATCAACACACCAACTCCCTCTTTTCCTCTTGGAGTTCCCATGATAAGTTATCTCTATAGTGAATAACTTATCTCTATGAGCTTCCTGGTTTTTGATTGGACCAACTTCCATATTTTCCTCCTTTAAGTTTTTATAAGTTATCTATGCAGTTTTCACTCCAGCAGCTATATACGCATACTAGTGTATAACTATGACTTTTCTCCATATTAGTGTTCACACCTGCAGTGTATGTGAGAACTCGAGATTTTTTTTAATTAATATTGTTATATGATTAATTCATTTTGTGATTTATTTTATACATAGAGGTTTAATTTCTTTTTAGTATGAATAATGAAAGTTCATTGGCAATGTGATGTTCAAAAGAATGTAAATGTATTTTGAGCTTCAAATCTTTATATGATTATTGTATTCAAGTGATCAAGGGTAGTGTAATGATTGTTCACGTGGGGGGGAAACACACAAGGTGTGAACAGGTTTAAGCTACAGTAGTTGTTTTCAAACCAAAGACTGCTGGGAGACCTGAGGCATTTAATGCATATCATCTCCAACAGTACACTAGAGTGGGCGGTGATAGATGACCGACTGACTTTAGCAGCCGTTGCATCCACCCTTTCTCACCAATCACTTCTTTCTAAAGCCCGTTGCTGCCTTTTCCAACCAACTGCTGAAATCAAATCTCAGACAATCCAACAGCTCTCGTTGTTCAGCAAGTGATATATATATATATATATCCTTGTAGTACAACCTTAGCCCCACTTTCATAAAATCTTCTATACAGTATACCACCAAATCCAGGTTTTACTCTCAAGGCAACTGTCCTTTTTTGAAGAGCAACCCAAGGCTTTTAACTTCTTCCTTATAGCCAAAGTGGTAAGAGCATTACATTAAAGTCCCGCTATGTTTCTTACACTTTTGTTATGTTTTGCATGCCACATTTAAATACCTCGTTCATTCATTCCAAAAGTACGAGTTAATGCATGCTTTCAACACCTGAAGTTAATGCCTTTTTATTTCAAAAGCTATCCAAGGTGAGCGTAAGAATGTTGACAACCACTGGATAGACAAACCAAATATTTCTTTTTATCAGTAGTTGCAACGCCATGCTTGAGCCTTTGTCAACCTGAGTTTTTAAGCTTAATCTGTGTCTGCGAGATCTAGTAGACCACAAGAGATGTTATGTTGTATTACTGAGAGGATGATGAGAGTTGACCTAAATGTGGTCATGGTTGAGAACGCCACCCATGGAGGAGTGAGGAAGACACCACTGTGTCTGAGACAAGTCTTAACTTAGTCTCCGACGGGTTGGAGTTAGTCTCTGACCCTATAAAATAGTCTCTGGGAGATTCCAAGTTAGTCTCCAACAGGCTAGAACAGTTAGTCTTAGGCTAAAATTGTTAGTCTCCGATGAAGGAATGTTGTTAGTCTCTAATGAGCAATCTTCCCCTAATGGGTAAGTCATCCCCTGATGACTATTTCCTGATGGTCGAAGGCGATCCCCTGATGGTCTAGAGACATCCCCTGACAGGTAGTTTACCCACTGATCTCCGGTTATCCCCTGATGCACAGTTTGTTTTTGCAACTTTAAAACTATATTTTCTTAAATTATTTTATTTAACTTCAAAGGTTCATATGACGGATTTAAGACAATAAAGTTTAAGGACATCACGCATGCATTTTTATTTCATAATTCTTATCAAGGTATTAAATTATCATGTTATATGCATGATTTACATAATCCTTCACTCACGAGTAGATTGAGTTTGATTTTTTGTGCAAAGGATCGAGGCAAGTATATACATTCATTCTGATGCTTATTTCAATTTAACACAGTATCATTTGATTTGATATGCGTGCAAGGCTTTGATTATATGTTTCAATTACTTTTATGAATGAGAATGCTATGCTTTAAATTCTGCTAGCATTATATGAATGAAGGTGCATGGATATAATTGAGCTTTGATTATCAGCTATTCTTAAATCTTATATCTGTGCTAATGAATGAGAATGATATGTCCTTTAAATGGGTTAAGCCACATGGTTGGCAAGAGGAAAGGGAAGGTGCTGATTTGTTCTTCACCTGACCTAGTGGAATTATAAGTGACTACGTACGTTCACACAAGGAGGGATCATGCGGTCACAGTTAGGCCAGCTGTGTACTGTATGGTTAGCAGATCCAACAGGTTTAGCACCCGATGGATATTTTAAAAAAGGTTGTACATAAGTGAATACCTGACTTTCTTCAAAAAGGATTACACGTTGATTATCATCAGTAATCCTAAGGTTTCTTCAAAGTTTTCCGAGGCATTAGTGTTGTTTCACTAAGCCTCCTAAAAAGAATTGAACTTCCTACAATATTTCAGATTGTTTCTTTAAATTATTTATATACTTGTTGGGCGTAAATTGCTCATTCTTGTCGAACTTAATGTCTTGCAAGGCATGATCCAAAGGCTGAACCCTCTGACAAGGGGAAGGCAAAGATGATCGGCTATTGAGTTTTATTAATTCTTTTGAGTGTCGCTAAGGAAGGAAGGAAGATATTTGAAGTTGTAATGGTTATGGAATGTAATTTACAGATGATTTAGCTTCTGCTGAAATGTAATATTTTGGGATGTAATAACTCTCTACTAATTCCTTTTATTAGTATTTATGCTACGAATGGATGTGATGTTATCTTTTCCTTCTTTTGACGAAGCACTGGTCCAGTAAGGGATTTTGGGGTCGTCACAGTTGGTATCAGAGCCATTTATGACTGGAAGTGTTTCGTAAGGGAACACTGCCCGTAAACTACATCCAGGAGTGGGAAATACTGTGGTAATTCCTAGGAATACTCCAAGCCGGGCCTCGGGCACTGCCAACAATTTGGATGACAACCCCTAAGATCCCCAGGCTGGGATCCCGAGCCACGCCAGGGAACTGCAGGACAACCTAACAATACAGCAACGACATCCACACAGCCAAGCATTTACAACAGTTAGACGAGAAATATATTCTCAAAACATCATTACAAAACCTTAAGGTCCTCATCATCTTACAAAACCTCAAAGCTTGAAAATAAACAAGCTGTAGCGGAAACAAAACTCTAGATGGCTCATATAGCCTTACAACTATAGCACTCTTAAGCCATTCTCTCTTTCTTTTTCTTAGGCGAATCAGCCTTCAAGACATAACCTGAAAAACATTCATAACATTCCAAATGAGCGTTTATGCTCAGCAAGTATATAATCATAAGCAAGAAGAATAGATAATTCAAAAGCTTTAATATTCATTGAGATTAGGAGAAGCAATGCCAACACCTCGTGATAATGAATAAACATGTATCATTTACCAACACCTGGTGATGATAAATAAACATGTATCATTTAGGGTACCCCGAGTGATATCAAGGGCTAACCCTCTTTCAATAAATCATGATTCTCCCTTTACTCATCAGATAATGCATCACCTGACCAGACTGATCATTATCTGACTACCTTACATAATCAAATTTAATCCCAGCTGGTCAGCCTGGTCGTTTGATTCATCATTTGACATACGTAGTCACTTGTAGAAAGCATATGGTCTGCGAAAAGTCTCATTAACTATGCCTTGCCTCGGTCTATCACTCTTTATCATCATTGGCCAGAATACCAGGTGAAAGCATTCAATAGCCCCTTAACTTTCCATATGGATATATCTTCTTGTAAACATTTTTTGTCATTTTTGAATAGCCCTGACGTGCTGAACAATTAAAAGCAGCGACTGCCAACAACACATATTGGCGTGCTCAACAATTAAAAGACAGTGATCATCAAAAGCGGAACTATATATCCATACAGAAGTTACTTGGGTGTGCATACAAGTTCATGACTTGCAACACCCAAACATCATCATTTGGTGTGCTAGGAAATTTAAACAGCTAGCAAACACCCAATAACACATAGTTCAATTATCAACATCTTTTTACGTACATCGGATTCAATGATCGTATGTTACTTAATCATAAAAGAATTCATCATCATGAATAGCATTAACATCATTTATTTACGTAAATCGAATTAATGATTTTACGTAATCAGTAAGAAAGAAAGTGGAATGAATATATACTTGCCTTGGTCCTTAGCTAAAATCACTATACTGGTTGCAAAAAGGGTTCTGTAAAACATCATGGTTGGTACAACATGAGAAATCCATCCTTAAAAGATGACTATGTATAATCAGAGAATGATCATCAGGGCACGAAGTTGCCCGTCAAGGGATATTTTATTCGTCAGGGGATAGTCATCAGGGGATAACTTACCCGTCAGGGGATACCTTACCCATCAGGGGATAATTTATCCATCAGGGGATATTTCCTTCATCGCCAAACTCATCGGTTGGTGACTTTGACTATCACTGAACTTCATCGGTGGATAATCTGTTCAGCACCAAACTCCTCGGGGAAAAGTAGTTCAGCGCGAAACTCGACAAGTTATCGCCAAACTAGTCGGTTGACAACTCGCTCAACACTGAACTCACTAAGTCATCGCTGAACTCATCAGTGGATGAATTACTCATTGCCAAACTCCTCAGCTGTCAGGGAATGATTTGTCCATCGCCAAACTCACTTGTTCAGCGCTGAACTCGTCGGGGACTAAGAACTTTAGTCATCAGAGACTAACATACTTTGTCCATCAGAGACTATGAATGACGTCATCAGGGACTAGACTTTAACCTGTCGGGGACTAAAGCTGACGTCATCAGAGACTAGGATTTTTCAAACATCAGAGACTACAGAACATCTCATCAGAGACTAACAACATCTCATCAGATACTAATATTAACTCGTCAGAGACTAGAATTATCTCATCAGAGATTAACAACATCTCATCAGAGACTAGTATTAACTCATCAGAGACTAACAACAAAGCTTGTTTCGGCTTCAATGGAAAGCCTTACATGAACAACTTAACCTAGGATACTATGAATATTTAAAAGAACGCAGCTTTTCTTTCAAAGCTTCACTCTTCCTTGAAAACCTAGTATGCACGGCTAATACTCTCGGATGCTATGCAAAAAGGAACAATAGAGGAGAGCTTAAAATTCTTACCTCTTGGGTTGATGAAAGAGATCAAAGCTTGATTAACAGTAATTGTCCAGAAAAGAGAATCTTGAAATTATATGGAGGTGATAGGTTTAAAGAGGAACTTTGGAAGAGAAATTTTTTTAGAAAAGAGATTAAGATGTTCCTCCGAATGAGGTATTTATAGGAGGCTGAGATTAAGCTGTGAAATAAAATGATTAGTTAATCTAGATGGTAGAACGGCTGCTCATCATGATTCTTAGTAGCTAAGCATGTGTAATACGCCTGTTGTCCTTCATGCACATACGTTTAATTCACTGATGACACACAAGCAGCTTACTAATTTATTAGTATACGTAAGCACTGATGTCATCAAACTTAAGCTCTTGAGTCCTTCGGAGGACTTAACCAAGAAACGCAAGCTTCTTTTAAGAGCTTACAAACGGTACTGCATGTATATATAAACATCATTTGCCTATCCTTGCAACCAACATCAAACAACTATAACCCCTTTAATGGATCCAAAAATATTCATACAACCAAAAACGTCATATAATAACCATATTCATATTAATAAAAAAATAAAATAACATAAAATAAAATAAAATAAAATGAGTGAATAAATTATTTATAGAGAAACAAATTTTCCAGGTCGTCACATTCTCCCCTCCTTACAATAAGTTTCGTCCTCGAAACTTTACTGGTGAAACAGTTTAGGGTACTTTTGAATCATCATTCCTTCTAGTTCCCATGTTGCTTCTTCAACATTATGATTTCTCCATAAAACTTTTACAGATGCAATATCTTTATTTCTCAAAACCTTTACTTGACGATCCAAAATTTGCATTGGCGTCTCTTCATAATGCAAATTTGGTTGTAACTCAATGGGCTGGTAGTCAATAATGCCCGAATGATTTTTCTATAAGGTCGTAGCATTGAGACATGAAAAATGTCATGAACATAGCTTAGAGCTAGGGGTAATGCTAGCAGATAAGCCACTTTACCAATACGACGGAGTACTTCAAAAGGTCCAATAAAATGAGGACTTAACTTTCGTTTTCGTCTGAAGCGCAATATGCCCTTCCAAGGTGAGATCTTGAATAGCGCATAACTTCCTACTTCTAATGTTTGATCTTTTCGGTGTTGGTTTGCATATTGTTTTTGTCGATCTTGAGCTGCCCTTACTTTAGCTCGGATTGTTCGGATTGCATTCTCAGTTTGTTGGACTAATTCGGGTCCTTCTAACTTTCTTTCTCCAACTTCATTCCAATACAGTGGTGTTCTATACTTTCTTCCATACAAAGCTTCAAATGGTGTCATTCCGATGCTTGCATGATAACTATTATTATAAGCAAACTCAATGAGTGGTAGATGTTCATCCCATTGTCCTCCAAAATCCAAAGAACATGCTCTCAACATATCTTCTAAGGTTTGGATTGTTCTTTCGGATTGCCCATTGGTCTGCGGGTGGAAAGCGGTACTCATGTCCAATCTTGTTCCTAAATACTCTTGAAAGCTCCGCCAGAACCTAGACGTGAAACGAGGATCACGATCCAATACAATTGAAATTGGCACTCCATGACGGCTAAGGATTTCTTTCACATACAATCTGACCAATTGGTCCATCTTATAGGTGTAACGACCTGGAAAATTTGTTTATCTATAAATAATTTATTCACTCATTTTATTTTATTTTATGTTATCTTCTTATTAATATGAATATGGTTATTATATGATGCTTTTGATTGTATGAATATTTTCGGACCCATTAAAGGTGTTATTGTTGGTTGCAAGGATAAGCAATGATGTTTATATATACATGCGGTATCATATTGTAAGCTCTTAAAAGAAGCTTGCGTTTGCTGGTTAAGTTCTCTGAAGGACTCAAGAGCTTAAGTTTGATGACATCAGTGCTTACGTATACTAATTAGTTTTGTAAGCTGCTTGTGTGTCATCAGTGAATTAAATGTAAGTGCATGTAGGACAACAGGCTTATTACACATGCTTAGCTGCTAAGAATCATGATGAGCAGCCATTTTTACCGTCCAGATTAACCAATCATTTTATTTCAAAGCTTAATCTCAGCCTACTATAAATACCTCATTCAGAGGAACATTTCAGTCTCTTTTCTAAAGATTTCCTTTTCCAAAGTTCTTCTTTAAACCTACCATCTCCGTATAATTTCAAGTTCTTTCTTTTGGACGATCACTTTCAAACAAGCTTTGATCTATTTCGTCAACCCAGGAGGTAAGAATCTTAAGTTCTCTTTTGCCTTTCTTTTTGCTTGGTATCCGAGAAGTTTAGCGGTAGGAGCAAGTCTTTAAGAAAGAAAAAGAAAGGATTATATTCTTTTGTGTCTAGAAGTGTTGCTCATAATCTTAAAGCATGTTGAGAATTGATTTATGGAGTTGTAGTTGAGATCACCACCCTTGGAGAAGTAAGGAAGACGACCCTGTATCTGAGACAGCTTCTAAAGTTAGTCCCCGACTGTGTTGATGTTAGTCTCTGATGACGTCAGCATTAGTCCCCGACTGTGTTGATATTAGTCTCTAATGACGTCAGCATCAGTCCCTGATGAAATATTAATCTCTGATGAAGGAATAATTAGTCTCTGATGATGACGTCACCCTTAGTCTCCGATAGGGTTAAGATGACGTCATCAGTCCCTAACGAGTTAATTAGTCTCTGATGATGTCATTCTTAGTCTCCGATAGGCTAAAGTTTAGTTCCCGATGACGTCATCCGTAGTCTCTGATGAAGGAATTGTTAGTCTCTGATAATGACGTGATCCTTAGTCTCCGATGGGGTTAAGATGACATCATCAGTCCCTGATGAGTTAAATAGTCTCCGATGACGTCATTCTTAGTCTCCGACAGGCTAAGTTTAGTCCCTGATGACGTCATCCATAGTCTCTGATGAGATATATGTTAGTCTCTGATGATGACGTCAGTCTTAGTCCCCGATGAGTTAAGATGACATCATCAATCTCTTA
The DNA here is from genome assembly GCA_014636745.2 of Centella asiatica. NCBI lineage: Eukaryota > Viridiplantae > Streptophyta > Magnoliopsida > Apiales > Apiaceae > Centella > Centella asiatica. The sequence goes on from CM025783.1 coordinate 29,201,586, forward strand.
TGAGTTAATTAGTCTCCGATGACGTCACCCTTAGTCTCCGATGAGTTAAGATGACGTCATTAGTCTCTTATGGGTTTAATAGTCTCTAACGAGTGAAATCTTTCCCCGATGGGCAACCTCATGCCCTGATAACCATTTTCTATATGAATAGCCATCTATTAAGTTTGGATTTCTCATGATATACACACAATGATGTTATGCAGAAACTTTTTTCAACCGATATAGTGAATTTTAGCTAAGGACCAAGGCAAGTATATATTCATTCCACTATCTTTCTTACGGATTACGTATAATCATTAATTTGATTTACGTAAATGAATGATGTTAATGCCTATGCATGATGATGATCTCTTTTATGATTAAGTAATGTACGATCATTGAATCCGATGTGCATGAAAAAAAAATGTTGATGTTTGAACTATGTGTTATTGGGTGTTTGCTAGTTGTTTAAATTTCCTAGCACACCAAACGATGATAAAGATGATGTTTGAGTGTTGCAAGTCATGGACTTGTATGCACACCCAAATAACTTCTGTATGGATATATATATAGTTCCGCTTGTGATGATCACTGTCTTTTAATTGTTGAGCATGCCAATATGTGTTGTTGGCAGTCGCTGCTTTTAATTGATTAGCACATCAAGGCTATTCAAAATTGAGAAAATGTTTACAAAAAGATATATCCATATGGAAAGTTAAGGGGCTGTTGAATACTTTCACCTGGTATTCTGGCCAATGATGATAAAGAATGATAGACCGAGGAAAGGCATCGGTAATGTGATTCTTTCTGCAGACCATATGCTTTCTGCAAAGGACTACGTATGTCAAATGATGAATCAAACGTCCAGGCTGACCAGCTGGGATGAAATTTGATTATGTATGGTAGTCAGATAATGATTAGTCTGGTCAGGTGATGCATTATCTGATGAGTAAAGGGTGAATCATGATTTATTGAAAAAGGGTTAGCCCTTGATATCACTCGGGTACCCTAAATGATACATGTTTATTTATCAACACCATGTGTTTGTAAATGATACATGTTTATTCATTATCACGAGGTATTGGCATTGCTTCGCCTAATCTCAATGAATACTAAAGCTTTTGATTAATCAATTCTTCTTGCTTAAGATTATATATTTGCTGAGCGTAAACACTCATATGGAATGCTATGAATGCTTTTCAGGTTATGTCGTGAAGGCTGAGTCCCCTAAGAGAGGGAAGGAGAGAATTTCTTAAGTGTGTTTAAGTTGTAAGGCCATATGAGCCATCTAAAGTTTTGTTTCCGCTGCAGCTTGTTTATTTTCAAGCTTTGAGCTTTTGTAAGATGATGTGGACCTTAAGATTTTTTTTTAATGTTGTATTTGGGAATATATTCCTGTTGGGTTTCATTGGGTCTAAAACGCAGCGGTGAAATACAATTTAAAATAAAACAAAACGAAACCCAAACCCGAGGATCTATGCGAAACTATTTAATACAGATAGTTTAAGATTTTACCGATTAATTGTGCGAATCTGAAGCTTTGGTGAAGGTGTTGATCGTCTCCAAATCTTTAACGCAATCCAATAGGACAGCGTCTCTACGGTATCTCTTTTTTCTCTCTATATCTCTGAACTCTAGTCTTTCTCTTGTGAGCAACTAGGATTCTTAGAATACGTAAAAAACGTTGGATCATTAGAGAATAGCTGATATATCATATATATAGCCTTTCATAGAGTAATTCCAAAACCTAATCTAATTAGGAGACTTAAAATCTGAATTTTTATATTTATTAGATATATATATATATATTTAATCAAGTCTCAATTAATTAATATATATATATGTACAAATAAATATATATATATATTCGTATTACCTTCTAAAAGACTCTATTTTATACAGATTACATATGTTAATATATATGTATATAATTTAAAGCCATGATTTAATTAAATCAATCTTATTGATATATTAAAATCATAGACATTTAAATTATATCTCCTTGACGAATGTTCTTTGTGTGTGACCCTGTAGGTTATTATTACGTTGGCAATAATTTTAAATCATATTATAAAATTATAAACAGTGAGCGGCATCTAGTAATACATCACTGTTACCCAAGTAATAATAAAGTCATAGATTCGACGTTACCTTCCGTGACCAATGTTTCAATGTAACTTAATCCTTTTAACCATGATATCTAAGATTAAATTCAAGGCATGGATGTGTCATCCTCTTCATTATTTAATCTCAGTTTTCTTGATCAATGAGTAAACTATATGAAACAAATCTCTATTTGAGCATGGCCATGCATTTTATAGTTTCACTCAATCAAGAGGCCTATAGATATCACCCCTAATTTATAGGAGGGTTAAATTCCATCTACATCATTCCCATTTCTCACATAACTCATTATGCATCCAACAATCACCTTTATCGTCCACCCGATTAAAGGTGACTTTTGATAATGTCAAAATGCATAACTCCTTATGTAGAAATGTCATGACTTCAAGTCGAAGGACCATTACATCATTGTCACTATGAGAATTACTTATGACACATAGCATAATGCTCCATGTAGAATTCTCATGGTGGGTTTGTCCAGTACTATGTTCTCTAACATGTACCTATGTATCAACTTAATATATCTCGTATATATTTATGACCAATGAGATATGGCCATCAGTTAATCACATACTAGTCTCAATCTATTATTGTTGTCCCACTTACAATGATACTTGACTAGGGACATCTAAGAATAATGATACATCACATACTTATATGATCTCATACTCAAGTCACATACTTGAATCCATATAATTAGTATCATTCTTCTAAGGACATTTATTATGTTAACATTTATATAACGCAGTAAATAAAACATAATAAATTATCATTAACCAAAAACATATCAAAAAATATAGTGTCACAATCATTACATAATTGGCCACTAGGGCATACACTCTAACAATTCCCATAGGTATGTTGTTAAAGCTTGGCTGTGTTTTTTTTTTGTTTTGCTGTTGTGATGTTGTGTTGTAGTTTTCTGGTGCAGCCCGGGGTTCCAGCCTGGGGATCTCGGGGACTGTCACCCAAATCGCTGACAGTGTCCGGGGCCTGGCTTGGGGGATTTTCGGGGGCGCCACAGTTGGTATCAGAGCAACAGCAGTCAAGCACCAGCTATGAGACCTGTTCTCTACTGGAAAATAGAAATTGGGATTTAGTAAAGTGAGGAAATGATTGAAAGGATAAGGAAAGCTGAATAAGAAATAGATGTCTAAATTGAGTCTCGATTGTTTATGGGTTATTAGATAAGATATAAGGTTATAAGATAGATCAATTCATGTTGAATTTATTGTATTTTCTGTTACAGTAATATTATGTACGCTAGATCTTTATTATAAATGTTAAGTTGACATTGATTTAAGCTATGTTTCCTTTATAGATGAATCCACCTACTCCCGGACATGTAGATAAGGGTAAGGCACCTATGATTAAAAGTTCAGAGCACGAGTATATCCCTAGTAATAATGTTGCTCGACCTTTCAAGCCTGGTAAACACCATCTGTTGGATGCCAACCGAGGGAGGGTAGGTGCATGTTGGCGAGTGACTCCTCGCAAAAGAGTGAATAAACCAACTCAGGTTTTTCATTTTAAAATACCTAGAGGTTCTAATAAACATGTTAAGGAGTCTGCAGAACCTGAGGGAACTAAGCAAAACCCAACCAACCCATTTGAGGGGTCAAGTTTCTCAGTTCACATGAAGAATCCTTCCTCACCCCATGATCAAACAGATTCTCCAACCCACTATAGCAAATCGAGATCAATTGATGTATAACCTTATAGAGAAGGTTGAGGGTGCGTGTCGTTTTGCACGCAGAGCAATGACTGAACTAGATTCCCAACCCCTGTATTAGGCACTAGTAGTAGTCAGTGTTATTATGTTTTTTGTATAATGTTGTAGCAAGGAAGCTTTGTTGTACAAATTTGCTATAATGTAACTTTTGTTACTTAATATATATATATTTTGATGGTTTAATTTGGAATCATTTCTTTCCTTTTTGTATGCATGTTATTCTTTAAAGAGAAAGAAGGAACTTTTGATAGTAAATGTATATTTTCCATAATTTATAGGATGGCTCCAAGAGGAAGACCTCGAACTCGTCAAGCTACCAACCAAGTTGACCAAGAGAACCCCAACCTAAATAGCAACCCAGAAAATGATAATCAGGAAAATCCTTTTGTCATGTTAGTAAATATGATTAAGGAAGCCTCCCAAAATAACAATAACCAAGCAATTCCGCCCCAACCTACATTTAAGGATTTTACCAATAGTTTTCCACCTACTTTTAATGGTGATGGAGGTCCCACTACCGCTCAAATATGAATTAAGGAAATAGAGAAAGCTTTTCGTATTGCAGGAGTAACTGATGATCTTAAGACGGAATATGCTACATATCTATTGAAAGAAGAAGTTAGTTATTGGTGGGAGAATACGGAACGATTAGAAATGACTAGGAGATTGGCGATTAGGAATGAACAAGCAGATCTTGAAGTTTAACAAATTGTCACTTGGTCCCAGTTTAAAGAATTTTTCTATAGCCAGTATTTTCCAACCAGTGCTGTAGATGAGCTAGAAAAACAATTTCTAGAGTTAAGACAAGGGAGCATCACTGTGGAAGAATACGAGAAGAAGTTTAATGAACTTCAAAGATATGCTCCACATTTGGTAGATACGGAGAGAAGAAAATCTAGAAGGTTTGAGCATGGTTTAAATCCATGGTTGCATGATAAGATTACTATTCTATGTCTGAACAACTATGCTGAAGTGGTTCAAAGGTCAAAGGTAGCAGAGAAAAGTGACAAGTTACTATGGGAATTCAATTGGGAGAAACGCAGGGAAGGACAGAAGAAAGGAAGTTATTTTAGTAACAATCTTAATCAAAGGATGGGAGGACAAGGAAAACCACAAACCAGTTCGATTGTGATAAAACAAGGGGAAGGGAATAGGTATAATGATAATAGAAAAAGAAATTTCAGTGCGGATTTAAACGAGAAGAAAAGGAGGATGGTTATTTATGGTAAATGTGGAAAGAACCATGAAACTTCCCAGTGTTTAATAGGAACCGATTTGTGTTTCAAATGCCAACGATCTGGGCATACTGCCAGTAATTGTCCAAATCAGGCACCAATGGTTTCCCAACCAAGGTATCCTCCGCAATTTTATCAAGCACAAGGAATTAGTCGTGCAGCTAGAACTACAAGGAGATGTATTATTTGTGGTCAGGAAAGCCATATCTCCACTTCATGCCCTCAAAGAAAGAATCAGGGTAACCCCCTTTAACAGGACCTAATATGGTAGCTAGCCGACCTCAAGCTAGGACTTACAATATGACTGCACAGGACGCCCTAATGTCTGACAACGTGGTTTCAGGTACGATATTGGTTAATTCAATTGAAGTGCATGCTTTATTTGATTTTGGTGCGACTAGATCCTTCATATCTGAACGTTTTCTTAAGGATAAGAATTTTGCTCCTGAATGCTTAGAAGCACCTCTAGAAGTCATAGTAACTAATCAAGAGGTGTATGTTGTCAAGAGTATACTACCTGATTGTAGTATAAGAATAGGAAAGCATGACTTCTTGGCAAATTTAATACCTTTTCCATTGGGAGAGTTTGATCTAATACTAGGCATGGATTGGTTACATAAATACCAAGCTAGTATAGATTGCAGGAAAAAGAAGGTTTCCTTGAGAACAACCTCAAATAGTAAAGTGTTATTCCATGGATATAAGTCTACCAAACCCTCTCATCTTCTTACAGTTTTACAAGCTAATAAAATGTTACGCAAGGGATGCGAAGCATTTTTAGTTCATGTTTATGATAAGAGGATAGAAGGATTAAAGATTTCAGATATCCCTGTAGTAAAGGAATTTGGAGATGTATTTCCTGAGGAATTACCAGGTATACCTCCAGATAGACAAGTTGAATTTGGAATTGAGCTAGTACCAGGAACTGCTCCAATATCCAAAGCCCCTTATAGGATGGCCCCTTCAGAATTAAAAGAGCTTATGACACAACTACAAGAATTGCTGGATCAAGGATTTATTAGGCCAAGTGTTTCACCTTGGGGAGCACCCGTTTTATTTGTAAAGAAGAAAGATGGATCATTGAGGTTATGTATTGATTACCGAGAATTAAATAAGGTGACGGTGAAGAATCGATATCCTTTACCTAGGATTGATGACTTGTTCGACCAACTCAAGGGAGCAAAGTACTTTTCGAAAATTGAATTGAGATCAGGATATCATCAATTAAAGATTAAGACTGAAGATGTCTCTAAGTTAGCTTTTAGAACCCGATATGGTCATTATGAGTTTGTGGTAATGCCTTTTGGACTCACCAATGCCCCAGCTGTTTTTATGGATTTGATGAACCGAGTTTTCAAACCATATTTGGATAAGTTCATCATTGTATTCATAGATGACATTCTCATCTACTCTAAGACAAGAAAAGAACATGATGAACATTTAAGAATAACACTGGAGACATTAAGACGAGAGAAACTTTTTGCCAAATTTTCAAAGTGTGAATTTTGGTTAAGAGAGGTGAAATGTTTAGGACATGTGATTAATGAATCTGGAATTTTGGTTGATCCCATTAAAGTTGAAGCCATCATAAATTGGCCACAACCAAAGACACCTACTAAGGTGCGAAGTTTTCTAGGGTTAGCAGGATACTATCGTCGATTCGTTCAAGATTTTTCTAAGATAGCAGTTCCATTAACGAATCTGACAAGGAAGACAGAAAAGTACACTTGGACTTCCGCTTGTGAGAAGAGTTTTCAAGAATTGAAGAAAAGATTAACCACTGCCCCAATATTAAGTTTACTGGATAACAAAGGAGATTTTGTGATTTATAGTGATGCTTCAATGAATAGATTAGGAGCTGTACTAATGCAGCATGGAAAAGTTATTGCCTATGCATCTCGGCAACTTAAGGATTGCGAAAAATGATACCCAACACATGACTTAGAATTGGCCGCGATCGTTTTCGCATTAAAGATTTGGAGGCATTATTTGTATGGAGAGAAATGTGAGATTTACACTGACCACAAGAGTTTAAAGCACATTTTTCCTTAAAAGGAATTGAACATGAGGCAAAGATGGTGGTTGGAGCTAATTAAAGACTATGATTGCTCAATCAACTATCACCCTGGGAAAGCAAATGTTGTGGCTGATACTCTAAGTAGATGTGAAAGGTTAAATGTGATGACAAGTCAAAAAGAGGTAAGGATTGATTTGGAGAGGTTACAAATAAATGTCATCACAACTCAACAAAGGAAAGAGTTAGAGCAAGAGGTTGGTGTAAAACCAAACTTACTAACTAATATCAAGGAAACTCAGGAAGAGTATATGGAAGATAGGGAAAAGTTGTTAAGGAGAGAAAATGGGAAATGTCAGATCCATGATGATGGATTGATGAGATTTGAAAATAGAATATGGATTCTAACAAAATTGGAATTAAAGAGAAGTCTACTACAGGAGGCCCACGACTCTAAGTTTTCGATACATCTAGGAGGAACCAAGATGTATCAAGATTTGAAACAAAATTTTTGGTGGCCTAACATGAAGAAGGAAATAGCTGAATGGGTAAATACATGTCTCGCCTATCAACAAGTTAAAGCAGAAAACCAAAAGCCTAGTGGTTTGTTGCAATCCTTGGATATCCCAGAATGGAAATGGGAGTATATCACAATAGATTTTATAGTTGGGTTGCCAGTAATTCAAAAGGGATTAAATACAATCTAGGTAGTAGTGGACAGATTAACTAAATCTGTGTACTTCCTACCTATTAAGGACACCTATAAGATGGACCAACTAGTCAGATTGTATGTGAAGGAAATCCTTAGCCGTCATGGAGTGCCAATTTCAATTGTATCTGATCGTGATCCTCGTTTCACGTCTAGGTTCTGGCGGAGCTTTCAAGAGTATTTAGGAACAAGATTAGACATGAGTACTGCTTTCCACCCGCAAACTGATGGGCAATCCGAAATAACAATCCAAACCTTAGAAGATATGTTGAGAGCATGTTCTTTGGATTTTGGAGGACGATGGGATGAACATCTACCACTCGTTGAGTTTCTTATAATAACAGTTATCATGCAAGTATAGGGATGGCTCCATTTGAAGCTTTGTATGGAAGAAAGTGTAGAACACCATTGTATTGGAATGAAGTTGGAGAAAGAAAGTTAGAAGGACCCGAATTAGTCCAACAAACTGAGAATTCAATCCGAACGATCCAAGCCAAGTTAAGGGCAGCTCAAGATCGACAAAAGCAATATGCAAACCAACACCGAAAAGATCAAGCATTGGAAGTAGGAAGTTATGCGTTACTTAAGATCTCACCTTGGAAAGGCATTTTATGCTTTGGACGAAAAGGAAAGTTAAGTCCTTGTTTTATAGGACCTTTTGAAGCACTCAGTCGTATTGGTGAAGTGGCTTATCAGCTAGCATTACCCATGACATATTTCATGTTTCAATGCTACGACCTTATAGAGGGAATCATTCTGGCATTATAGACTACCAACCCATTGAGCTACAACCAAATTTGCATTATGAAGACATGCCCATGCAAATTTTGGATTGTCAAGTAAAGGTCTTAAGAAATAAAGAAATTGCATCTGTAAAAGTTTTGTGGAGAAACCAGAATGTTGAAGAAGCAACATGGGAACTAGAGGAAATGATGATGTAAAAGTACCCTCAGCTGTTTCACCAGTAAAGTTTCGAGGACGAAACTTATTGTAAGGAGGGGAGAATGTAACGACCCGAAAAATTTGTTTATCTATAAATAATTTATTTATTCATATTGATTTTTTTCATTTATATATTAACGTGAATAGTTAATATATGATGTTTTTAAATGTCTAAACATTTTTGATCCATTAAAGGATTATGTTTGTTTGGATGTTGGATTATAAGATCAAGCAATTTATGTTGATATTGCTTGAAGGGGTTGTGTTCAAATTAGTTAATCTCGTGCTGAACAGAATGGCATATGTAAGGATGATGACATCATTACTTACGTATAGTAATTAGATTAGTAAGCTGCTTTGATAGCTGGCTTATGTGCATGAAGGACAACAGACTTATTACATATACTTAGGTGCTAAGAATCATGATGAGCAGCCGTTTTTACCGTCCAGTTTAACCAATCATCTTATTTCAAAGCTTAATCTCAGCCTCCTATAAATACCTTATTCAGAGAAACATCTCAGTCTCTTTTCTAAAAATTTCTCTTTCAAATTTCCTCCTTAAACCTATCACCTCCATATAATTTCAAGATTCTCTTTTCTGGACGAATACTGTCAATCAAGCTTTGATCTCTTTCATCAACCCAGGAGGTAAGAATTTTAAGCTCTCCTCTGTTGTTCCTTTTTGCATAGCATCCAAGAGTATTAGCCGTGCATACTAGGTTTTCAAGGAAGGATAAAGCTTTGAAAGAAAAGCTGCGTTCTTTTACATATTCATGTTCATGAAGTATCCTTTGTTAAGTTTGTTCATGTAAGATCTTCCATCAAAGCGGAGACAAGCTCTAATGTTGGTCTCTGATAAGTTAATATTAGTCTCTGATAAGATGTTGTTAGTCTCTGATAAGATGTTCTGTAGTCTCTGATGTTTTAAAAATCCTAGTCTCTGATGACGTCAGCTTTAGTCCCCGACAAGTTAAAGTCTAGTCCCTGATGACGCCATTCACAGTCTCTGATGGAAAAAGTATGTTAGTCTCTGATGACTAAAGATTTTAGTCCCTGACGAGTTCAGTGCTGAACAATTGAGTTTGGTAATGAACATTTGTTAGCCGAGGAGTTTGGCGATCAGCAAATCATCCACTGATGAGTTCGGCGATGACTTAGTGAGTTCAGCGTTGAACAAGTTGTTACCCGACTAGTTTGGCGATGGCTAACTGAGTTTGGCGCTAAATAGGTTATCCACTGATGAAGTTCAGCGATAGCCAAAGTTACCAACCGACGAGTTTGGCGGTGAATGAATTATCCCCTGATGGGTAAGTCATCCCCTGATAACTAATCCCTGACGAGTAGATGATCCCCTGATGGTTGAAGGCTATCCCCTGATGGCCGAGAGATATCCCCTGATGGGCCAGACATCCCCTGACGGGTAATTTATCCACTGATGACCAGTCATCCCCTGATGGATAATTATCCCCTGATGACTAATTATCCCCTGACAGGCATGCATTCCCTAATGGGTAATGTATCCCCTGATAGGTAGATTATCCTCTGATGAGTAATGTATCCCTTGGCGGGCAACTTCGTGCCCTGATGATCATTCTCTGATTATGCATAGTCATCTTTTAAGTATGGATTTCTCATATTATACCCACAATGATGTTTTACAGAACTTTATTTGCAACCAGTATAGTGAATCTAGCTAAGGACCAAGGCAAGTATATATTCATTCCACTTCTTTCTTATGGATTACGTAAAATCATTAATTTGATTTACGTAAATGAATGATGTGAAAGCCTATGCATGATGATGAATTCTTTTATGATTAAGTAACGTATGATCATTGAATCCGATGTACGTGAAAAGATGTTGATGATTGAACTATGTGTTATTGGGTGGTTGCTAGCTGTTTAAATTTCCTAGCACACCAAATGATGATGTTTGGATGTTGCAAGTCATGAACTTGTATGCACACCCAAGTAACTTCTGTATGGATATATAGTTCCGCTTGTGATGGTCACTGTCTTTTAATTGTTGAGCACGCCAATATGTGTTGTTGGCAGTCATTGCTTTTAATTGTTCAGCACATCACGACTATTCAAAATTGAGAAAATGTTTTCAAGAAGATATATCCATATGGAAAGTTAAGGGGCTGTTGAATGCTTTCGCCTGGTATTCTGGCCAATGATGATAAAGAATGATAGACCGAGGCAAGTCATTGGTAATGAGACTTTTCGCAGACCATATGCTTTCTGCAAGTGACTATGTATGTCAAATGATGAATCAAACGACCAGGCTGACCAGTTGGGATGAAATTTGATTATGTAAGGTAGTCAGATAATGATCAGTCTGGTCAGGTGATGCATTATCTGATGAGTAAAGGGCGAATCATGATTTATTGAAAGAGGGTTAGCCCTTGATATCACTCGGGTACCCTAAATGATACATGTCTATTTATCATCACCAGGTGTTGGTAAATGATACAAGTTTATTCATTATCACGAGGTGTTGGAATTGCTTCGCGTAATCTTGATGAATATTAAAGCTTTTGAATTATCTATTCTTCTTGCTTATGATTATATACTTGCTGAGCGTAAATGCTCATGTGGAATGTTATGAAATGTTTTTCAGGTTATGTCATGAAAGCTGAGCCGCCTAGTAAAGAGAGGAGAGAATGACTTAGGAATGTTTAAGTTGTACGGCCGTATGAGCCATCTAAAGTTTTGTTTCCGCTGCAGCTTGTTTATTTTCAAGCTTTAAGGTTTTGAAGATGATGTGGACCTTAAGATTTTGTAATGATGTTTTGAGAATATATTTCTCGTTTAAGTGTTGTAAATGCTTGGCTGTGTGGATGTCATTGCTGTATTGTTAGGTTGTCCTACAGTTCCCTGGCGTGGCTCGGGATCGCAGCCTAGGGATCTCGGGGATTGTCATCCAAATTGTTGGCAGTGCCCGAGGCTCGGCTTGGGGGATTTCTGGGGGCGCCAAAATCTTAGTCCCCGACAGTAATTTTGATTAGTCTCTGACTTAATAAAAAATGAACTATCGGAGACTAATCGGGTCTAGTCTCTTATGAGTGAACATATCAGAGATTAGGGCAATCTCCAATCGAAGGTAATCTGGTAGTTACTCATACCCACGATCGAAAACGGTTCACTATCTCTTGAATTGCAAACGTTTCTAACAGTTTGATATAAGTAAATTCAAACATATTTGCAATCAAAATCTCTCAAAGCTTTGAAATTATTTTCTCTCTACAAATACTCTGCAATTTAACCCTTTTCAAAGTTTCTTCAAAGTTCACAGATCTCTTCTAATGGCCGCTAAAACAGTCTGTTTCAAGTTTAGAGATTTCGATATCATTAAGACTAACCATGCAGGGGTGGCTAACAAGCATGAATTTGAAGCCTAGTACCACCCCTTCGTGGATTTTCTTCAAAAGTCCACCCTATCCTATGTCATTTATGAAGCTCCCGTCTAAGCTGAAGTCATCACGACTATATGGTCTACAACTACTGTCCAGGATGAGAACACTGACTCTGTGGTAAGTTTCAGGTATGCTAACTCTGTCTATAATATAAATCATATCGTAGTTAATAATGCTTTACATTTACCAGTTTATGAAAACTTTGACTCTCTTGCCTCTGATGAAGAAATTTTTTCTATGTTTAAAAACTTACATTATTCTGTTAAAATTAGTTCTATTGGGTCTTTTACACGACCCCATCTAAGGCAACAGTGGTCACTGTTCTTTGATATAATCACTAAAGCTTTTACTTCCAAGTGCAGTGGCTATGATGCTATCACTACACTCACACATCAAATTGCTTTTAGTGTGTTGTATGCTAGACATCTAAACATTGAGCTTTTAATTCTGCAAAATCTTTTGGTAAAACTTAAATCCGATAATAAAAATAAAATTTATTATGCTAGGTTTTTGATGTTGATTGCTTATTATCTAATCCCTAACCTTGACATTATTGGCATGCAAGTTGTACCAACTGTTTTGCAGAGTAAAAGAATTTTTACTGATGTGAAGCATAAATCTGCAAAGGTAAAGGTTCATTTATTTTTCCCTTCTGTCATGAGATCTATTCTCATTGACAGGCTTCCAAACCTTTATTCTTTGTTATTTTTTGAGGATATTGAAAGCCAAAACCCTGTTAATCCTCCAACCACTTCACAACAACAACCTATAGCCCCCTCCACAATTTCCCAAAAGACTATGGTTGTAAAGACTCAAATAGCCATCACAAAACTCCCAATAAAGAGAAAAATAATTGAGGGAGTAAGTGAGGATGAGGGAGAACAAGAAGCTGAAGTACCACTTCAGAGAAATAAGAGAATAATAACCCTTAGACAAAAGCAATCCATTGTTTCCCAAAAGGCAATGGAGGTTATAAGGAAAAACAGTGAACTGTTACCATCCTCCCAAAAGGATGTTGACATTGAAGAAAGTTCCCAACCAGGAACACCCTGTACAGAGTTTGCACAACCTCTTGTTCACCAACAAGAGGAACCAAATAGTGAGCAAATACAAGAAAAGAGTGACATAAGGAGTGCACACACAGAGTCATCAATTTATGTTCCTCAATTTTCAATGTCTGAGGAACAGCTAACACTCCACACTATACATTCTTCTCCTTTTTCTCCCATGCTTGATTCTTTTGATATTATACATTTAAATCCTCTTGATTTTTCCCAAGAGGAGCCAATACTCAAGACAAGCTCTCAAACACATTCCATGGATAGATCCCTAGCCCCATATACACAAAGGGAACCCCCTATCCATGCAGTCACAAGTAATTCTCTAACCCCCACTTCTGTAGGACAGAGTGCACCTATCCATATGAGTGAGGATGTAAGAATAAATAGTGAGAGTCAGGCTCCTGACTTGGAAAAAGGAGAGGATATACACAAACTAGAGAGTCAAGCTTTAGAAAGCTTGGAAAAAGGAGAGCAAGAGCAGCTTGGTGCCCAACCCCAGGCAAAAACAGAGGGTGTGAGCAAGGATGAGATTCTTGAACAAAATAAAAGAGAGAAATTTTTAGCATGTGATTTTTTACAACCTGTTGAAACCAGCTCACAAGAAGCTCAAATTTCTTCTGCTACCTCCACAAATATTGAAACAGAATAAACTGGGACAAGTTTAAGCACAGGGGATGCAACATTAAATGTAATATCAGAAATGTCTAATGCAGACTTTGAGATTTTATATGGTCTACAACAAAGACAAGATCATATGTCTGCATTGAAGACACGGCTTGCAGATGAACCTGTGTCTGAAGAACCTGCAGAGACTGTTTTCCCAGTGAGATAGTCGAGAACTTGTAGAACGGGGGGTTGAATACAAGTTCTTTGAATTATTTTCGATTACTAGTTCTTCAAGAAATTTATAATTTTTTGCGGAAATAAAGAACAAGAACACGAATCAATTTATAAACAATTGCTTGAATTGATTTTAACAACTGAATGCAAATTCTAACAATCACAATAGTTACTTACAAATAAGAAATAATTATATCTCTTTACAAAGAATGAATGAATTACAAACAAAGAGATAAATACTGGCTACAAAACTTCAGTGTTACTAATTAACACTTTCTATACATTTGTACTCTAAGTAATCTAAAGACAATCATCATCAAATGTTCTAAAACCTAACAATCTCCCCCTAATTATGAATATCAGAATGATAAACATAATTTCAAGGTTGATGATGATGTCAAAACTCAACATTACAATTACTTTGAAAAAGAATAAAGAATTGCTAACTACAAATGTATTCTGAACTAAGATCTTTGATCTGTTGTTCAGCTTCCACCTAGACTCAGGTTTAAATCCTATAAGTCTGGCTTCAAAAATAAAGATTACAACTTTTACAGCAAACAACATACCTTTAGCTCAACAACTTTTCTCTTTCCTTCTGTTTTCCCTTAGTCGTTCGAACCTTTCCATCAACAGCTTTTTGAGAACAACTTTAGTTGCTTCTTCTGCATCCCTGAGAAGTTTAATGAGTCCTTCAAGATGATTTTCACTCACTTTATTGATGTCTCTATTGTAGTCAAAGAATACTTTATCACCATGGAAAGTCTCATACCACAATCCAAGAGGTACTGGTTTAGGAAGATCGGTTGGCACTTTGTCCATACTCTTTATCTCCTTCATTGCCTTCTTGATCTGACTTCGAAATTCCATGTTGAGCTTTGTAGTTACAAGTACTGTAGATAGTAACCATTCCAAATCTTCTTTTGATTGCCCCTCCAAGTCTGGCTTAGTATACTTCACAGAATCTCCATCTTTGAAAAAGATATGAAGTAAATCTTTGTCGTTTATACCCTTGACCATATTAATATACCTTGTATTCTTTTTCAGGGCTTTGATCATTTCACTTGTGCTGGCCATAACAACTTTATAAACTTCCTTGATGGAGCTATTAGTGGCTTTGTTGGTCCATTTACAGCCACCAAGGCAGTCTCAGTTGACCTTGGAGGTTCTTGATATGTAGGTTTTATTCTTGAAGTTCTTTTCTTAGTCATGACTACCTTCTTTGCACTTGTCTTCTTTGTTGAGTATTTCTTCTTCTTAGTCTCCTCCTCCTTCTTTTCTTGTTCTGCAACCATGTCTTCCTCTTGTTGAAGTTTCTAAGCAAGCATTGCATCAACATTTATTAATCTTGGATCTTGAGGATTAACTAACTCAACTTTCCCTCCTAGTTCAAGTTCAATAGGGGTGGGAAAATGAGCAGTCTTCATAGCATCCCCCAATAGCTTAGGTTGTCCTGGTTGAGTAAGAGTATGTTTCTTTGGATCTTCAACCATGACACCTTTGCCTTTGTCTTTTGATGAAGTTGGGGCTTCTGCAGTTGGTTTGGAAGAAAGAGGAATTGTTGCTGCTGCTGGTGTTGTTGTTGTTGATGATGTTGTTGTTGTTGTTTCAAGATCAGCATACTTCTTTAGTATTTTTTCTTTGTAGGCTTGCAGTGCAACATTTTCTTTCATTGTTTTTTCTTTCAATGCCTGCAACTCCATCTGCAAGGAAGCATTTGTTGAACCTGGAACAGTGTTTGGTTTGGATATTTGTACAGGTTGTTTGAATTAACCACTCTCCCCCTTTTTGACATCAGCATCTTGGGGTATGGAGGAAGTAGCCAAATGTGGTAGTGCCTGCATCAAGAGCTGTTCCATTCGATCTTGCTTCTGGAGAAGGAGATTGATTTTGGCTTCAAGGGCTTGAATTTTACTGTCAGTCTTAGACTTGTCGTTGATGAGAAAATCAATTGTAGTGACAATCCTCCTTGGCAAGTGTCCTTCGTAGCTCCTTCTAATCTTATCAGTCTCAATCTCCATTTGCTGCTTCATCTCCTTGACTGCCGCATTTATGCCAATAACCAAAAAGTGGTGAAACTTGGTATGTTTCTTGTCCACTTTGGTTATTTCTTCAAGTAAGTCCTTGGGAGATGGTGCAACTGCTGTTGACCCTATGTTGGTCACATAATCCTGCCTAAGTTGAGCAGCTGCATCCTCTAGAGAATTGGTGAACTGTGCATCAAGCCACACATCCACATTCTCTTCTTCAAGTTCTCCAGGGACAGGTTCATTTGCCAGAGATGCCTTTAATGCAGAAATGTGATCTTGAGATTGTTGTAAGCCATAGAGTGTCTCGAAGTCTGTATTTGACATTTTAGATATTACTTGTAATGTGGCATCCCCTTTCCTGGAGCTTCCCCCAATGTTCTCTGTGGGTGTTGATGGTCGAGCAGAGGAAATTTGGGCTTCTTGTGTGGTGGATGTCTCAATAGGTTTCAAAAAGTCACCTGCTGAGAATTTTTCTCTTTTATTTTCTTCAAGGATCTCATCCTTGCTTACACCCTTTCCTTTTGCCTGGGATTGGGCACCCAGCTTCTCTTGCTCTCCTTTTTCCAAGCTTTCTAAAGCTTGACTCTCTTGTTTGTGTATATCCTCTCTTTTTTCCAGGTCAGGAGCTTGACTCTCACTATTTATTCTCACATCCTCACTCATATGGATAGGTGCACTCCGTCCTATAGAAGTGGGGGTTTGAGAAGTACTTGTGACTGCATGGATAGGGGGTTCCCTTTGTATATCTTGGGCTAGGGATCTATCCATGGAATGTGTTTGAGAGCTTGTCTCGAGTATGGGCTCCTCTTGGGAAAAATCAAGAGAATTTAAATGTGTAATATCAAAAGAATCAAGTATGGGAGAAGAAGGAGAAAAATGTACAGTGTGGAGTGTTAGCTGTTCCTCAGACATTGAAAATTGAGGAACATCAATTGATGACTCTGTGTGTGCACTCCTTGTGTCACTCTTTTCTTTTATTATCTCTCTTTGGGGTTTCTCTTGTTGGTGAACAAGAGGTTGTGCAGACTCTGTACAGTATGTTCCTGGTTGGGAACTTTTTTCAATGTCAACATCCTTTTGGGAGGATGGTGACAGTTCACTGTTTTTCCTTGTAACCTCCATTGCTTGTTGGGAAGCAATGGATTGCTTTTGTCTAAGGGTTATTAATCTCTTCTTTCTCTGAAGTGGTATTTCAGCTTCTTGTTCCCCCTCATCCTCACTTACTCCCTCAATTATTTTTCTTTTTATTGGGAGCTTCTTGGCTGTCTTTGTTTTTACAACCATAGTCTTTTGGGAAACTGCGGAGGGGGCTATGGATTGTTGTTGTGAAGTGGTTGGAGGATTAATGGGGTTTTGGCTTTCAATATCCTCAAGGAATTGCAAAGAATAAAGGTTTGGAAGCCTGTCAATGAGAATAGATCTCATGACAGGAGGGAAAAATAAGGGAACCTTTACCTTTGCAGATTTATGCTTCACATCAGTAAAAATTCTTTTACTCTACAAAACAGTTGGTACAACTTGCAATCCAGTAATATTAAGGTTAGGGATTAAATAATAAGCAATCATCATCAAAAACCTAGCATAATAAATTTTATTTTTAGTACCAGATTTCAGTTTTACCAAAAGGTTTTGTAGAATTAAAACCCCAATGTTTAGATGTCTATCATACAACACACTAAAAGAAATTTGTTGTGTGAGTGTAGTGATAGCATCATAGCCACTGCATTTTGAAGTAAATGTTTTAGTTATTATATCAAAGAACAATGACCACTCTTGCCTTAGATAGGGTCGTATAATAAACCCAACATAACTAATTTCAGCAGAATAATGTAAGTTTTTCAACATAGAAAGAAGTTCTTCATTAGGGGCAGGGGAGTCAAAGTTTTCATATACAGGTAAGTGTAAAGCATTATTAACTACGGTATGGTTGATATTATAAACAGTATTATCATACCTGAAACTTACCAGAGGAGAGTCAGTATTCTCATCCTGGATGGTTGCAGTGGTCCACATAGCCGTGATGACTTCAGCAGCTTGGACGGGAGCTTCATAAATGGCGTAGGTTAGTGTGGAGTTTTGAATAAAATCTAGGAAGGGGTGGCACTGGGCTCCAAATTCATGCTTGTTATCCACCCCTGCATGGTTAGTCTTAATGAAATCGAAATCTCCAAACTGGAAACAAACTGTTTTTAGCGGCCATTGGAAGAGATCTGTGAACTTTGAAGAAACTTTGAAAAAGGGTTAAATTGCAGAGAATTTGCAGAGAGAAAATAGTTTCAAAGCTTTGAGAGATTGTGATTGCAAAGATGTTTGAATTTACTTTTATCAAACTGTTAGAAACGTTTGCAATTCAAGAGATAGTGAACCATTTTCGATCATGGGTATGAGTAACTACCAGATTACCCTCGATCGGAGATTGCCCTAATCTCTGATATGTTCACTCATAAGAGACTAGACCATATTTGTCTCCGATAGTTCATTTTGATTGAGTCAAAGACTAACCAAAAATGACATCGGGGACTAAGGTAGTCTCCGATAGTTCAATTTTTTAATTTAGTCGGGGACTAATTAAAAACAACTGTCGGGGACTAGTTAGTCTCCGATAGTTCAATTTTTTAATTCAGTCGGGGACTAATTAAAAACACTATCGGGGACTAGTTAGTCTTCGATAGTTCAATCATTTTAATTCAGTCGAGGACTAATTAAAAACACTATCGGGGACTAGTTAGTCTCTGATAGTTCAATTTTTTAATTCAGTCGGGGACTAATTAAAAACACTATCGGGGATTAGTTAGTCTCCGATAGTTCAATTTTTTAATTCAGTAGGGGACTAATTAAAAACACTATCGGGGACTAGTTAGTCTCTTTCTCTTAAGCATTCAAAATATTTCGAACAATCAAGTTTAATGATTATTAACTTCAAAAATTCTGTTATTTGATAACAGCTACATTCCAGAAATTTAATTCTAGCTTCTAAAATTCTGTTTAATTAAAAAAAACAGCTTCAATTCCAGAAATAAAATTTCTAGATTCTCACAACTAAACAACTTGTTTTCAAAATTTAATCAATTTTTAGAGGCATAATTCAACATTCCTAATTCAGAAACTAATCTAGAAAAAGTAGATTCATCTAAAGTTTTTGTGAATATGTCTACAAGTTGTTTATCAGTTGTTACCCAGTGTAATTCGATATTACCTTCACTTACATGTTCTCTTATGAAGTGATATCTAATATCTATGTGTTTTGTTCTTGAATGTTGCACTGGATTTTGTGTTATTGCTATGGCACTAGTATTATCACAATAGATAGGAATTTTGGATAATGACATACCATAGTCTAGGAGTTGATTCTTGATCCATAGGATTTGAGCACAACAACTCCCAGCTGCGATGTATTCAGCTTTTGCTGTTGAAGTAGAAACTGAATTTTGTTTCTTGCTAAACCAAGAAACAAGTCTGCCTCGAAGGAGTTGGCAGCTTCCACTTGTGCTTTTCCTATCAAGCTTGCAACCTGCATAGTCAGCATCTGAATAACCAATTAGTTTAAAATCAGATTCTTTGGGATACCATAAACCAAGGTTTGGGGTACCCTTTAGATATCTGAGTATTCTTTTTACAGCAATCAAATGTGACTCTCTAGGGTCAGCTTGAAATCTAGCACATAAACATGTAGCAAACATTATATCAGGTCTACTTGCAGTTAGATATAAAAGAGAGCCTATCATGCCTCTATAGCTAGTAATATCAATTTTCTTTCCTTTTAAATCTTTATCTAAGTTAGTGGCAGTAGGCATGGGTGTTTTTGCAAATGTACAATCAACCAAATTATATTTTCTCAGTAAGTCTTTGATATACTTGGACTGACTAATAAATATTCCATCAGTTAATTCTCCCATCATACTCATTTCATATCTAGACTGCATAAGTTTTGAAAATTTTTCACAAAGTTTTTCATTTGTAGATCCATATATAATATCATCTACATATATTTGCACCAAAATAATATCAGAGCCTTGTTTTCTATAAAATAATGTTTTATCTATGATACCTCTAACAAATTTATTTTCAAGCAAAAATTGAGATAGAGTATCATACTAGGCTCTTGGTGCTTGTTTTAGGCCATAAAGTGCTTTGTCTAATCCATAGACATGATTTGGGAATTTGGAGTCTACAAAACCTGGGGGTTGGCAAACATAGACTTCCTCTTCCAATTTACCATTTAAGAAAGCACTTTTGACATCCATCTGGTACACCTTGAAGTTCTTGTACGCTGCAAAAGCCAAGAATATTCTGATTGCTTCAAGTCTTGCTACTGGTGCAAAAGTTTCATCATAATCTATTCCTTCTTCTTGAGAATATCCTTTTGCAACAAGTCTTGCTTTATTTCTTGTAATTGTACTAGTTTCATCCAATTTATTTCTGAAGACCCACTTGGCACTAATTATTGATCTATTCCTTGGTTTGGGTACCAGTCTCCAGACTTTGTTTCTTGTGAATTGGTTTAACTCCTCTTGCATGGCAATTATCCAGTCAGGATCTTGAAGTGCTTCCTCAATTTTCTTTGGCTCAATCTTTGAGAGAAAACTGAGATATAAACATTCATTTTGAGTTGCACTTTTAGTCTTGACTCCATCCTCTAGACTTCCAATAATCAAATCTGGTGTGTTGTCTCTCAACCATGGAATTGCACATTGCAGATTTGACCTTGAAATGGAGGCTTCATTTTCTAGATTGATGTTATCCAATCTAGCTTCATGATCAGAGACTGCTCCCCCTAAACCATTGACTTCTACATTATTAGCTCCCCCTGAGCTGTTTATCTCTATAGTCTCTGGTGTCAATATAGTCTCTGATTGTGCATCAGTGACTCTAGTCTCTGGTGAACCATTAGTCTCTGATGGAATACTAATGTCACCAGTCTCTTGAGTTTCATCTAATACTCTAGTCTCTAATAGATTATTAGTTCTTGGTACTTCATGCTCAACAGTTAACTCCCCCTCAATTATGTAGGGATCATTGCTATCTTGGGGTTTTTCAGTAGTCTCTAATGGATATTCCCATGCATCCAATTCATTCTCAAAACTTAGAGGTTCATGCAATCCTTGTCCAATCATTCCTGGAATCTTTTTATCATCAAACACGATTTGTATTGATTCCACAATGACCTTTGTTATTAAATTATATACTCTGTATGCTTTACTTGATAGAGAATAACCTAAGAAGATTGCTTCATCAGACTTATTGTCAAATTTTCCTCTTGTCTCTGATGAATCTCTCAGTACAAAGCATTTACAACCAAACACATCTAAAAACTTGAGAGTTTGTTTTCTCCCAGTCATTAATTCGTAAGGTGTTTTGTTGTATGCTTTGTTTATCAAGGATCTATTCTGTGTAAAGCAAGTTGTGCTAATAGCTTCTTCCCAAAAATAAGTAGGAAGCTTAACCTCTTGTAACATAGTCCTTGCTGCTTCAATAAGGGTTCTATTTTTCTTCTCAACAACTCTATTTTGTTGAGGGGTTCTTGGAGCTGAGAATTGATGAGTTATTCCTTTTTCAGTGCAGAATTCAGTAACTTGGGAATTCTTGAATTCTGTTCCTCTATCACTCCTTATCACCCTTACTGTTTTTCCTGACTCAGTTTCTATCTTCTTGATATGATAAATTATCAACTGAGCAGCTTCATCTTTTGTATGGAGGTATTTTACCCAAATATACCTCGTGTGATCATCCACAATAACCAAAGCATATCTATTTCTTAAGATTGACATCACATTCACTTGACCAAATAAATCCATGTGCAGCAACTGTAAAGGGTCAGTGATTGATGTTGCTGGTTTACTTTTGAATGACACACTTCTTTGTTTCCCTTTCTGGCATGAATCACACAATCCATCTTATGTAAATTCCAATTGTGGAATGCCAACTACCAATCCTTTCCTCACAAGCTTGTTGATATTCTTGAAATTCAAGTGGGAAAGATTCTTATGCCAAAGCCAACTTTCATCAGTTGAAGCTTTGCTATAGAGACATGTGCTTGATCAGTAAAAGAAATAAGATTTACAACATAGAAATTTCCTTTTCTTTTCCCTGTCAATATCACATTATCAGATTCTTTGTCACACACCAAACATTGATCTTCTTTGAAGGTGACATTGAATCACTTATCACATAGTTGACTCACACTTAGTAAATTGTGCTTTAAGCCATCAACTAGTGCTACTTCAGTGGAGATGACATCTCCATGTTCAACACTGTCATATCCCCTCGTATGGCCTTTGCTGTCATCTCCAAAATTGACTTTTGGGCCACTTTTCTCTTCATACTGTTTTAGCAGGGACTTATCTCCAGTCATGTGCCTTGAACAACCACTGTCCAAGTATCATGTTTTCTTCTTTTTGCCCTGCACAGTAGAGAGTAACTAGTTTAAGATTTTTGGAACCCAAACTTTCTTGGGTCCTTTCTCACTAGTTGTAGACTCAAGACTTGACTCAGATTGAGTTGATTGTCTTTTAGCAGTTTTGACTTTAATTGGACAATCATTAGTCTTGCTATTTGTTTGTGAGAGACTGCCAAGCTTAGGGTTTTCATTGTTAATGCAAAGATTATTTAA
Source organism: Centella asiatica (assembly GCA_014636745.2). Taxonomy (NCBI): domain Eukaryota; kingdom Viridiplantae; phylum Streptophyta; class Magnoliopsida; order Apiales; family Apiaceae; genus Centella; species Centella asiatica. The sequence goes on from CM025783.1 coordinate 29,224,280, forward strand.
CCTTTTTACAGGTAATTTATCTTTTATTCTCTTTGAAGATGCAGTCTCAGTTATAGGAATTTTATTTTTGCTCCTACAGTTAACAGCTATGTGGTTGGGGTTACCACATACATGACATGTCTTTCTAGGAGCATTAGGCATTCGAGCATAATTTGTATATTTATTAATGCCAATTTTTCCATTCCTATTTTTCTTATTTCTGCTTAACTCCACTGATTTTTAAACCATTTTATCTGGAAGATTTTCCAATTTTTTACTTAACTGTGTCTTTGTCATGAACCCAATATTTAATCTTTTATTTTTACTCTTATCAACAACATTTACTGTCTTTTGATCAATTTCTGATATTGCAGTTACTTGTTGATATTGAGTGTTGATAATTTTGGGTTCAATAACAGGAGACACAAAATTAATTCTTTTTAAAATATATGGCTTACTAGTTGAGGAGTTTGTAGCTTCAAATAGATCATTTAAATCTAAACTCTTGTCTAGATTTTCATCATAACCTAGTCCAGATTTTTGACCTATTGTTTGACACTCTACCAAGTCTGTCAACTTTTTAGAGGAAGTATTCCATTGTTTAATCTTAGCTTGAGCATTTTCAAGTTGCTCTACTAAATAATATTCCCGCTTTTTCAAAGCATCAATCATATGATGAGCTTTGTTTAAGTCATATTTGATGGTGTCAAACTGTGCCAATCTCTCTTCAAGAAACTTATTTCTTTTCAAGAGACTGTCACGTGATTCTTTTACATTGGTATATTCGATAGTTAAAGATCTAAAACTAACATGCAAATCAGACATATCTTTTTGTATACTTTCAATGCTAGATGTGTCAAGTAAATCAAGAACATTAAAATTCTGATTTGCATCACATACCTTTGTAGAATTACTTGACTCGTTACTTCAAGCCATCAGGGCAAAGTTGACAACTTCATCAGAGTCGTTTTCAATCCAATCTTTACCCTCAGTAATCAAGGCTTTGCTCTTTGATTTAGCTTTCTTGTCAGCAAAGTCATTCCCTTTCCTTGATTTTTCATCCTTAGATCTATCACTAGATCTCGACTTCCTGCACTCATTGGCAAAGTGCCCTAACCCGTCACAATTGTAACATCTTATCATTTTTAAGTCGAAGGTGACTTTTTGACCTTTACGTTTAGGGTTAGGTTTCCTTGATGATTTTCTTCCTTTCCTGTTGGCCCTGAATTTCTTGAACTGTTTGACCATGAATGTCATGAATTCCTCCATGTCATCATCAGAATCCAGTTCATCTTCCTAATCATTCGAGCTAGCATTGGAAGATTCCTCATCAAACTTCTCTTGAGACTTGCTTGTCTCAACCATCAACGCAGCTCCTTTGTCCCTGCCATGCATGCCTTGTCGTTGCTCTACTTCGAGTTCATAAGTTTTTAAATTCCCATAGTGCCTATCCAGTGTGAGGATATCCAAGTCATGAGCCTCTCTTATTGCAGTGGTCTTTGGATCCCAACTTGGTGGGAGAGATCTCATGAACTTGGTGTTGACATCGTCATTATCATAGGACTTCCCAAGTATTTTCAAGTCGTTGAGCAAAGTGTTGAACCTGTCATAAACTGACGTTATTGGTTCACCAGGCTTTGCTTGAAAGAACTCGTATTGTTGTGTCAACAATGACCTTTTGTTCTTTCGGACTTGGTCAGTTCCTTCACATAGGACTTTGATGGTGTCCCATATTTGCTTAGATGTTGTGCAATTTTTGATGCTTGTGAATATAATTTTATCAATTCCATTATAGAGTATGTTCATCACCTTAGCATCCTTCAACACTTGCAACTTGTCTTGGTTTGTATAATCACATTCTGGAGCAAGTTCAAAGTGTTCCGGCAAAACAAATCCATCGACGGTTTTAGCAAGAATAAATTTCCTGGGTAGATAGGGACCCTTCTCAATCCTATCAATGTAATCTGGATCTGTCGCTCTTAAGTGCATGTACATCTTTTGCTTCCACATCGGATATTCTTCTCGTTTAAGAATAGGGATTCTAGTACCACCATCACGACTTCCTGCATACGTCATTATGCTAGAGTTGCTTGCTTCATCATTGGCCTTCTCTTGGAAAGTGTTAATTGAGTAAATTCAATTAAAGGCTTTGATACCAATTGTTTTCCCAGTGAGATAGCCGAGAACTTGTAGGGGGGGGGGGGGGGGTTGAATACAAGTTCGTTGAATTCTTTTCGATTACTTGTTCTTCAAAAAATTTATAATTACTTGCGGAAATAAAGAACAAGAACACGAATCAATTTATAAACAATTGCTTGAATTGATTTTAACAACTGAATGCAAATTCTAACAATCACAATAATATGATCGTCAATTTCTTTTCTATTCTGTATAGGAAAAGATACAAACTATGAAAAACCTATACAGCTTCGAATTACAATTCGAATTACAATTCTGTAAACCTAATTACATCTTCTACAACTGAATTACAATTAACTCAGTTCCCAATTCTGAATAAAATTCAGCTTCCTTATTCGAATCAAATACAATCTTTTCTTTTTGATTAGGAAGAGATTTCTGGTTAGTTTCCTTACCAGCTACGTCTTCAATAATATCTTGAACTACGTGGAAGACATTCCTTTTTAATTCGAACTCTATATCTCTCAGGAAATAAATCACGATTAGTCCCTAATGCTTCATCTTTAGTCTCTGGTGACGTCATCACTAGTTTCTGGTGCTTTTAGTCCCTGATGCTTCATCTTTAGTCTCTGGTGACGTCATCACTAGTCTCTGGTGCTTTTAGTCCCTGATGACATCAGATTATGTAGTCTCCGATAGAGTTATTTAGTCTCTGATTCTTTAAGGCTTAGTCTCCGATGATGTCAGCTTAGTCTCTAATGACGTAAGCTTTAGTCTCCTACTCTTTTAGACTTAGTCTTTGATGACGTAAGCCTTAGTCTCCGATAGGCAAAACTAGTCTCTGATAGATAAAATCTTTAGTCTCTGACAAGTTTTCCTAGTCTCCGACAAGCCTTTGTGTAAACTCCGACGGATCAAATACACATTTTGACTTGCTGAAGCTTTGATACTCCATTCCAGGAGTTACTTACAAATAAGAAATAATTATATCTCTTTACAAAGAATGAATGAATTACAAACAAAGAGATAACTACTGGCTACAAAACTTCAGTGTTACTAATTAACACTTTCTATACATTTGTACTCTAAGTAATCTAAAGACAATCATCATCAAATGTTCTAAAACCTAACAGAGACAAATGTTGATGAATGGCTTGATGCCACATACTCAAATACTCTGGAGGAAGCAGCCGCCCATTTAAGGCAAGATTATGTGACCAATGTAGAGTCCACTGCCGCTGCACCATCACCTAAAGACATTCTTGAAGAAGTAACCAAGGTGGATAAGAAACATACAAAGTTTTACCACTTCTTGGTTACTTGCATAAATGGTGCAGTAAAGAAAATGGAGGAAAGGATGGAGTTGGAAATTGAAAAGATCAAAAGCTGCTATGAAGGACACTTGCCAAACTATCACTACCATTGATACACTTATCAAAGACAAGTCCAAGACTGTCAGTCAACTTCAAGCCCTAGAAGCAAACATCAAACTCCTAATCCAAAAACAAGACCGAAGATAATAGCTACTGATGCAGGCAATTCCATATCTGACCACTTCCTCTAAACCCAAAGATGTTGATGTCAAAAAGGGGGAGAGTGGTCCATCCAATGTTCCTGTACAAAAACAAAAGTTTGGTCCTGTCCTTGATGCAGAATTACAAGCAATATTGGACAGGATCCTAAAGAAACATTCGGATCTTGAAGCAGCAACAAAAGCAACAACAACACAACTTTCAACAACAACAACAACAACAGCAACAACAACAACAGAAACATCTCCTCCTTCCATTGCAATAGTCCCAAGCACATCAAAAGACAAAGCCAAAGGGGTCATGGTTGAGGAACCAAAGAAGCAAATCTCAACTCAACAAGGACATCCCAAGCTATTGGGGGATGCCATGAAGACAGCTCACTTTCCCACTCCAATTGAACTGATAGTGGATGGGAAAGTGGAGTTGGTCTATCCTCAAGAACAGAAACTAATAGAAGTTGATGCACTATTAGCTCAAAAATTACAAGAAAAGGAGGACATGGCAGCAGAAAGGGAGGAGGAGGAGGCAAAGAAGAAGAAAATCTTTAAAAGGAGATCAAGTGCACAAAAAACAGCCATCACCAAGAAGAAAAATTAAGAGATGGAAGAGGCTGAAAAGAAATCAAGAAAAAAAACTTTGGTCCAGGAATCTGCAAAGAAACCTATGAGCAAAGCATCTATCAAGAAACCTACCTCTCAAGAATCTCCAAGGCCAACCGAGACTGCTTTGGTGACTGTAAGTGGACCAACAAAGCCACGAACAGTTCCATTGAGGAAGTCTTATAAGATTGAAATGGCTAGCACTGAAGAAATCATCAAGGCCCTGATAAAGAGTACAAAGAATATAGATCTGATCAAGGGTAAAAATAACAAAGAATTGCTCCATGTCTTTCTAAAAGATGGAGAATCTTGAAGTTTGAAAGGCCAGCCTTGGAGGGACAAACTAAAGAGAACTTGGAGTGGTTGCTGGCTGTTGTGCTTGAGAATTCTTATCTCAACATGGATTTTCGAAGCCAGATTCAGAAGGTGATGAAGGTGAAGCATAAGGTGGATACAGTGCTAGAAGTTAATCCTAAACCTCTTGGATTATGGTATGAGACTTTTCATGGTGAGAACGTCTTCTTCAATTACAACAGAGATGTCAACAGTGTCAGTGAGAGACATATTGAAGGTTTTATTAGTCTACTCAAGGATGCTGAAGAAGACATTGAATTGGTTCTGAAAAAGTTGTTGAAAGACAGGCTATAGTTGCTGAGAAAAAATAGAAGGTAAATTGTTGTGTTGGAAGGTATGTTGTTTGTTGAAATAAGCTATAATTTTTATTTTTTTTGAAACCAGACTTAAAGGATTTAAACCTGAGTCTTGGTGGAAGCTGAACAACAGATCAAAGATCTTAGTTCAGAATACATTTGTAGTTAGCAATTCTTTATTTTTTTTCTAAGTAATTGTAAATTCAGTTTTGACATCATCATCAACCTTGAAATTATGCTTATCATTCTGATATTCATAATTAGGGGGAGATTGTTAGGTTTTAGAACATTTGATAATGATTGTCTTTAGATTACTTAGAGTACAAATGTATAGAAAGTGTTAATTAGTAACATTGAAGTTTTGTAGCCAATAGTTATCTCTTTGTTTGTAATTCATTCATTCTTTATAAAGAGATACAATTATTCTTTATTTGTAAGTAACTACTGGAATGGAGTATCAAAGCTTCAACAAGTCAAAGTGTGTATTTGGTCCGTTGGAGTTTAAAAGCATCGGAGACTAAAGCTTACGTCATCGGAGACTAAGTGTAAAAGCATCAAAGACTAAGTTGACGTCATCGGAGACTAAGCCTAAAAGGATCGGAGACTAAATAACTCTATCGGAGACTACACAACCTAACGTCATCAGGGACTAAAAGACCAGAGACTAGTGATGACGTCACCAGAGATTAAAGATGAAGAGTCAGGGACTAATCGTGATTTATTTCCTGATAAGATACAGAGTTCGAATTGAATAAGGATTGTCTTCCATGTAAATCAAGATATTATTGAAGACGTAGCTAGTAAGGAAACAAGCCAGAAATCTGTTCCTAATGAAAAAGGAAAGATTGTGTTTAATTTGAATAAGGAAGCTGAATCATTATTGATTTAGAATAAAAACTGGTAATTTCAGTTTTTAGAGAAGCTGTAATTAGGTTTATAGAGAGTTGTAATTCGAAGCTGTATAGAATTCATAGTTTTGTATCTTTACTATATAGAAAAGAAAAGAAGCTGAATATCATATTGTTGTGATTGTTAGAATTTGTACTCAATTGTTAAAGAAATAAAAAGCAATTGTTTATAAATTGATTTGAGTTCTTGTTCTTTTTATTCCGCAAGAAAAGTTAATTTCTTAAAGAATAAGTAATCAAAAAGAATTCAAAGAACTTGTATTCAACTCCGCCCCCCCCCCCCCCCCCCCACCCTTCTACAAGTTCTCGGCTATCTCACTGGGAAAACAATTCTTTCAAGCAAAGCCTGGTGAATCAATAACATTAGTTTATGACAGATTCAATGCTTTGCTTAAGGACCTGAAAATACTTGGAAAGTCCTATGACAATGAAGATGTTAATACCAAATTCATGAGGGCACTCCCACCAAGCTGGGATCCAAAAACAACTGCAATAAGAAAAGCTCATGATTTGGATATTCTCACATTGGACAGGCTCTATGAAAATCTCAAGACATATGAATTAGAAATAGAGCAAAGGCAGAAGCTGCATGGCAGGGACAAAGGAGCTGCACTGATGGTTGAGACAAAGAAGTCTCATGAGGAGCTTGATGATGACACTGATATTGCAAGCTCGACTGATGAAGAAACTGAATCAATCACTATTGATGACATGGAGGAATTCATGGCTTTCATGGTAAAGCAATTCAAAAAATTTAGAGTTAGCAGGAAAGGAAGAAACTCATCAAGGAAGCCTATCCTAAAACGAGAAGGTCAAACTGTGACCTTTGACAAAAAGAAAATCAGATGTTTCAATTGTGATGGGATAGGGTACTTTGCCAATGAGTGCAAGAAGCCTAGATATACAGAAAGATCTAAGGATGACAAGAACAGAAAATCAGGGAATGATCTTGCTGACAAAATATTCAAATCAAAGAGCAAGGCCTTGATTACAGAAGGTAAAGATTGGATTGACAGTGACTCTGAGGAAGAAATTGTCAACTTTGCCTTGATGGTTCAAATTGATGAACCAAGTGATTCTACTAAGGTATGTGATGCAATTCAGAATTTTAATATGCTTAATTTAATTGATACATCTAGTGTAGAAAGCATACAAAAAGATATATCTGATTTGCATGTTAGTTTTAGATTATTAACCATTGAACATGCCAAAGTAAAAGAATCACATGACCAACTCTTTAAAAGAAATAGATTTCTTGAAGAGAAACAAATACAATTTGATACTATCAAGTCAGAACTGAACAAAGCTCATCACATGATAGATACTTTGAAAAAAAGGAAATTTTACTTAGTCGAACAACTTGAAAATGAACAGGCTAAGATTAAACAATGGAATCAATCCTCTAAAAATCTTTTTGACTTGGTAGAAAATCAAATGGTTGGTCAAAAATCTGGTTTAGGATATGATGAATTCCTAGAAACAAAACCAGATATAGAAAAAATTGAAGCTGCTAATTCCATCACTATCAAATCAATTCTCTTGAAAAGTATTAATTTTGTCTTAACAGTCAATGAATCTAAATTTATCAACACTCAAAGTCAACATGTCACTGCAATTATAAAAGATGATCAAAATTCAGTGAATACTGTTGAAAAGAGTGAAAACAAAAGATTGAATATAGGATTCATGACAAAGACACAATTAAACAAAAAATTGGAAAGTCTTATTGAGTCTAGGATTGAAAAGTCAGTGGAGTCTAGCAGTGGGAAAAGAAATAGGAATGGAAAAATAGGCATCAATAAATATACTAATTATGCAAGTATGCCTAATGCTCCTAGAAAGACATGTCACATATGTGGAAATCCCAATCACATAGTTATACATTGTAGGAGTAAAAATAGAATTCCTATTGTAGAGACTGCATTAACAAAGATAATCAAAGAAAGATCACCTGTAAAAAGGTCTAACCATCTTTGCAATAATTGTGAAAATGCTAAACTTGACAGTCTCTCACCTTCAAGAAGTTGATTGTCCAATAAAAGTTAAAAATTCTAAAAGATAATCAACTCCATTTGAGTCAAGTCTTGATTCTAAAACTAGTGAGAAAGGACCCAAGAAAATCTGGGTCCCAAAAATTTCTAACTAGTTATTCTTACTGTGCAGGGCAAAAAGAAAAAATCATGGTTCTTGGACAGTGGATGTTCAAGACATATGACAGGAGACAAGTCCGTGCTTAAACATTATGAAGAAAAGAATGACCCTAAGGTAACATTTGGAGATGACAACAAAGGTCATACAAAGTGCTATGACAATGTTAAGCATGGTGATGTCATCTTCACTAAAGTATCACTAGTTGATGGCTTAAAGCATAATTTGTTAAATGTGAGTCAACTATGTGATAAGGGATTCTTTGTCACCTTTAAAGAAGATCTATGCCAAGTGTGTGACAAGGAATCTGGGAATGTGATATTGACAGGAAAAAGAAAAGGAAATTTGTACACTGCAAATTTAGTTTCTTCTACTGATCAAATCACATGCCTATATAGCAAAGCCTCTGCTGATGAAAGTTGGCTTTGACACAAGAAGCTCTCCCACTTAAATTTCAAAAACATCAACATATTGGTAAGAAAAGTTTTAGTAGCTGGCATTCCTCAATTGGAATTTACACAAGAAGGATTGTCTGACTCATGCCAGAAAGGAAAACAAAGAAGTGTGTCATTCAAGAGCAAATCAGCAACATCAATCACTGACCCTTTACAGTTATTACATATGGACTTATTTGGTCAAGTGAATGTGATGTCAATTTTAAGAAACAGATATGCTCTGGTTATAGTGGAGATCACACAAGGTATACTTGGGTCAAATACCTTCACTCAAAAGATGAAGTTGCTCAGTTAATTATTGATCATATCAAGAAAATAGAAAGTGAGTCAGGAAAAACAGTAAGGGTTACAAGGAGTAATAGAGGAACAGAATTCAAAAATTCCCAAGTGAATGAATTCTACACTAAAAAAGGGATATCACATCAATTCTTAGCTCCAAGAACACCTCAACAAAATGGAGTTGTTGAGAGGAATAAAACCCTTATTGAAGTAGCAAGGACAATGTTACAAGAGTCAAAGCTTCCAACCTATTTCTAGGAAGAAGCAATTAGCACTGCTTGCTTTACACAGAATAGATCCTTGATTAACAAGACTTACAACGAAACACCCTATGAGTTAATGATTGGGAGAAACCAACTCTCAAGTTTTTGCATGTGTTTGGTTATAAGTGCTTTGTGCTGAGAGATTCATCCGAAACTAGAGGAAAATTTGATAGCAAATCTAATGAAGCAATCTTTTTAGGTTATTCTCTATCAAGCAAGGCATATAGAGTGTATAACCTAAGAACAAAGGTCATTGTGGAATCCATACAAGTTGTTTTTGATGATAGCAAGATTCCAGGAATGATTGGACAAAGATTGCATGAACTTCTCAGTTTTGAAAATGAATTGTATGCAAGGATGGATCCATCAGAGACTGAAGAATTACTCCTAGATGAAAATTTTCCTCCAATCAGTGAGGGGGAGTTAATGATTGTACATGAGATACCAAGGACTAATAATACATCAGAGACTAGAGAATTAATATATGATGAAACACAAGAGACTGATAACACAAATGTACAATCAGAAACAACTGAGACACCAGAGACTAGTCAAAATGAGACAAATAGCTCAGGGGGCGCTAATAATGAAGAAGTCACTGGTTTAGGGGGAACAGTCTCTGATTCAACAACTAGATTGGACAATTTCAATCTAGAAAATGAAGTCTCACCTTCAAGATTAAATCTGCCACCTGCAAGACCTTGGATGAGAGATCATACACAAGATTTAATCATTGGAGATTTACAGGAAGGAGTCAAGACAAGAAGTGCAACACAAAATGAATGTCTTTATCTCAGTTTTCTATCCAAAATTGAGCCAAAGAAAATTGAAGAAGCACTTCAAGATCTTGATTGGATTATAGCCATGCAGGAAGAATTGAATCAATTCACAAGAAATAAGGTCTGGAGATTGGTGCCCAAACCAAGGAATAGATCAATAATTGGTGCCAAATGGGTCTTCAGAAATAAATTGGATGAAGCTGGTACAATTACAAGGAATAAAACAAGGCTGGTAGAAAAAGGTTATTCTCAAGAAGAAGGAATTGACTATGAAGAAACCTTTGCCCCAGTTGCAAGTCCTCTCAGGGGATTGACTTTGCCTCTCTTCACTAAATATTCTCACATTCTCACTCAAAATCATCCTATAAGGGCTCCTATGGGCTGTGAGATCAGCAACTTAGTTCAAGTAAATTATGTACAGTTTCTGGTTCCACAGAAGTGATAGGGGAAGGAGTAGAAGTCAATTGTGTATGTACAATTGGAGAAGTATATGTTTCTATAGAAGAAGTATTTGCAAGTGGGGGAACATAAATGTTTATTGCAGTAGTATGTACAGGTGCATTGTTGTCCCCAGACTGTGCCACAGTGATTGAATCATTTAAAAAGGAGTCAACCATTTGAACATGTTGATTATCAATCACTGTGTCAATGAGTGTTGGCTCCTCCAATAATTGAGAAATTGGAGAATCTGATGTCATGACACTTAGAGTTTGTGTCATGATATCTGAAGAAATTTGAGGAATTGAGAAAGATGGGAGAGGTGTAGAAGGGAGTGTTGGCTGGACCATCGAATAAGGAGGTGATCCATCAAAAGAAGTTGTGTGTGCACTCACTGTGTCAGTTATCTGCAAGTGGCTCTCAGAGACCCTGGTGTTAATTTCATCAGGGGCTATGGTCACTGTTTGTGCCTCACTTAACTGTATTCCTGGTTGGGGACTATTTTCAATAACCAATTCCTTTTGAGAGGAACTAGTTAGAAATGTGCTTAATTCCTTATTAAAAGCAGTATCCTTTTGAGAGGATACTGCCTGGGCTGGCTATAGGGTTACTCTCTTGGTTATTTTCTTCTTCTTCAATCTCCTTAAGCCAATCACTCTCTCTCCTTGCTCCCCCTCACTTGTTACGGTTTCTTCAGTTTGTTTTCTTTTGGTACCTTTAGTCTTTTGGGAGACTAAGGTCTGGGTTAATGAGAGTGATTGTGTTGAAATTTGCGGTACTACTTGAGTAGGCAGAGAAATGGTAGTGTTCTCTGCCATAGTAGTTGAAGGAGAAGAAGTAATAGGTTGAGAAGAAGAAGGGAGAGTTTGAGATACCGGTTCCATATGTGATGGAAGTATAAATGATTCTGCGGTATAAGATTTCTTTATTATTTCTACAAATAATTTCTTCGTTTGTTTATAACTCTGTACAACAATATCATTCTCAAAAGAAAGATTAGTAATTTGATCCTTAATAATCATTGACAACAATCTAACATAATAAACTTCATGTTTTCTAGAAGTAAAACTACCCATTTTATTTACAAGATTATCAAAAATTAATTTTCCTATATTAATTTTTACATTCCTAATCATGGCATAAGCAATTTTTAGAGTTAAAGATGTTATCACCTCATAGTTAGAGGACTTACCTGAAAACACCTTTGTGATTGTGTCAAAGAGATAGGAAATCTCTCTTTTCACATTGACCCTCTTGAGGTCTTTGAACTTCAAAGCTACATTATTTGGTGAGTTGTAGCCCAGTTTCCTCAAGAAGTCAAGCAGTTCAGCGTCACTTGACACTTCCACGAACTCCTGCATTGGTAGTCCCAGTGCAGAATTAATTCTGAAAGAAGTTATCTTTCCCTTTTCAGAAGAAATTTTGAATGAGATTCCCTTGACAACCTTAGGTCTGGTTGCAGAGTACATGAATTTGGAACTCGTTTATAGTTGTGCTAGTGCTTCCCCAGACATCTCATCATCGGTAAAAATGGCTCGGCTGTACTTTGAGTTGAATAAATATCGCATCATTGGTTTAAAGCAAGCTTCTACCTCTTCGATGTCTGAAAAACCCACAAAGTTGGTTTATGGAACCACTAGATCTCTTGGTAGTCGTTTAGCAGTGCTTGGTGCCATTGATACTGTTGAGGAGTTGAAAATCTATGGTTTCTGTGAATAAGAGAGATAAAGAAGGAAAACTCAAGCAAATATCAGAGATAGGTTAAATGTTTTGAGGTATTTCAGAAAGAGAGAGAGAGGGAGTATAAATACCTGGCTTTTTGACTTTTGAAAACCATTCTTGAAAACACGCTATCAGGGTGTCGCATCAATTTTGTGGTGACACGTCATCAGGGACAAGAGAATTCCCTGATGAATTATTATCACAGACTCCACACAATCCCCTGATGTAGTCAAAAGCCTTTTACTTGACCTTGATGTTCGATGAATATACACACCCTGAACTTGATGCTCGGAACAGATACCCTGACCCTGAAGCGCGAGACGGATACCCTGACCCTAATGCGCGAGATAGATATCCTGACCCTGATGTGCGGGAAGGATACCCTGACCCTGATGCTTTTCGACAGAGACCTTGACCCTGATGCATCAGACAAAAACAAACACAAACATAGAAGTATATGTACATATTTACATATTTAACACATATATTCACATATCAACTACATTTATCAGGAATTTATGAGATAAGTTAGGAATACCAGAACTTAAGCACTTGATAGCTTGAGTTATTCCAACAATCTTTCTGACATATCTCTAGCAAGCTAATTAGACTTCATTTTGCATAATTCACCATACCCAGTTCTCCCATAAGATTGATAAAGGTGGCTTCATCAAGAGCCTTGTTGAAAATGTCTGCCAGCTACTTGTTTGTTGGTACAAAATGTAGTTAAATTATTTCATTCATAACATATTCCCTGATAAAATGATATCTGATTTCTATATGTTTGGTTCTGGAGTGTTGCACAGGATTTTCAACAATGGCAATGGCACTAGTGTTATTACACAAGATTGGAATTTTGTTGAAATTCAGGCCATAATCCATTAACTGATTTCTTATCCACAATATTTGTGCACAGCAATTTCCAGCTGCAATATATTCAGCTTCAGTAGTAGATGTTGATATTGAGTGCTGCTTTTTGCTGAACCAAGATACAAGCCTTCCTCCTAAAAACGGATAGCTTCCTGTTGTACTCTTTCTGTCAATTTTGCATCCTCCAAAGTTAGCATCAGAATACCCCAATAATTCAATTCAAGACTCCTTTGGATACCAAAGTCCCAATTCTGCAGTGCCCTTGATATACCTCAAGATCCTTTTTACTACTATCAGATGAGACTCCCTTGGATCAGCCTGATACCTTGCACAAAGACATGTTGCAAACATGATGTCAGGCTTACTTGCTGTCAGATACATCAGAGAACCAATCATTCCCCTATAAGTCTTTAGATCAATTTTCTTTCTATTCTTATCAGGGTCAATCTTGGTTGATGTGGCCATAGGTGTCTTTGCTACTTTTGAGTCCTCCATGTCAAATTTCTTAAGTAGCTATTTGGCATACTTTGTCTGATGAATATAAATCCCATCAGTGACTTATTTGATTTGCAGCCCCAAGAAATACGACAATTCACCCATCAAACTCATTTCATATTTGCTTTGCATGAGCTTGGAGAACTTTTCACACAATCTAGTGTATGTGGATCCAAAGATGATATCATTAACATTTATTTGAACCATGATCAGATGTCCTTGGTGTTGTCTAAAGAACAATGTTTTGTCAATGATACCTCTTGTGAACTTGTTATCCACTAGAAGCTTTGACAGTGTATCACACCAAGCTCTAGGAGCTTGCTTCAATCCATAAAGTGCTTTCTCTAGTTTGTAGACATGATTTGGGAATTTTGAACTTTCAAACTCTGGTGGTTGTTGGAAATACACCTCTTCTTCTAGTTTCCCATTGAGAAAGACACTTTTCACATCCATTTGAAAAACTTTAAAGTTTGAATGTGCTGCATAGGCTAAGAGAATCCTTATAGCCTCAAGTCTGGCTACTAGTGCAAAAGTTTCATCAAAGTCAGTCCCTTCCTCTTGAAGATATCCCTTTGCAACCAGTCTTGCTTTGTTCCTTATAACAGTGCTAGTTTCATCCATCTTGTTTCTGAATACCCACTTGGTACCATTTATAATTCTGTCTTTTGGTTTAGGCACCAGCTTCCATACTTGATTTCTTTCAAATTGATTTAGCTCTTCCTACATAGCCATGATCCAATCTGCATCTTGAATGGCTTCTTCAAATTTCTTTGGCGCTATTTGTGAAAGAAAGCAAGCATATAGGCATTCATTAGATGTTGCTTTTCTGGTTTGCACTCTCTTATTTGGATCACCAATTATCAGTTCTGTTGTGTGACTTCTAGGCCATTTTGGCTTAAAGATGTACTTTGCTGAGCTTGCCTGATTATCATCTCCTCCCCCTAAGTCTGTGCTACCAGTTTCTGAGAAAACTCCCCCTGAATTTGTGCTTAAATCAGGGTTAAAGTGATCCCCTAATGTTGCATTCCCTAATGGATTATCCCCTGATGGTGTATTCCCTGATCTGTTGTCCAAGAAGTTAACTTCATCTGCTGTAGGGTCTTCTATATTATTTGGATTGACATCAGAGATGGATAAATTCTCCATTTGTCTGCACTCATCAGCTTCATACTCTTGACAATCAAAATCATCTTCATTTTCAAATCTCAGTTCTTCATGAAAACCAAGATCTTCAAGTCCAAAAATCTCTTGATCATCAAAAGCTACATTTATAGACTCCATCACCACTTGGAGTCTTTTGTTATAAACCCTGTAGACCTTAGATGTCAGAGAGTAACCTAGGAAAATTGCTTCATCAGCTTTTGGATCAAATTTTCCTAAGTTCTCACCAAAGTTTCTTAACACATAGCAATTGCATCCAAAAACATGTAGAAACTTGATGTTTGGTTTTCTCCTTGTCATTAGCTCATATGGGGTTTTGTTGTGAGCTTTGTTGATTAATGACCTATTTTGAGTAAAGCAAGCAGTGGATATTGCCTCAACCCAAAAATAAGTAAGAATCCCTGCCTCTGCTAGCATTGTTCTAGTAGCTTCTATCAGGGTTCTATTTTTCCTTTCCACTACACCATTTTGTTGAGGAGTCCTTGGAGCATAAAATGTATGATTGATGCCTTTCTCCACACAAAATCCATCAAAAGCTGCATTCTTGAATTCAGTTCCATTATCTGTCCTCAATATCCTAACCACTGACTCTGACTCAGTCTCCACTTTCTTTACATGGTCAATGATTTGTTGAGGTACTTCAGACTTAGTATTTTGAAACTTGACCTAAGTATATCTGGTGTAGTCATTCACAATGACCGTTGCAAATCTTTTCTTTGATACTAACATTATGTTGACAGGACCAAAGAGATCCATACGTAGCAATTGAATTGGATCTTGGATCATTGTGACTTCCTTGCTGACAAAGGATGATTTCCTTTGCTTCCCTTGTTGGCAGGCTGAACATAATCCTTCTTGAATAAATTCCACTTGAGGTAGCCTAGTTACCAATTCTCTCTTCACCAAATAATTGATAGCTTTGTAGTTCAGCTGAGAGAGCTTCTTGTGCCATAGTCTGCTCACATCAGAGGTAGCCTTGCTATAGAAACATGACTCTCCATCCATTGACTTAAAATCAGCAATGTAGAGATCTCATTTCCTTACCCCTGATAAGACTAGTTTCTTTTGAGATTAAGCACTGATCCCCTTTGAAAGAAATGATGTAACCTTTATCACATAGTTGACTCATGCTTAATAGATTGTGCTTCAGCCCATCAACTAGTGCTACATCTTCAAATGAGACATTCCCATTTGCTGCTTTGCCATAACCAAGAGTCAATCATTTGCTATTGAAAGAGATCACTAGACCAACGTTTTTTTGGAACTCTGTGAGCAGGGCTTTGTTTCCTGTCATATGTCTTGAGCAGCCACTGTCTAGAAACCATATTTGACTGCCTTTGACTTTTCCCTGCACACAAATAGCATTTAATTTATTTTTGGTACACAAGTGGTTTTGGGTCCTTTAGGTTTAGTCACAGTTAATACATCTTTTTCATTATTTGTGACTTTTGGTTTTGGTAATGTACACACTTTCTCCTTTTTAGGAGCTTCAATAATAGCTTTAGATTTACCAACATTTTTCTTTTCTTTACCCTTAAGGGTGCATGCAAGATTGAAAGGTAAATCATCAGCATATAAGATAGTGCCAGTTAAAATCTGTGGTTTTTCCTTACACTGAAAAGATAAATGATTATTATTACCACAGTTCCAACACACTTTTCTAGGGGCTTCTTGAATAAGGGTGTAGTTACTAGCTTTCTTTACACCTAACTTTCCATTCCTATTCTTTTTCTTATCCCCTGACAGGCTTTTATCCCTTGAAGGGCTACGAATTCATGATGCACTCTTATCCCTTGATGACTGTGTATCCACTGATACACAGTCTAGTTCCTTCTTGACTGGGAATTTGAGTGCTTTGGCAAGAACAGGTTTCTTGCCACTCCCACCACTAGTGGAAGTTCCATACATTGAGAAAACATTCCCTTTTTCTAACCTTGTCACAGCCTTAACAATTTTGATAGGTTGTATAGGCATTTTTCCAAAGCTAGTTGCATTTTTAACCTCAATAAGAGTTTGCTTCATTAGAGTCTCTTCATAGCCTAAACTAGATTTGTGATCAAATTTCTGACAGTTTAATTGATCATCCAATTTCTTGCTTGACTTATTCCATTTCTTTATGACTTCCCTTTCTTGTTTCAAAAGATTTGAGGTCCATTCTTCTCTTTTAACAGCACAGACAAGGAGATTCTTAGTTCTTGAGAGTTTTTTTTCAAGATTCTCAAGTCTAGTGAGTTCTGATTCTAAAAGAGTATTTCTAGTAGTCAAATGTTAATTTATTTTCTATACTCTCTCAGTCTCAGCTACAGCACTCCTTAAAGTATCATAAAGATCTTTTATCTCTCAAGTCATTTCCTTAACAATTTTAACACAATCATTTCTAGACATGTTAGTGGAAATTTCAAGACTTACTTATAAGCTGTTACTGTCAGCGGATGAGGGAGCTGCTACTATCAGTGGATGAGGCCATCAAGGCTAGGTTGACATATTCTGCAGTGTCTTCTTCTTCTGAGTCCGCCAATCCTTTCTCTCTGCAATATATGTTTTTCCCTTCTTAGTAGCATTAAGAAGGTCAAAGTATTTCTTCTTATAGTCCACATCAGCCTCTTTTCCCTTGGATTCACCTACTTTTGTGGCCTTGCGGCACTTATTCGCAAAGTCGCCCATCTCATTGCATTTGTAGCACTTTATTCTTGATTTATCAATAAAGCTTTTGGTGCTACTAGATTTCCTTGCTGAAAATCTTTTTGACCTTGATGATTTTTGAAATTTCAGCTTAGAAAACCTTTTTACAAGAAAGGCCATGGTTTCATCCAGTTCTTCTAACTCTTCAGGAGTGTACTCAGTTTCCTTTGAGTCAACTTCTTCTTCTTCTTCCGAGCTTTCTTCAGCATCTCCTGACTGCTGCTTCATCAAGACACTTGGTCTTGCTTCTTTTTTGTTCTTTCTAGCAGCCATCAAGGCTACAGATTTAAGCTTCCTAGTATCCCCTGACATTTCAGATCTTTGTTGAACCTCTAGTTCATATGTCTATAGGGTACCATAGAGCCTATCCAAGTCTAGGAGATTCATGTCCTTGGATTCCCTGATGGCTGTAGTCTTTGGATCCCACGATATAAGAAGTGCCCTCATGAATTTTCTATTGATGTCTTTGTTGGCATAGCTCTTCCTATACATCCTTAGGTCATTTACCAACCTGTTAAATCTGTCAAACATTTCAGTGAGTGTTTCACCATTTTTCATTGTGAACCACTCGTACTATTATGTTAACAGCTGCAGTTTGTTTTCCCTCACATCCTCAGTACCATCACACAAGATCTGAATAGTATCCCATATAGACTTAGACGTTGTAAGATTCATGATATTGTTTAGCATATCATCATCTAAACCATTATATAGGATGCCTGTGACTTTTAGATCCTTCTTTACTTTCTCTCTTTCCTCTGGAGTCATTTCTTCAGTGGTCTTTGGAATTAACCTTTCTAGAACACTGACTCCATTAACAACCTTTTGAGGAATGAGCTTCTTTGGAACGTGAGGGCCTTCTTCTAGAATTTGCAAGTATTCATCATCGATTGCTCTTAGATGAACTATCATTCTTTGTTTCCACTGATGTTAAGACTTACAGCATCCACTGATGGCTTCCACTGAGCAGCGTTGAGCATTTCCCCTGACGGGTTGCCTTGTCACTATCATGCCCTGATAGATTCCCCTGACAGGTTGGCCTGCCATTGTCATGTCCTAACGCGTTCCCCTGATGGGTTGATTTGACAATTGCATGCCCTGACGCGTTCCCCTGATGGGTAGATTTGACAATGTCATGCCCTGACGCGTTCCCCTGATGGGTTGGCCTGCCATTGTAATCCCCTGATGGGTTGGCCTGCCATTGTAATCCCCTGATGGGTTCCCCTGATTGGTTTCAATCATTGAAGCTTTGTCGATTTCTTCTGGAGTGTCTGATGTGCGGAATTCTTGGTTGCATTTAAGTAGTAACATACATTCCTTTTCACTATCAAGTCCTTTAGAGGTTTTCACATGATGACTTGCATAATGTTGTGCAGTTCATCCCCTGAAGACTAAATTGATCATCAGTGGATACAAAACTTGTGCAGATATATTAAGGTTTATAGAATACCTTAAGTATTTACAGATGCACAATTATTCTCTAAACATTATCATGATTATTTATCTCTAACAACTATCCCCTGACAGACTAAGACGTCCATCAGTGGATGCTTATTTGTGCAAATATATTAAGGCTTATAACATACCTTGATTATTTACAAGTGCACATTTATTAAATAATCTTTATATCATCATCAACATCATTATACCTAACATTTTCAGTCTCTGACAATACAATTCTTAGTCTCCGATAGGCTAACTGTGACGACCCCAAAATCCCTTACTGGATCAGGGCTTCGTCAAAAGAAGGAAAAGATAACATCACATCCATTCGTAACATAAATACTAATAAAAGGAATTAGTTGAGAGTTATTACAACCCCAAAATATTACATTTCAGCGGAAGCTAATTCATCTGTAAATTACAGTCCATAACCATTACAACTTCAAATATCTTCCTTCCTTCCTTAGCGACACTCAAAAGAATTAATAAAACTCAGTAGCCGATCATCTTTGCCTTCCCCTTGTCAGAGGGTTTAGCCTTTGGATCATGCCCTGCAAGACATTAAGTTCAACAAGAATGAGCGATTTATGCCCAACAAGTATATAAATAATTTAAAGAAACAATCTGAAATATTGTATGAAGTTCAATTCTATTTAGGAGGCTTAGTGAAACAATACTAATGCCTCAGAAATCTTTGAATAAACCTTAGGATTACTGATGATAATCAACGTGTAATCCTTCTTGAAGAAAGTCAGGTATTCACCTATGTAAAACCTTTTTCAAAATATCCATCGGGGGCTAAACCCATTGGATCTGCTAACCATACAGTACAAAACTGGCCTAACTATGACCTCATGATCCCTCCTTATGTGAACGTACGTAGTCACTTATAATTCCTCTAGGTCAGGTGAAGAACAAATCAACACCTTCCCCTTCCTCTTGCCAACCATGTGGCATAACCCATTTAAGGGACATATCATTCTCATTCATTAGCACGGATATAAGATTTAAGAATAGTTGATAATCAAAGCTCAATTATATCCATATACTTTCATTCATATAATGCTAGCGGAATTTAAAGCATAGCATTCTTATTCATAAAAGCAATTGAAACATATAATCAAAGTCTTGCACGCATATCGAATCAAATGATACTGCGTTAAATTGAAATAAGCATCAGAATGAATGTATATACTTGCATCAACTTGCAATAAACATAAGATTGTGAATATACTTGTCTCGGTCCTTTGCATAAAAATCAAACTCAATCTACTCGTGAGTGAAAGATTATGTAAAATATGTTTATAGCATGATAATTTAATACCTTGATAAGAATTATGAAAGAAAAATGCATGTGTGATGTCCTTAAACTTTACTATCTTAAATTCGACATAGGAACTCTTGAAGTTAAATAAAATAATTTAAGAAAATATAGTTTTAAAGTTTCAAAAACAAACTGCGCATCAACGGATAATTTATCATCAGGGGATAACCGGACATCAGTGGGTAAACTACCCGTCAGGGGATGTCTCTCGGCCATCAGGGGATAGCCTTTGACCATCAGGGAATAGTCATCAGGGGATGACATACCATTCAAGGGATAATTTACCCATCAGGAGATAATTGCTCACCACCAAACTCGTCGGGTGACAACTTATTCAACGCTGAACTCACTAAGTCATCGCTGAACTCATCAGTGGATGATCTGTTCAGCACCAAACTCCTCGGCTGTCAGGGGATGATTTGTTCATTGCCAAACTTGACAAGTTAGCTCCAAACTCTTCGGGAAACAACTTGTTCAGCGCCGAACTCACTAAGCCATCGCGAAACTCAGTTGGCTATCGCCAAACTCCTCGGGGACTAAGAGCTTTAGTCATCAAAGACTAGCATACCTTGCCCACTAGAGACTATGGATGACGTCATCAGGGACTAAACTTAGCCTGTTGGAGACTAAGGCTAACGTCATCAGAGACTAATCGTTAATTCATCAGAGACTAACTCATCTCATCAGAGACTAACAACTTTCCTTCATTGGAGACTAACAACTTTCCTTCATCAGAGACTAACAACTTTCCTTCATCAAAGACTAACAATTTTAGCCTATCAGAGACTAACTATTCAAGCCTGTCGAAGTCTAACTTCGAATCTCCCAGAGACTATTTTATAGGGTCAGAGACTAACTCTAACCCGTCGGAGACTAAGTTAAGACTTGTCTCAGACACAGTGGTGTCTACCTCACTCCTCCATGGGTGGCGTTCTCAACCATGACCACACTTAGGTTAACTCTCATCATTCTCTCAGCAATACAACATAACATCTCTTGGGGTCTACTAGATCTCGCAGACACAGATTAAGCTTAAAAACTCAGGTTGACAAAGGCTCAAGCATGGCGTTGCAACTACTGATAAAAAGAAATATTTGGTTTGTCTATCCAATGGTTGTTAACATTCTTACCCTCACCTTGGATAGCTTTTGAAATAAAAATGCAATAACTTCAGGTGTTGAAAGCATGCATTAACTCGTACTTTTGGAATGAATAAACAAGGTATTTAAACGTGGCATGCAAAACAGAACAAAAGTGTAAGAAACAAAGTAGGACTTTAATGTAAAGCTCTTACCTCTTTGGCTGTAAGGAAGAAGTTAAAAGCCTTGGGTTGCACTTTGAAAAAGGATAGTTGCCTTGAGAGTAAACCTGGATTTGGTGGTATACTGTATAGAAGATTTTATGAAAGTGGGGCTAGGGTTGTACGCCAAGGATATATATATATATATATATATATATATATATATATATATATATATCACTTGCTGAATCAACAAGAGTTGTTGGATTGTTTGAGTTTTGATTTCGACCGTTGGTTGGAAAAGGCAGCAACGGGCTTTAGAAAGAAGTGATTGGTGAGAAAGGGTGGATGCAATGGCTGCTAACGTCAGTCGGTCATCTATCACCTCCCACTCTAGTGTACTGTTGGAGATGATATGCATTAAATGCCTCAGGTCTCCCAGCAGTCTTTGGTTTGAAAACGGCTACTGTAGCCTAAACCCGTTCACCCCTTGTGTCCCCCCCCCCCCCCCCCCCCCGCCTCCCCTCATGAACAATCATTATACTACCTTTTGAATAAAATAATCATATAAAGATTTGGAGCTCAAAATACATTTAAAATCTTTTGAACATCACATTGCCAATGAACTTTCATTATTCATACCAAAAAGAAATTAAACCTCTATGCATAAAATAATTCACAAAATGAATAAATCATATAACAATATTATTTAAAATTTTCAGGTTCTCACACTAACTTTTAGTCTTTGACTTTGACTTTATTGAACTTTCCAAATGCATTCCTAGTAGTCTCTTACAATTCATTTTAACTTACTCTCTTACAATGATATTTTACATATATCAGAGAGTAAACTACCAACTACAAAAATTTATCTGCTAATGTTTATCAGCAAGTTCTAGTACAATTATAAGTTATAACAATTCTAAGTATTATACATTATCATCAAATGTCATAATTCGTAACAATCTCCCCCTATTTATGATTATCAATGATAAGCATAAATCAAGGTTTGATGATGATGTCAAAACACAAAACTCATAACAACATTACTTAGAATTGAAATTAAAGATGTGTAAACACCATTGTATCAATTATGTTCTACTAATAATGATGACTGCATTAATCGCTTTGTTGGCTTTCTACAGCTTCAAGCTCAACCATCAATCTGCCAACATCTTTAACAATTCTCCCCCTGTCTTTATTAGAATTACTCATAACTCCATTTGACCTGATCATTCTCCCCCTTTGTGACATCAACATCTTAATGTTGACGGGTAAAAATGGATAGATTAGGTTGACTAGCATGAAGAAATATTTCAGCTCATGAATGTCCTTTGAACTATGTTCTTACTATTCTCCCTCTTTGAATGTCTTTTGAATTTGCAGGAAGATTAGTAATAATACTAATTGTGTGTCCCTTGACATTTTTTAGCTCAGTTTGAAGACCATTGATCATAAAGTGTTGGAGCTTCATGCTTCATGTTTCTCTTTTCTGTGTTGATCAATGCATCATCATGTAAGTATAGTTGCATTTGATCCTTGTGTTCATTAAATACTTTGGTATGAGGTGTGTTTTCTCAAGCTCACTAGAAATATTTTAACTTTTTATTTGTGGATGACCTGGAGTGGTGTAGGAAATATAAGAAGTAAGTATTTTGCATCAGTGGATGCTTGATAAAGAACAATTGTATTATTCATTGATGAGTTGAGAGCTACTATTTAAGTTTCAGTTGTAGGAGTTGGCTTCTCTGATGATTGAACTATCAGAGAATCTGAAACCAATGGAATTATGAGATTTCCATTGCTTCTAAAGAAATATCAAGGAGAGAAGAAGAAAGAATAAGGGTAGAATTTGAATATTGGCTACTCCTCTTAAATAGAGAAAAGAGAAGCATCAATGTGAGACCCTGTGTGTGCATTTAGTGACAAGTTGATCTTTGATCAGAGACTGTTTCTTCTTCTTCCTCTGAAAGGTATTTATAGATGTGATCATTGTAGACTGAGATAACTGTGTCATTGGAGGTAAACTATTTTCAATAGATACAGCCTGTTGAGAGGTTGCACTTAGAGATATGTGTTTTTTCCTTTTAGTCTCAACGTCCTTTTGATAAGATACTAAGCAATCTCCAAGGGTTCTTATTGTTTCTTATTTCATCCTTATAACTTCCTCTAAATGCTCACCCTCCACCTCATCAATTGCTAGTTGTTGTTGTTTTCTTTTTACAACCTTTATCTTTTGAGAGATAGAGGAGGTGACTTTTGTTATAGACTTGTATTAAGAGGGTTTTGCTAATTGGGTAGAAGAAGTTGGACCATCCTTTATTGTAGCAGAAAAAAGAAATAGAGAAGATAACTTAGAAATTAAGATTTTAATTTCTACTACCAGCAGGTAATTATCCACTGATTAATAAGTCATCAGGGGATAAATTAATATTTGCTGCTGATTAACAGACTTTCACAAAATTTTTAAGGTTTTATTCACCAAAGTTGAGCATACTTAACTCACCTACCAACCTGTTGAAGGTGGCTTCATCCAATAATTTGGTGAATATGTCTCCAAGCTGCTTCTAAGTGAACAAAGTGAAATTCCATTGTATCATTCATCACATGTTGTCTGATGAAGTGATACTTGATGTCTATTTTCTTTTTCCTAAAGTGTTGTACATGATTCTCTGTAATAGCAATAGCATTGGTGTTATCACAATAAATAGGAATTTGATTGTATATCATACCATAGTCCATTAGCTAATTTCTCATCCATAAGATCTGAGCATAGCAACTCCCAATAGCAATGTATTTAGCTTCAGCTGTTAAGGTTGACACAAAATATTTTTTCTTGCTAAACCATGACACTAGTTTGCATCCAAGAAATTGACAACTTTCTTTTATGTTTTTCCTATCTATTTTGCAACCTGCATAATTTGCATATGAGTCGCCTATTAGTTTGAATCCAGATTCTCTAGCATTCCAAATGCCAAGATTTGGAGTACCCTTAAGATAACTGAATATCCTTTTTACAACAATCAGATGAGACTCTCTAAAGTCATTTTGAAATCTAGCACACAGACATGTAGAAAATATTATATCTGGTCTACTGGTAGTTAGATATAAGAGTGAGCCTGTCATACCTCTATAAATTGATATGTCAATTTTCTTTCCTTTCAAATTAGTAACAAGTTTAGTGGATGTTGCCATAGGTGTTTTAGCAGTTGAAACATCTTCTGTTAGGCTTAATGTTGAGAATGATGATGATGTATCTATTCTGTAGTTCCTTTAATAAATGTGCACTTGTAAATACTCAAGGTTGTTGTCAAACCTTAGTATATTTGCACAAATAAGTATTCACTGTTGGACAACTTAGTTTATCATGGAATAGTAGGCATCACACTAGGCAAGTCATCAGTGGATATCTCAAGGACTCTATAGTGTCAGGGAAGATCTGATTGTACTTAAGAAGTCAAGTATTCCGCACATCAGATATTCAAGATAAAGCCAGCAAAGTATCAGTTATAAAAAATGTTAGTGTACAAAAAGGCATCAAGGGATAACTTGATCTTCAGGTGATAGCTTGACTATCAAGGGAAACCATCATAAGGTACGTTGACTATCAGGGGAAACTATTAGGGTATAGTCTGACTATCAAGGAATACCATCAGGGGATATCTCATACACTCCATCAGTGGATAACATCAGTGCACATCTTTGGGTTTTAACATCAGAGGATCAAGAAGCACTGATCAAGTCTACATCAGGGCTTGTCATCAGTGGAAAGTGAAGCACTGATCAAGTCTACATCAGGGCTTGTCATTGGGGGATCCAGAAGCATTGATCAAGTCAACATCAAGGCTTGTCATCAGGGGATTGTAAAGACCTAACTCACATGTCATCAGGGATTAAAAGACATTCACTCATACTTCGCAAAGAAGCAAGGGGTATAACTGGGAAGATATTTTTTGAAATATGGTGGTCCAATATCAACCTTTATACCTGAAATGCATGGAGAACAGGAATATAAACAAAAGCAACAACATCCTATAGAGGTGTGACACGTATATCTTCGAAAGGACAATGACAGGACATATTGCGGCTACGTTGGAAAAGAAGCATGTCTTACACAAGGGTTCTAAATCTATTCTCCTATATATGTAAGGGTTGCTACACGAAACCACAAAACACACACAAACCAGATAGAAGCTTTGTAATAGTTCTCGAGAGAAATATTCAACGAGAAAAATTTAGCTAGTGCCTGAGAAAAGAAGTTGTAAACCTTTATAGATTTGAAGTTGTTTAAACACTTTGTGATTATACAGATTCCTAGAAAAACACAAGTTATAATACAACTATTTTAACTTGAATCTTTGTGTATTCATATTAAATATATGTATTATTTTTCTAGATATTGTAGTTATTTCAGTTTGTTCTTGTTAAGTGTTTAAAGAACGAAAAAGTTGTGGTGTTTGTATTCAACCCTCCTTCTACAAACACTTTAGTTTATATTGTTCTAACATCTTCCAAATTAAATTTCCTTAAAGATCTTTGATGTACTTTGATTGACTTATAAAAATAACATCATTGGTTTGTTTAACCTATAGACCTAAAAAAAATTTAATTCACCCATTATGCTCATCTCATATTTACTTTTCATCAGTTTTGAGAATTTAGAATATAACTTCTCATTTGTAGATCTAAATATAATATCATCTACATAGACTTGAACAAGTATTATGTCACCAGCATATTTTCAATGGATTAGGGTTTTATCTACAATACCTCTTATGAAATGATTTTCAAGTAAAAATTGAGATAAAGTATCATATCATGCTCTTGGTGTTTGTTTAAGTCCATAGAGTGCTTTGTCTAACCTGTATACATGATTGGGAAATTTCTGATCTTGAAAGCCAAGAGGTTGCTGGACATACACATATTCTTGTAGTTTCTCATTCAGAAAGGCACTATTTGTATCCATCTGATACGCTTTGAAATTTGCATGATCAGCATAAGCAAGAAATATCGTAACTGCTTCCAATCTTTCCACTAGTGCAAAGATTTCATCATAGTCAATCCCTTCTTATTGCGAATAACCTTTTGCAACCAATCTAACCTTATTCCTTGTCACTGTACCAGTTTCATCCAGCTTGTTTCTAAAGACCCATTTAGTACCAGTTATTGATTTGTTCATTGGTTTTGGCACTAGTCTCCAGACCTTGTTTCTCATAAACTGATTGAATTCCTCTTGCATAACAATCATCCAATCAGGATCCTTCAATGCCTCTTCAACTTTGTTAGGTTCCATCCGTGATAGAAAGTTGAGATAGAGACGTTCATTCTAAGTAGCACTTCTGGTTTTAACACCTTTAGTTGGATCTCGTATGATTTGCTCCATAGGATGATTTCTTGTCCATTTAATTTGTGGAGGTAATCTTCTTGAAGAAGAAGCTTTATTTGTTTCTTGTCCTCCATAGTGTATAGTGCTCTCAGCTTCTTGAAAAGCTCCCCCTGAAACAATGGATATTTTTGAATTGGAGTTTCAGATATCCTCTAATTCATTATCCATTGATAGTGGATTATCTGCTAATGCAGTATTCTCTGATGTAACATTATCCACTGATACTGCATTATACTTTGTTAAGGCTTCCTGAGCAGATATTGAATTATCCATTAGCAAGGTAGCTTCGTGGGGTTCAGTTTCATCATCTGAAGAGTCTAGAAGATCCACTTCATTTTCATTTTCAAACTTTAGAGTCTCATGATTCCCTTCATCTTGCGTTCTTGTTATCTTTTGAACATCAAATGCAACATGAATAGATTTCATTACAATGTTCAGCCAAAGGTTGTAGACTTTGTATGCTTTGCTTATTAGAGAATAACATAGGAAAATTGCTTCATTAGCTTTAGGTTCAAACTTTCCTAAGTTTTCACCTTGATTCCTTAACACAAAGCATCTTCCACCAAATACATGAAGAAATTTAACTGTAGGTTTATTGCAAGTCATTAGCTCATAAGGAGTCTTGTTGTGAGCTCATAAGGAGTCATAACTGAAGGTCCTATTTTGAGTGAAGCAAGTAGTTGAAATTGGTTTAGTCCAAAAGTAGGTAGGCAACTTGGCTTCTTCAAGCATTGTTTGGGCAGCTTCAATTAGAGTTCTCTTTTTCCTCTCAACTACTCCATTTTGTTGAGGGGTTCTTGGAGTAGAAAATGTTTGAGATATTCCCTTGTTCACACATAAACATTCAATTTTGGAGTTCTTCAACTATGTTCCATTATCAGTTCTTAGAACTCTAACAGTCAGCCCATATTTAGTTTCCACTTTTTTGATGTGATCAATCACCAACTGAGCTGCTTCATTCATGGCATGCTAAAATTTTTCCCATGTGTATCTAGTGAAATCATCAACTATCACTAGAGCATACATTTTCTATGAGATGAACTTAATGTTTATAGGTCCAAATAGATCCATATGAAATAGTTGCATTGGACTTGTAATTGGTGATATCTCTTTGCTCCTGAAGGAAGTCTTCTTTTGTTACCCTTTCTACCATGCTCCACACAAACCATCATGAGTGTATTCCAGTTGTGGAAGTTCAATCACTAATCCTTTCTTCACCAGAGTGTAGATTGTCTTGAAGTTCAGGTGAGAAAGATTCTTATGCCATAGCCAACTTTCATCTACTGATATTTTACTATAAAAGTGTTAGAGATAAATGATGATGATGATGATTATGTAATAAATTGTGCAACTTTAAATACTTGAGGTATTTTATAAACCTTAAGATCAGCACAAGTTTTGCATCCACTGATGATAAATTTACTCAGCAGTGGATAGTTAATATCTTCACAAGACAAGTCAGAAAACAGGAACATTTAAAAGACTTGACAAAGTGAAGAAGAATGTCTAATGCTACTTGTAAGCAAACGAAGTATTCCGCACATCAGAAATTCTAAGTCAAAGTTACGTTGATTAAGTCCCATCAGGGGAACCCATCAGGGGGAACCCATCAGGGGGAACTCATCAGGGGGAACCCATCAAGGGGAACTCATTAGGGGGAACCTGTCAGGGGATGACAAGGGCAGACCAATCCGTCAGTGACACACTTCGGGACATATCAGTGTCAAGCAAATCCATCAGGGTAACTTGTCAGGGAGAATGACTAACATGACATCAGTGGAAGCCATCAGTGTATGCAGTCAGCTATAACGATCAGGGTCAAGAAGCACTGAGTATAACTCAAGTGAAGGACGAAGCCCTGATCAAGTCAATAAGCATCAGGGGATCCAGAAGCACTGATCAAAGTCTGTCAGGGCCGGCAGTCAGTGGATCGTTGTGACAGCATGCACCCGTCATCAGTTCTTAAACGAAAATCAACGTAACGTGTTACAGAAGCAAGAAATATTAACTAGAAAGATATTTCTTGAAGTTTGTTAATGGTCCAATGAGAACTCTCACGCATTAAATGCACACAGATCAGGGGAAGAAAAGTAGCAACAAAGCTTGTAACAGTCTGACACATAAAGTTTAGATGTGACATACTTGCGGCTAAGTTGAGAAGAGAAACACGTCTCAAGAACGTGATTTCAACCCACTGATTGATATATAAGCAACGGAGCTCTCATTACACAAATAATGATTGATTGAATCCATCCAACAGATCAAACAAGCACTGAAGCACAAAAACACTAGAGAGAAGCTTTGCAATAAATCTTGAGAGAGATATTTCAAAGAATATTAGAAGTTAGTGAGTGTGAGAAGCTGTGAACTCTATTCACAGAACTTGTAGCTGTAAATCACATTTGTGATTATACAGATTTCTAGAAAAACCTCGAGTTATAATATAACTATTTTAATTTAAATCTGCGTGTTCATTTCATATAGTTTTTCTGTTTGTTACAACTTGTTTTCAGTAAGCCTTATAAGTTTTTAAGTGCGAAAAGTTTCAGGTGTTTGTATTCATCCCCCCCCCCCCTTCTACAAACACTTGTGCTAATATTGCACTAACAAAAAGCATGTAGACTGATCTTTCCTTAATGAGCCAAAGTCAACTATGTAGAGGTTACCTTTCCTAACTCCAGTTAGAGTTATTTTTCCATCTTTGCTATTACTTATCAAGCATAGCTCATTCTTGAAAGTAACATGGTAACCTTTCTCATACAATTGGCTGATACTAAGTAAGTTATACTTACGACCATCAACTAGTGTTACACTTTCTAAGATGACATTTCTATTTGTGACTTTTTCTTCAGTTGCCACTGGTTTGACAAATTTTACTTTCTTAAATATGTGGATAGTAGCTATTGGTGTACTTTTACTTTTTCCAGTGATTGGCAATTACTCAATCACTGGCTGTTTGTTTTTGACCTTGTTATAGCCTAGTTCTTCAGTATGATTAGTACTATAATTTTCAGTTATTTCCCTCACATTTTTTGAGGAATTGGTTCATTCCTTTATGAGATCTTTCTCTTCTTTTAGTTTTTCCCTAAGTCATTCTTTTATTTCTAGGGCACAAGCAAGTCTCCAGTAAGGAATTCCTAGCAACTAATAGATCATTTTCTTTTAAATTCTCTCATTTTCTCTTACTGAAGACCTTAGGGTTGCATACAAATCCCTAATTTCAATTGACATCCTTTATGTTTTCTTTACAATCTGTAAGAGACATTTTAGAAAGGTCAGGTTTTACCTTAGTGCCCAGAGGAAAGCTGCTTGATCCAAATGTGGTTCTATCAGATGATATTTCCATTAGTGCAAGATTGATAAAATTCTTCATCATCTGACTAGTCTAAATATGCCGGTCCTTTTGTTCAGCAATGAATGCTTTGTTCTTCTTGTTGATGACTTCAAAATATTTCTTTTGTAATAGTCATCATCCTTCTTCACTTCCTTAGTATGTCTGGCAGACCTTTGCTTTTTGCTTTCATTTGCAAAGTGTCCATGCTCTTGACAGTTATAGCATTTGATTCTTTATCTGTCAATAGCACCAGACTGGACAGGCTTCTTTGTTGGTGTTGTCTTTTTGAAGTCCTTACCCTTCTTGAATCTCAACTTCTTGAATTTTCTTGCCAAGAAGGTCATGGATTTATCAATAGCCTCCTATTCCTTCGGAGTATTAGATCTCTTTATCTTCACTATCTATACTCTCAGCTTCACTTTCTTCTTCAATAAGAGCTTCTTTCCCATTAAGCTTCTTGTGTGAACCTCCAGCCATAAGTGCCACTCATTTTTCATTTTTGTGGTCTTGACTTAGACTTTCTCTCTGTTGAACCTCTAACTCATAAGTTATGAGGTTTCCATAGAGTTTCTCCAAGGATATTGAGCTGATATCCTTGGCTTCCCTTATGGTCATGGTTTTGGAATCCCACCTCTTTGCCAATGCCCTTATAAATCTCATATTCACGTCCTTGTTGGCATAAGTTTTGTCAAAGATCCTCAAGACATTGATCAACTTGTTGAATCTATCAAATAGACTTGTTAATTATTCACCAGGTTTGATTGTGAGCAACTCATGTTGTTGGATCAACAAGGATTGCTTGTTCTCCCTCACTTCCTCAATCCCTTCATACAACACTTGTATTGTCTCTCAAACCTCTTTGGAAAACTCTCAATTAATGACAATATTAAACATGTCATAGTACAAACCATTATAGATAATGTTCATAATTTTAGCATCCTTTATGGAGTCTTCATTTTCTTCAGTTGTCATATCTTTTGGGTGTTGGGGGATTGTATGCTCAGCGACTATTTGGCCATCTATTGTTGTCAAGGGAACAAACATCATTAGTTTTGGAGATGCTTCTTCTAAGATTTTTATGTAAGAAGGATCTGTAAATTTCATATGCATGTACATCATTCTCTTCCATAAGAAATACTCCTCCCTCACCAATAGTGGGATCTTTACATTACCACTTTTAATACTCATCTTGATCGTCTAGTAGGTATGTTAACTAAAAGGCTTTGATATCAATTGTTATTCCCAGATGAGTAATTATAAAAGGGGGGTTGAATATAATTCTCAAATTTGTTCTCCAATGTAAAGATCACAGTACAATCAATAAATAAATTACAGAAATTAAAATACAACAAATTGTATCAATTAATAAAGAATGACTTTTATTGATTTTAAATCTGAAATTACAATCTGGTTATCAAGAATTGATACCAACTTCTAAAAAACTTGTTCAATAATGAACAACTGTTTTCTAGAAAATAATTTCTAGCTTCTCAAGTTACGAAAACTTGTTTCCCAAAATCTCTAAGAATTTTTTGCATTATTACAAAATGAATGAATTGAAATAATAATCTCTTTATTTTTTTCTCTTCTATTTTCTTTTTCTTTTTTTTTAACAGCTTCTTATCTCTGTTCTGTAAGAATATCTTTATGTGAATAAAGATATTTATCGATATATGTTGTGTATTGAGATGGTCTGCTAGGTAATGAGATGTCTCTGCTTTTACAGACTAACTTCCCAGCCTTTTTAATCCTAATTATGACTTTGTTATAGATTTTGGTTGGCTTCGTTGGTTTAATTCAGAGCTCTAACCAACATAGGACTCTTCACTTTGGTTTCTTACAGGTTCAACAACAGTCTCCGATAATACAATTATTAGTCTCCGACAGTACCATTCGTAGTCTCCAACAATACAATTTTTAGTCTCCAATAGACTAATTCTTAGTCTCTGACTTTGACTTTGTTGAACTCTCCAAATGCATTTATGGTAGTCTCTTATAATACATTTTAACTTACTCTCTTACAATGATATTTTATATATATCAGAGAGTAAACTACCAGCTACAAAAACTTATCTGCTAATGTTTATCAGCAGGTTTTAGTACAATTATAACTTATAACAATTCTAAGTATTATACATCATCAACAAATGTCATAATTCCTAACTATCTGTGTTGTTCTCGGGTCGACAAACTTGTCTTTAGTAGTTTAGAAATATTGATTTCCTGTTAAGTAAAGTCAAAATTCTTTCAGACTTTTGTTTCCTCCATTTGTACCATTTTATTTTTTTAATCAGCAAAATTACTCCTAATATTAGCTTAATTTTCCTTTCATGTTGTATGATCTCTCGACTTAGAAATCAAAATGGATATACTGTTAGGTTTTATAACATTTGATGATGATTATCTTTAGATTACTTAGATTACAAATGTACAGAAAGTGCTAATTAGTAGCATTGAAGTTTTGTAGCCAGTAGTGATCTCTTTGTTTGTAATTCATTCATCTGTTATAAAGAGATAGATTCAATTTATTATGTAAAGGACTACTGGAATTCTATTGAAGTATCAACAAGCCAATCTGTGTATTTGATCCATCGGAGATTACAAAAAGGCTTATCGGAGACTAAGGCAACACTTGTCAGAGACTAAGGATTTTGCTACAAGAGACTAAGTTTTGTCTATCAGAGACTACGGCTTACGTTATCGGGGATTAAGAATAAAGCATCAGAGACTAAGCTTACGTCATCAAAGACTAAGCTTAGTGTATCAGAGATTAAGCTGACGTCATCAATGACTAGGCTTAATACATCAGAGACTAAGCTGACGTCATCAAAGACTAAGCCTAAACCATCGGAGACTAATAACTCTGTCTGTGACGACCCCAAAAATCCCACACGGGACCCGGGCGTCGTCAGGGGAAGGAAACAAACAACAACACATCCATACAACACTAAAGTACTAATGTGATTAATAGTACATCCTTATAAACATTCAGAGTACAAAACTTGCAGTGGAAACTAAGCTATTACAATAGCCTTAATCATCATCCTTACATGAAGTTGTGACCCGTAGGTCTTACAGACTTAACACTGTAATTGAGCCCTTACATCTTTAATCCTCTGCTTCTCCTCAGTACTACCCATAGTTAACTCATCGAGACCTTAAGCCCGTGTATCTTTCCTTTACTTGATCACTTGTAAAATATCTAACAACAACAAGGATGAGCAATTTACACTCAGCAAATATATAATCATAAGCTAGAAAAATAGATATTTCAAAAGCTTTAATATTCATTGATGTTGGGTGAAGCAATACCAAAACCTCCTGATAAATCAATAAACATGCATCATTTACGGTTCCCGAGTGATATCAATGGGTTAACCCTTTTTTAAAAAAAAACCTTGATTCGCCCTCTCTTCATCAGATAATGCATCACCTGACCAGACTGATCATTATCTGACTTCCTTTAACAATCAAATTTCATCCCAGCTGGTCAGCCTGATCGTTTGATTCCATCATTTGACATACGTAGTCACTTGCAGAAACCAATTAATCTGCGAAGGGTTGATTACCGATGCCTCGGTCTCTCATTCCCTAATCATCATTGGCCAGAATACCAGGTGAAAGCATTCAACAGCCCCTCAACTTCGCATATGGATATATCTTCTTGCAAACATTATTTTCATTTTGAATGGCCTTAGCGTGCTCGTCAAGTAAAAGAAGCGACTGCCAACATCATTGGCGTGCTCAACAATTAAAAGTAGAGACAACTAATAGCGTAACTATATATCCATACAGAAGTTGCTAGGGTGTGCATACAAGATCAAGTCTTGCAATACCCTTACATCATTTCCATCGTCTTTTGGTGTGTTAGGGATTTTAAACAATTAGCAATCACCCAATAACGCATAGCTCAATAATCAACATCATTTCACATACGTCGAATCAATGATCGTACGTTACTTAATCATCAAAGAGATTATCAACTTACATAGGCATTAACATCAATCATTTACGTAAATCAAAATAATGATTCTACGTAATCAGTAAGAAAAAGAGGGAATGAGTATATACTTGTTTTGGTCCTTAGCTGAGCTAAATTTAATTCACTTCCTTGGTGAAAACTTCTGTAAAACATACATATGTTTACTTAGCAGGAAAAACCTAAGCTTGAATATAAATGTGAGTATGTACGAATGTGATGTCTGTGATGTCCGAGCATTTTTATACTCTTGATGATCTCTTGAAGATTTAATGAAAACATTTGAGACTTTTTATTTAAACAAGCCTGAGGGATTTTCAGACTACTAAACATTCATCAGGGGAATGAGCTCTGATGGACAAGGGATAATCAATCATCAGGGGATAATTATCCGTCAGGGGATAACTAGTCATCAGGGAAAGTCTTACCCATCAGAGGATAAATTATCATAAGGGGATAACCATCAGGGAAAGATATTCTTCATCGCCAAACTCGTCGGGTGATAACTTTGACTATCGCCGAACTCTCTTGGCTTGTCAGGGGATGATTTGCTCATCGCCAAACTTAGTAAGTCATCACTGAACTTCATCAGTGGATAACCTATTCAGCGCCAAACTTCTAAGAGAAAAAAAATAGTTTAGCACCAAACTCCTCGGGGAAAAGTTGTTCAACGCTAAACTCGATAAGTCATCATTGAATTCCTCAGGGACTAAGAACTTTAGTTATCAGAGACTAGCATACTTTGCCCATGAGAGACTAACAACATTTCCTCGTTAGAGACCAACAATGACAAACCTCATTAGTCATCAGAGACTAACCATATTAGTCATCAGAGACTAACCTTATTAGTCATCAGAGACTAACCTTTACCCATCGGAGACTACCGCTGACGTCATCAGAGACTAAACTTAGCCTGTCAGAGACTAACTTTATCTCATCAGAGATTGTTGATGTCATCCTAACCCATCAGAGACTAAGGATGACGTCATCGGAGATTAACTTTAACTCACCAGAGACTGATGACATCATCTTAACCCATCGGAGACTAAGGATGACATCATCGGAGACTAGATTTATCCTGTCGGAGACTAAGGCTGACGTCACTAGAGACTATTCTTAGCTTGTAGGAGACTAAGAATTCTTCTCATGAGGGACTAACAACATTCATCAGAGACTAGCGGAATATCTCATCGGGGACTGATGACGTCATCTTAACCCCATCGGAGACTAAGGGTGATGTCATTGGGGACTAACTTTAAATCTCCCTCATCAGAGACTAACATCTACTCATCAGAGACTAACATTAACTCATCAGAGACTAATGTTATCTCGTCAGAGACTAATATTAGAGCTTGTCTCCGTTTTGATGGAAGACCTTACATGAACAAACTTACCCTAGGATGCCTCATAAACATGTAAATGCAGAGGAACATAATCCTTTAAACTTTTATTCCTTCTCGAAAACTTAGCATACAAGGTTAATAAATCTTTGATGCTATATACGAAAGAAACTGAGTAGAGTATCAGGTTCTTACCTCTTCATTTTTAAGGAAAAAATTAAAGCTTGTCTGGGAATAATTTCTCGAATGAAGAACTTTAGGAGAGAAAATATTTAGAAAAGAGATTGAAATGTTACCTCTGAATGAGGTATTTATAGCAAGCTGAGATTAAGCCTTGAGATAAGATGATTGGTTAATTTGGACGGTAAAACAGCTGCTCATCATTACTCTTAACAGCTAGGTAAATGTAATAAGCAGCTATTGTTCTTCATGCACATAAGCTTCATCAACTAATGACACATAAGCAGCTTACTAACCCAAACATCATACATACTTATGAGGTCATTTCCCTTACGTAAGCCATTCAGGTTGTTTTGAATGAAACTTGCTAACCTTCACACTCATATTCCATAACATCAATCTTTGATCATGCTTGATTAAATTAATCTCCTACAAGATTTTGAGATTACTTTATTCAAATCCCTTTGATGATTTTACAAAGGAAATTGAGGTTATAGAATTTTGGACATCACATGGACATAATACTCAAGCATTTAATATTCATACCATATACCTCATACGAAATCATCTCATAAACATTTATTTCTATTTATTTGAGAAAAATAAAATTCCGGGTCGTCACACTATCGGAGACTACACAACCTGATCAAAGACTAAAGACCAAAGACTAAAGTGATCGGGGACTAAGGTTGAAGCTGTCAGGGACTAGTCGTGAATTATTCCCTGATGAGATACAGAGTTTGAATTAGATAAGGAATGTCTTCAAGGTGGATTGAGATATTATTGAAGACGTAGCTGGTAAGGAAACTAACCAGAAATCTATTCCTAATCAAAAAGGAAAGATTGTGTTTGATTCGAATAAGGAAGCTGAATCATTATTGATTTAGAATAGGAAACTGAGTTAATGTAATTCAGTTTTAGAAGCTGTAATTAGGTTTACAGAATTGTAATAGAGAAGCTGTATAGGTATTCATAGTTTGTATCTTTATAATACAGAATAGAAGTTGACGATCAAATTGTGATTGTTAGAAGTTGTAATCAATTGTTAAAGCAATAAAAAACAATTGTTTATAAATTTGTTCTTGTTTTTGTTCTTTAATTTCTGCAAGTAAATATACTTTGAAGAATAGAAATTTGAAAAGATTTCAAAGAACTTGTATTTAACCCCCCTTCTACAAGTTCTCGACTATCTCACTGGGAAAACAATTGGTATCAGAGCCTTTAATTGAAATTAATCAATTAACACGATTCTGAGATGGCCAACGACGAAGGAAGCAACTCTGGCATAATGACTTATGCAAGAAGTCGTGATGGTGGAACCAGGATTCCAATTCTGAAACGAGAAGAGTATCCTATGTGGAAACAAAAGATGTACATGCACTTGAGAGCAACAGATCCTGACTATATTGCAAGGATTGAAAAGGGTCCTTATTTACCCAGGAAATTTGTTCCTGCTAAAACTGTTGAAGGATCCGTTGTTGCTGAACACTTTGAACTTGCTTCTGAAAATGACTATACAAACGAAGACAAGTTACAAGTGTTAAAGGATGCTAAGGTTATGAACATACTTTACAATGGCATTGATAAAAATATGTTCACAAGCATCATCAACTACACAACATCTAAGTAGATTTGGAACACCATCAAAGTCCTGTGTGAAGGAACTGACCAAGTCCGAAAGAATAAAAGATCATTGTTCACTCAATAATATTAATTCTTTCAAGCAAAGCCTGGTGAACCAATCACGTCAGTTTATTACAGGTTTAACTCTTTGCTCAATGACTTGAAAATACTTGGAAAGTCTTATGACAATGAAGATGTCAATACCAAGTTCATGAGAGCACTCCCACCAAGCTGGGATCCAAAGACAACTGCAGTAAAGGAAGCTCA
This sequence comes from Centella asiatica, assembly GCA_014636745.2. Taxonomy (NCBI): domain Eukaryota; kingdom Viridiplantae; phylum Streptophyta; class Magnoliopsida; order Apiales; family Apiaceae; genus Centella; species Centella asiatica. Next base: position 29,261,495 of record CM025783.1, read on the forward strand.
TGACTTGGACATACTCACACTGGATAGGCTCTATGGAAACTTAAAGACGTATGAACTTGAAGTAGAGCAAAGACAAAGAATGCATGGCAAGGACAAAGGAGTTGCACTAATGGTTGAGAAAAGCAAGTCTCAAGAGAAGTCTAATGATGAAACTTCCAATGCTAGCTTGACTGATGAGGAAGATGAATTGAGCACTGATGATGACATGGAGGAATTCATGGCATTCATGGTGAAACAGTTCAAGAAATTTAGAGTTGGAAGAAAAGGAAGGAGATCATCATGGAAACCTAACCCCAAACGAGAAGGTCAAACTGTGACCTTTGACAAGAAGAAAATCAGGAGTTACAACTGTGATGGGGTAGGGCACTTTGCCAATGAGTGCAGGAAGCCTAGATCTACTGATAGATCTAAGGATAAAAAATCAAGGAAAACAGGGAATGACTTTGCTGACAAGAAGTTTAAATCAAAAAGCAAAGCCTTGATTACTGAGGGCAAGGATTGGATTGACAGTGATTCTGAGGAGGAAATTGTCAACTTTGCCTTGATGGCTCAAACTGATGAGTCAAGTGATTCTACAAAGGTATGTGATGCAACTCAGAATTTTAATGTGCTTAATTTACTTGATACATCTAGTATTGAAAGCATACAAAAAGATATGTCTGACTTGCATGTTAGTTTTAGATCATTAACTATTGAGCATACCAATGTTAAAGAATCACATGACCATCTCTTGAAAAGAAATAAATTTCTTGAAGAGAGACTAGTACAATTTGACACTATTAAGTCTGATCTAGACAAAGCTCATCATATGAACAATGCTTTGAAAAAGAGGAAATTTTACTTAGTCGAACAACTTGAAAAAGCACAGGCTAAGATAAAACAGTGGAACAGTACCTCTAAAAAGTTGACAGACTTGGTAGGATGTCAAATGATTGGTCAAAAGTCTGGACTAGGTTATGATGAGTGCCTAGGAAACAATTCAGATTTAATTGTGACCATTAAAGCTGCTAACTCCACTACTAGTAAGCCAAATATTTTGAAAAGAAGTAATTTTGTTTCTCTTGTTAATGAACCCAAATTTATTAACACTCAATACCAACAAGTCACTGCAAAATCAAAGGTTGATCAAAAGACAGTGAACACTGTTGATAAGAGTGAGAATAAAAGATTATATATTGGGTTCATGACAAAGACTCAATTAAACAAAAAATTGGAAAATATTCATATGAAAAAGGCTGAAACATTAGTGGAGTCTAGTAGTAGTAAGAGAAATAGGAATGGAAAGATAGGCATGAATAAATACACAAATTATGCTAGAATGTCTGATGCTCCTAGAAAGACATGTCATATATGTGGTAATCCAAATCACATAGCTATGCACTATAGGAGTAAAAATAAAATTCCTATAATAGAGACTGCACATTCAAAGACAATAAAAGATAAATCACCTGTAAAAAGGTCAAATCATCTTTGCATTAATTGTGAAACTTCAAACCTTGGCAGTCTCTCACAAAAAGAAAGCAAGACTAATGATTGTCCAATTAAAATAAAAATTAATAAAAGACAGTCAACTCAATCTGAGTCAAGTCTTGATTTTACAACTAGTGAGAAAAGACCCAAGAAAGTCTGGGTCCCAAAAATTTCTAACTAGTTACTCTTTACTATGCAGGGAAAAAAGAAGAAAACATGGTACTTGGACAGTGGTTGTTTAAGACACATGACTGGAGACAAGTCCCTGCTAAAACAGTATGAAGAGAAAAGTGGCCCTAAAGTCACTTTTGGAGATGACATCAAAGGTCATACAAAGGGTTATGGCAGTGTTGAACATGGAGATGTCATCTTCACAGAAGTATCACTAGTTGATGGCTTAAAGCACAATTTACTGAGTGTGAGTCAACTATGTGATATGGGATTCGATGTCATCTTCAAAGAAGATCAATGCCTGGTGAGTGACAAAGAATCAGGAAATGTGATTTTGACAGAAAAAAGAAAAGGAAATTTGTACATTGCAAACCTTATCTCTTTCACTGATCAAATCACATGTCTCTATAGCAAAGCATCAACTGATGAAAGTTGGCTTTGGCACAAGAAGATTTCCCACTTGAGTTTCAAGAATATCAACAAACTTGTGAGCAAAAGATTTGTAGCTGGCATTCCACAGTTGAAATTTACACAAGATGGATTGTGTGATTCATGCCAGAAAGGGAAACAAAGAAGTGTATCATTCAAGAGTAAACCAGTAACATCAATCACTGACCCTTTACAACTGTTACACATGGATTTGTTTGGTCAAGTGAATGTGATGTCTATCTTAAGGAATAGATATGCTTTGGTTATATTGGATGAGCACACGAGGTATACTTGGGTAAAATACCTCCATACAAAAGATGAAGCTGCTCAGTTAATTATTGATCATGTCAAGAAGATAGAAACTGAGTCAAGGAAGACAGTAAGGGTAATAAGGAGTGACAGAGGAACAGAATTCAAGAATACCCAAGTTATTGAATTCTGCATTGAAAAAGGTATAACTCACCAATTCTCTGCTCCAAGAACTCCTCAACAAAATGGAGTTATTGAATGGAAAAACAGGACCCTTATTGAAGAAGCTAAGACCATGTTACAAGAGTCAAAGCTTCCAACTTATTTTTGGGAAGAAGCTATAAGCACTGCATGTTGTACACAGAACAGATCCTTGACAAACAAAGCATAAAACAAAACACCTTATGAATTAATGACTGGGAGAAAACCAACTCTCAAGTTTTTACATGTGTTTGGTTGTAAATGCTTTGTACTGAGAGACTCATCAGAAACAAGAGGAAAGTTTGATAACAAGTCTGATAAAGCAATCTTCTTAGGCTATTCTCTGTCAACCAAGGCATACAGAGTATATAATCTAAGAACAAAGGTCATTGTGGAATCTATACAAGTTGTATTTGATGATAGAAAATTCCAGAAATGATTGGACAAGGATTGCATGAACCTCTCAGTTTTGAGAATGAATTGGATGCATGGGAATATCCATCGGAGACTAGTGATAAACCCCAAAATAGTAATGATCCCTACGTAATTGAGGGGGATTTAACAGTTGCGCATGAAGTACTAAAGACTAATACTCTAGTCTCTGATATTAGTGTACCATCGGAGACTAATGGTTCACCAAGGACTAGTGTCACTGATGCACAATCGGGGACTATCTTGACACCAAGGACTGTTGAAATAAATAGCTCAGGGGGAGCTAATAATGAAGAAGTCAATGGTTTAGGGGTAGCAGTCTCTGATCATTAAGCTAGATTGGACAACATCAATCTAGAAAATGAAGCCTTAACTTCAAGATCAAATCTGCCATATGCAAGACCATGGTTAAGAGATCATACAACAGATTTGATCATTGGAAGTATAGAGGATGGAGTCAAGACTAGAAGTACAACTCAAAATGAATGTTTATATCTCAGTTTTCTCTTAAAAATTGAGCCAAAGAAAATTGAGGAAGCACTTCAAGATCCTGATGGGATAATTGCCATGCAAGAAGAATTAAACCAATTCACAAGAAATAAAGTCTGGAGATTGGTACCCAAACCAAGGAATAGATCAATTATAGGTGTCAAGTGGGTCTTCAGAAACAAATTGGATGAAACTGGTACAATTACAAGGAATAAAGCAAGTCTGGTTGCAAAAGGATATTCTCAAGAAGAAGGAATAAACTATGATGAAACGTTTGCACTAGTAGCAAGACTTGAAGCAATAAGGATTTTCTTGGCATATGCAGCCTACAAAAACTTCAAGGTGTACCAGATGTATGTCAAGAGTGCTTTCCTAAATGGAAAATTGGAAGAAGAAGTCTATGTTCAACAACCACCAGGTTTTGTGGATTCCAAGTTTCCAAATCATGTGTACAGGCTAGATAAAGCACTCTATAGCTTAAAACAAGCACCAAGAGCCTAGTATGATACTATATCTCAATTTTTACTTGAAAACAAATTTGTTAGAGGTATCATAAATAAAACTTTATTTTATAGAATTCAAGGCTCTGTCATTATACTTGTGCAAATATATGTAGATAATATTATATTTGGTTCTACAAATGAAAAACTCTATGAAAAATTTTCAAAACTAATGCAGTCTAGATATGAAATGAGTACGATGGGTGAATTAACATTTTTCTTAGGTTTGCAAATAAAACAATCAATTGATGGAATTTTTATCAGTCAGTCCAAATACATTAAGGACTTATTGAGAAAATATGATTTGGTTGATTGTACATTTGCAAAAACACCCATGCCTACTGCCACTGAGCTGGATAAAGATTTAAAAGGAAAGAAAATTGATATTACTAGCTATAGAGGCATGATAGGCTCTCTTTTATATCTAACTGCAAGTAGACCTGATATAATGTTTGCTACATGTTTATGTGCTAGATTTCAAGTTGACCCCAGAGAGTCACATTTGATTGCTGTTAAAAGAATACTCAGATATCTAAAGGGTACCCCAAACCTTGAGTTAATGTATCCTAAAGAATCTAATTTTAAACTAATTGGTTATTCAGATGCTTAATATGTAGGTTGCAAGCTTGACTAGAAAAGGACAAGTGGAATCTGCCAACTTCTTGGAGGAAAACTTGTTTCTTGGTTTAGCAAGAAACAAAATTCAATTTCTACTTCAACAGCAGAAGTTGAATATATCGCAACTGGGAGTTGTTGTGCTCAAATATTATGGATCAAAAATTAACTCCTAGACTATGGTATGTCATTATCCAAAATTCATATTTATTGTGATAATACAAGTGTCATAGCTATAACAGAGAATCCAGTGCAGCATTCAAGAACAAAACATATAGATATTAGATATCACTTCATTAGAGAACATTTAAGTGAAGGCAATATTGAACTGCACTGGGTAACAACTGATAAACAACTTGTAGACATATTCACAAAGCCTTTAGATGAATTTACATTCACTAGATTAGTTTCTGAATTAGGAATGTTGAATTATGCTTCTAAAAATTAATTTCATATTTTGAAAGCAAGTTGTTTGAGTTGTAAGAAGCTAGAATTTAAATTTTGGAAGATGAAGCTATTCTTAAATGGACAGAAGTTAAGAAACTAGAATTTAATTTCTAGATTGTAGTTGTTAATAAAAGGACAAATCTTTAGAAGCTAATAATCAAAAGATTGATTGTTGGAAAAATTTTGAAAAACAGGACTACAACAGAGACTAACTTAAATTAGTCACTGAGAGCATTTGAGCAAGAGACTATCTTAGTCCCTGATAGTTGTTTTTACTTAGTCCCTGACGAGTCAAAAATCAACTATCGGAGACTATCTTAGTCCCTAATAGTTGTTTTTACTTAGTCCCTGACGAGTCAAAAATGAACTATTTGAGACTATCTTAGTCCCCAACAGTGGTTTTTGCTTAGTCCCTGACTACACTAAAATAAACAATTGGAGACTAATCGGGTCTAGTCTCTTATGAGTGGACATGTCAGAGATTAGGGCAATCTCTGATCGATGGTAATTATGTAGTTACCCATAATCCAGTCACAATTGCAAACGTTTCGAGCACTTTGATAAAACTAATTTAAAACATCTTTGCAAATCACAAACTCTTAAACTCTGAAATTATATTTTCTCTCCAAACACTCTGCTATTTTACCCTTTTTCAAAGAAATTCTTCAAAGTTTACATAGATATCTTCAATGGCGGCTAAAACTGTATGCTTCAAGTTCGGTGACTTTGACTTCATCAAGACCAACCATGCTGGGGTGGTCGACAAGAATGAGTTTGAAGCACAGTACCATCCTTTCATGGATTTTCTTCAAAACTCCCCACTTTCGTACGCCATATATGAAGCTCCCACACAAGCCGCTGAAGTTGTCACGACTATGTGGTCCACTGCAACCATTCTGGATGAGGACGATGACTCTCCTATGATAAGTTTCAGGTATGACAACACTGTATATAATATCGATCATACTGTTGTTAATAATGCATTACACCTTTCAATTTTGGAAAACTATGACTCTCTAGTTGATGATGAAGAACTTTTTGCAATATTTAAAAACTTACATTATTCTTCTGAAATTGTTTCTGTTGGGTCAATCAGTCGACCACATCTAAGACAGGAGTGGTCATTATTTTTTGACATTATAACAAAAACTTTTTCTTCCAAATGCAGTGGATATGATGCCATTACCACACTTACTCAACAAATAGCTTTAAGTGTTTTATATGGTAGGCATATTAATATAGGGCTTTTAATTCTGCAAAATTTGATGGCAAAACTTAAAACTGGTAGTAGAAACAAAATTTATTATGCTAGGTTTTTGTTGATGATTGCACATTATCTCATGCCTAACCTTAACACTACTGGTATGCAAGTTGTTCCAATTGTTTTGCAGAGTAAAAGAATCTTTACAGATGTGAAGCACAAATCTGCAAAGGTAAAGGTTCCTTTATTCTTTCCTCCTGTCATGAGATCTACTCTCATTGATAGGCTCCCAAACCTTTATTCTTTGTCATTCTTTGAGGATACTGAACCACAAATCCCTATTAATCCTCCAATAACTTCACAACAACAATCTATAGCCCCCTACACAGTTTCTCAAAAGACTGTGGTTGCAAAATCCAAATCAGCCAAGAAGCTCCCTATGAAAAGAAAAATAATTGAGGGAGTAAGAGAGGCTGAAGGAGAAAAGGAAGCTGAGGTGGCACCTCAGAGAAAGAAGAGAGTTCTAACCCTTAGACAAAAGGAATCCATTGCTTCCCAAAAGGCAATGGAGGATATAAGGAAAGATAGTAAACTATCAACGTCCTCTCAAAAGGATGTTGACATTGAAGAAAGTTCCCAACTAGGAACACCAAGTACAGAGTCTGCACAACCTCTTGTATACCAACAAGAGGAACAACAGAGAGAGAAAAGATCAAAGAAAAAGAGTGACACTAGGAGTGCACCCACAGAGTCTCTTATTGATGTTCCTCTATTTTCCATTTCTGAGAAACAGCCAACACTCCTCCTTGTACATTCTTCTCCTGCTTCTCCATTTCTTGATTCTTTTGAACATGAAAGTTCAAATCCTCTCGATTTTTTCCTAGAGGATCTAATACTCGAGACAAGCTCTCAAAAACTTTCCTTGGAGAGATCCCTAGCCACAGACACACAAAGGGAACCCCTTCTTCTTGGTGAGACTTCTATTCCCTCTCAAACCCCTCATTCTGTAGGAACAAGTGAGTATATCCAAATGAGTGAGGATGAGAGAATATTTAGTGAGGGTCAGGCTCCTGCCCTGGAACAAGGAGAGCAACAAATTTAAGAGAGTCAAGCTTTAACAAGCTTGGAAAAAGGAGAGAAAGAGAAGCTGGGTGCCCAACCCCAGGCAAAAGGAGAGGGTGTGAGCAAGGATGAGATCCTTGGAGAAAAGAAAATAGAGAAATTCTCAGGAGGTGACTTCTTGAAACTTGTTGAGCCCTCCACCACACCAGAAGCTCAAGTTTCCTCTGCACCATCAACTACAATTCCAATAGAGGATATTGGGGGAAGCTCCAGGATGGGGGATGCAGTCTTAAACATTATTTCTGAAATGTCCAATGCAGATTTTGAGACTCTTTATGGATTACAAAAAACTCAAGATCACAGTTCTGCATTGAAGACAGGGCTTGCAAATGAACCTGTCCCTGAAGAACCAGAAGCAAAGAATGTGGATGCTTGGCTGGATACAAGCTTCACAAATACTTTTGAAGAGGCAGCTGCCCAGCTCAGGCGGGATTATGTGATCAATATTGGGTTAGGAGCAGCTGCACCATCATCCAATGACATTCTAGAAAAGCTGACCAAAGTGGATAAGAAACACACTAAGTTTCACCACTTTTTGGTTACTAGGATTAATGCTGCAGTGAAGAAGATGGAGCAAAAGATGGAGATTGAAACTGATAAAATAAGGAGGTGTTGTTTTCCCAGTGAGATAGCCGAGAACTTGTCGAAGGGGGGTTGAATACAAGTTCTTTGAATTCTTTTCGATTGCTTGTTCTTCAAGAAATTAATTATTACTTGCGGAAATAAAGAACAAGAACTCAAATCAATTTATAAACAATTGTTTTTATTGATTTTAACAATTGAATACAAATTCTAACAATCACAATAATATGATCATCATCTTCTTTTCTTTTCTGTATAGTAAATATACAAAATATGAATTCTATACAGCTTCAAATTACAATTCTGTAAACCTAATTACAGCTTCTAAAACTGAATTACTCAGTTTCCTATTCTAAATCAATAATGATTCAGCTTCCTTATTCGAATCAAACACTATCTTTTCCTTTTTTTTTTATTAGGAAAAGATTTCTGGCTTGTTTCCTTACCAGCTACATCTTCAATAATATCTTGATCTACGTGGAAGACATTCCTTATTCAATTCGAATTTTGTATCTCATCAGAAAATAATTCACGACTAGTCCTTGATGGCTTCAGCTTTAGTCCCTGATCGAGTCAACATTTAGTCTCTGATCTTTTAGTCTCTGAGTTGTGTAGTCTTCGATAGAGTTATTAGTCTCCGATGCTTTTAGGCTTAGTCTCCGACGACATCAGCTTAGTCTCTGATGCACTACTTATTCTCCGATGACGTCAGCTTAGTCTCTGATGCACTAAGCTTAGTCTCTGATGACGTAAGCATTAGTCTCTGATAGGCAAAATCCTTAGTCTCTGATAAGCCTTTTTGTAATATTCGACGGATCAAATACACACTTTGACTTTTGTTGAAGCTTTGATACAACTTTTCAGCAGTTACTTACAAATAAAAAATGAATCTATCTCTTTATAAAGAATAAGTAAATTACAATCAAAGAGATAACTACTGGCTACAAAACTTTAGTGTTACTAATTAACACTTTCTGTACATTTGTATATCTAAGTAATCTAAAGACAATCATCATCAAATGCTATAAAACCTAACAATCACCCCCTAATTATGAATATCAAAATGATAAACATAATTTCAAGGTTGATGATGATGTCAAAACTAAAAATTACAAGTATTACTTAGAATAAAGAATAAAGAATTACTAACTACAAATGTATCTGAATTAAGATCTTTGATCTGTCATTTAACTTCCACCAAGACTCAGGTTTAAATCCTTTAAGTCTGGTTTCAATAAAAATTACAGCTTATTCAACAATCAACATACCTTCCAACACAACAACTTTACCTTCTATTCTTCCTCAGCATTTCCAGCATTTCTATCAACAGCTTTCTCAAGATAATCTCTGTTTCTTCTTCTGCATCCTTGAGCAGACTAATAAATCTTTTAATGTGTCTCTCAGTGACACTGTTGATATCTTTGTTATAGTTGAAGAAAACTTTCTCTCCATGGAAAGTCTCATACCACAATCGAAGTGGCTTAGGATCAACTTCTGGCATTGTGTCCAAGTTATGTTTCACCTTCATCACCTTCTAGATTTGACTTCAAAAATCCTTGTTGAGATTAGATGTCTCAAGCACTACAGTCAGCAACCACTCCAAATTTTCTTCAGTTTGTCCCTCCAAGGCTAGCCTCTCAAATTTCAAAGATTCTCCATCTTTTAGAAAGACATGGAGCAGTTCTTTATTATTTTTACCCTTGATCAGATTTATATTCTATGTACTCTTTTTCAGGGCTTTGATAATTTCCTCTGTGCTAGCTATCTCAACCTTATAAGATTTCCTTGATGGAACTGTTCATGGCTTTGTTGGTCCACTCATAGCCACTAAGGTAGTCTCGGTTGGCCTTGGAGGTTCTTGAGATATAGGCTTCTTGATAGATGCTTTAATCACAGGTTTCTTTACAGATTCCTGGACCAAAGACCTTCTTCTTGATTTCTTCTCTACCTCTTCCATTTCCTTATTTTTCTTTTTGGTGATGGCTGTTTTTTGTGCACTTGATCTTCTTGCAGAGATTTTCTTTTTCTTTGTCTCCTCCTCTTCCCTTGTTGCTGCCATGTCCTCCTCCTCTTGTAGTTTCTGAGCTAGTAAAGCATCAGCTTCAATTAGTTTTTGCTCTTGAGGATAAACTAACTCTAGTTTCCCATCCACTATCAATTCAACTGGAGTGGAAAAGTGAGCAGTCTTCATGGCATCTCCCAATAGCTTGGGTTGTCCTGGTTGAGAAGAAATTTGTTTCTTTGGTTCTTCAACCATGACTCCATTGCCTTTATCTTTGTGAGTGCTTGTGACTATTGCAATGGAAGGAGGAGCTGCTACTGTTGCTGTTGTTGCTGATGGTGTTTTTGATGTTGTTGGTGGTGGTGGTTGTGTTGTTGTTGTTGACTTTGTAGCTGCTTCAAGATCAGAATGTTTCTTCAAAATTTTGTCCATAATTGCTTGCAATACTGCATCAAGGACTAGAACAGATTTTGGTTGCGGTTTTGGTACAGGAACATGTTTGGAATGACAACTCTCCCCATTTTTGACATCAGCATCTTTAGGTTCTGAGGAGGTGGCCAAGTGTGGAATTGCCTGTAGAAGGAGTTGTTCCATTCGATCTTATTTTTTAAGGAGGAGTTGGACATTGGATTCAAGGGCTTGAATTCTACTGTCAGTCTTGGACTTGTCTTTGATGATTGTATCAATTGACGTGATAGTCCTCCTTGGCAAGTGTCCTTCATAGCACCTCCTTATTTTTTTTGTTTCCAACTCCATCATTTCCTCCAGCTTGGTGAAAGCTTCATTGAGACTAGTGACCAAAAAGTGATGAAATTTTGTGTGTTTTTTGTCCACTTTGGTCACTTCCTCAAGCACTTCACTGTTGGTTGGGTCTGCTGCACCAGATCCAATATTGGTGATGTAATCTTGTCTAAGCTGGGCAGCTGCTTCTAGAAAAGAGTTTGTGAAGCTTGCATTGAGCCAAGCATCCACATTCTCCTCGTCTGGTTGTTCAGGGACAGATTCATCTGCAAGCCTTGTCTTTAATGCAGAAATGTGATCTTGAGTTTGTTGTAATCCATAAAGAGTCTCAAAATCGGCATTGGACATTTCAGAAATAATGTTTAAGGCTGCATCCCCTGTCCTGAAGCTTGTCCCAATTTCTTTTGTTTGGATTGTAGTGGAGGAAGCAGAAGAAACATGAACGTCTGGTGTGGTGGTTTTAACAGGTTTCAAAAATTCACCTGCTGAAAATTTCTCTCTTTTCTTTTCTTCAAGGATCTCATCCTTGCTCACACCCTCTCCTTTTGCCTGGGGTTGGGCACCTAGTTGCTCTATCTCTCCTTTTTCCAAGCTTTCTAAAGCTTGACTCTCATGTATGTGTATATCCTCTCCTTTTTCCAGGTCAGGAGCCTGGCTCTCACTATTTATTCTTGCATCCTCACTCATTTGGGTATTTTCACTCTGTCCTACAGAAATGAGGGTTAATGGAGAATTATTTGAGACTGCATAGAGAATAGGTTCCCTTTGTATTTCTGTGGATAGGGTTCTCTCCATAGAATGTATAGGAGAACTGATTGCACTTGTACTTTGAACAAGTGGTTCTTGTGTATCAGTCTCTTTGAGTATTGGCTCCTCTTGGAAAAAATCAAGAGAATTTGAACTATCAAGTTCTAAAGAATCAAGAATGGGAGAAGAGATAGGAGAATGTACAGTTTGGAGTGTTGGCTGCTCCTTAAGAACAAAAATTTGAGGAGCATCAATTTGAGTAGACTCAGTGTGTGCACTCCTTGTGTCAGTTTTTCTTTTGCTTCTTTTCTCTCATTGGGCTTGCCTCTTTGTATATACAGGGGATTGTGCAGACTCTGTACTTGGTGTTCCTGGTTGGGAACTTTCTTTAATACTAGCATCCTTTTGGGAGGATGTTAACAGAGTACTGTGTTTCCTTTGAACTTCCAAAGTCTTTTAAGAGGTAATGGATTGTTTTTGGCTTAAGGTAATCGCTTTCTTTCTTTTCAAAGTAGCCAACTCATCTTCCTTTTCTCCCTCAGCTTCACTGTCACCCTCTATTATTTTTCTTTTTATGGGTAACTTCTTGGCGGTCTTGGTTTTTACAACCACAGTCTTTTGAGAAACTGTGGAGGGGGCTGCAGATTGTTGTAAAGAAAGGGTTGGAGGATCAACAGGGTTTCGGGTTTGTTGGTCAAGATCCTCAAAATATGAAGAAGTGTAAAGGTTGGGAAACCTATCAATGAGAGCTTGTCTCATGATTGGAGGAAAAGAAAGGGGAACCTTTACCTTTGTTGCCCTTTTCTTCACATTTGCAATTATTCTTTTACTCTGCATAACATATGGCACAATTTGCATACTAGTAATATCTAGGTTAGGAATTAGATAATTGGCAATCATCATCAAAAACCTAGCATAGTATATTTTATTTTTATCACTAGTTTTAAATTTAGCGATCATGTTATGCAGAATAAGCAGCCCTATATTTATGTGCCTATCATACAGGACACTATATGTTAGAGTGTATGCCCTAGTGGCCAATTATGTAATGATTGTGACACTATATTTATGTTATATTTTGGTTAAATGATAATTTCTTTTATTATGTTTTATTTACTGCGTTATATAAATGTTAACATAATAAATGTCCTTAGAAGAATGATACTAATTATATGGATTCAAGTATGTGACTTGAATATGAGATCATATAAGTATGTATTGTATCATTATTCTTAAATGTCCCTAGTCGAGTATCATTGTCAGCGGGACAATAATAATACATTGAGACTAGTATGTGGATTAACTGATGGTCATATCTCATTGGTCATAAATATATACGATATATATTAAGTTGATACATAGGTACATGTTAGAGAACATAGTGATGGACAGACCCACCATGAGAATTCTACATGGAGCGTTATGCTATGTGTCATAAGTAATTCTCATAGTGACAATGATGTAATGGTCCTTCGACTTGAACTCATGACATTTCTACATAAGGAGTTATGCGTTTTGACATTATCAAAAGTCACCTTTAACCGGGTGGACGATAAAGGT
>CM025783.1:29274852-29288034 GCA_014636745.2 Centella asiatica
GAATCTATGACTTTATTATTACTTGGGTAACAGTGATGTATTACTAGATGCCGCTCACTGTTTATAATTTTATAATATGATTTAAAATTATTACCAACGTAATAATAACCTACAGGGTCACACACAAAGAACATTCGTCAAGGAGATATAATTTAAATGTCAATGATTTTAATATATCAATAAGATTGATTTAATTAAATCATGGCTTTAAATTATATACATATATATATGTATATATGTAATCTGTATGAAGTAGAGTCCTTTGGAAGGAAATACGAATATATATATTTATTTGTATATATATATATATATATATATATATCAATTAAGTAAGACTTGATTAAATATATATATCTAATAAATATAAAATTCGGATTTTAAGTCTCCTAATTAGATTAGGTTTTGGAATTACTCTATAAAAGGCTATATATATGATATATCAGCAATTCTCTCTAACTTACGTTTCACGTATTCTAAGAACCCTAGTTGCTCATAAGAGAGAGACTAGAGTTCAGAGATATAGAGAGAAAAGAGAGATACAAATTGTACAGCTAGTACTGTAACTCTTCTTGTTCGAATTGTAAGACGATTTGCGGGTGTTCGTGTGGATACCGTAGAGACGCTGTCCTGTTGGATTGCATTAAAGATTTGGAGACGACCAACACCTTCACCAAAGCTTCAGATTCGCACTTTTAATCGGTAAAATCTTAAACTATCTGTATTAAATTGTTTCGCATAGATCCTCGGGTTTGGGTTTCGTTTTGTTTTATTTTAAATCGTTTTTTTTTCTGCTGCGTTTGATCCTTCGAAACCCAACACTATATGCAATCTGTTGAGTAAGTGTAGTGATGACATCATAACCACTACATTTAGATGTGAATGCTTTAGTGATAATATCAAAAAATAAAGACCACTCCTGCCTAAGGTGAGGTCTAGATATGGTTCCTATAGATGTAATTTCTGTATCATAGTGCAGGGAACGAAACATATCTAGAATTTCCTCATCAGAGGCAGTATGGTCATATGCATCATGCACAGGTAAAATCAAAGCATTATTGACTACAGTATGGTCAATAGCATATGTAATATTATCATAAGTAAAGTTTACCACAGGAGAGTTATCACTCTCGTCCTAGATGGTAGCAGTGGTCCACATGGTCGTGACTACTTCAGCAGCCTGTGTGGGAGTGTCATAGATGGCATACGTCAGTGATGATGTTTGTAGAAAATCTACAACAGGGTGAAACTGTGCTTCAAACTCGTTTTTGTTCACGACCCCAGCATGGTTAGTCTTGAAAAAGTCAAAGTCACCAAACTTGAAGCACACTGTCTTGGATGCCATTGATGATATATGTGAAAAGCTTTGAAGGAATTCTTCGCAAAAAGGTTAAATCGCACAGATATTAGAGAGGGAGTTCTTTGAGTGAATGAAATTGCAGTTGTGCTTGAATACAGTATTAGAAACGTTTGCAATTTCAAAGATAGTGAACAGTTTTTGATCGTGGGTATGAGTAACTACCGATTTACCCTTTTATCAGAGATTGTTCACTTATCAAAGACTAATTTGGACTAGTCTCCGATAGGGTATTTTTAACTAGTCAGAGACTAATTAAAAAACAACTATCAGAGACTAATTTTAACTAGTCTCCGATAGGTTATTTTTAACTAGTCAGCGACTAATTAAAAGCAACAATCAGAGACTAATTTTAACTAGTCTCCGATAGATTATTTTTAACTAGTCAGAGACTAATTAAAAACAACTATCAGAGACTAATTTTAACTAGTCTCCGATAGGTTATTTTTAACAAGTCAGAGACTAATTAAAAACAACTATCAAAGACTAATTTTAACTAGTCTCCGATAGGTTATTTTTAACTAGTCAGAGACTAATTAAAAACAACTATCAGAGACTAATTTTAACTAGTCTCCGATAGGTTATTTTTAACTAGTCAGAGACTAATTAAAAACAACTATCAAAGACTAATTTTAGTCTCTCACTCAAATTTCTTCAGAGACTAAATTAAACTAGTCTCTGATTCAATTTTATTTAATTAGTTATCCAATAATCAAAACAATGATTATTAGCTTTAAAGATTTTGTTTTTTCATAACAGCTACATCTAGAAATTAAATTCTACCTACTAAAGTTCTATCCAATAAGAACAGCTGCAATAATTTCTGTTCATTAAGAAAAGCTTCATTTTCCAGAATTGAAATTCTAGCTTCTCACAACTGAACAATTTGCTTTCTCAGATTTTAATCAATTTTTAGAGGCATAATTCAACATTCCTAACTCATAGACTAATCTAGTGAATGTAGATTCATCTAAAGGCTTTGTGAATCTGTCTGCAAGTTGTTTATTAGTTGTAACCCAGTGCAATTCAATATTTCCTTCACTTACATGTTCTCTTATGAAGTGATATCTAATATCTATGTGTTTTGTTCTTGAATGCTGCACTGGATTTTCTATTATAGCTATGGCACTTGTATTATCACAATAGACAGGAATTTTGGATAATGACATACCATAGTCTAGGAGTTGATTTTTGATCCATAAGATCTGAGCACAGCAGCTCCCAGCTGCAATGTATTCAGCTTCTGCTGTTGAAGTAGAAACTGAATTTTGTTTCTTGCTAAACCAAGAAACAAGTCTGCCTCCAAGAAATTGGCAGCTTCCACTTGTGCTTTTCCTGTCAAGCTTGCAACCTGCATAGTCAACATCTGAATAACCAATTAGTTTAAAATCAAATTCTTTGGGATACCATAAACCAAGGTTTGGGGTACCCTTTAGATATCTGAGTATTCTTTTTACAGCAATCAAATGTGACTCTCTAGGGTTAGCTTGAAATCTAGCACATAAACATGTAGCAAACATTATATCAGGTCTACTTGCAGTTAGATATAAAAGAGAGCCTATCATGCCTCTATAGCTAGTAATATCAATTTTCTTTCCTTTTAAATCCTTATCTAGCTTAGTGGCAGTAGGCATGGGTGTTTTTGGAGATGCACAATCAACTAAGTCATATTTTCTCAATATGTCTTTGATGTACTTGGACTGACTGAAAAAAATTCCATCAGTTTATTGTTTTATTTTCAATCCTAAGAAAAATGTTAATTCTCCCATCATACTTATTTCATATCTAAACTGCATTAGTTTTGAAAATTTTTCACAGAGTTTTTCATTTGTAAAACCAAATATAATATCATCTACATATATTTGCACAAGTATAATGTCAGAGCCTTGTTTTCTATAAAATAAAGTTTTATCTATGATACCTCTAACAAATTTGTTTTCAAGTAAAAATTGGGATAGAGTATCATACTAGGCTCTTGGTGCTTGTTTTAAGCCATAAAGTGCTTTGTTTAACCTGTAGACATGATTTGGAAGTTTGGAATCCACAAAACCTGGGGGTTGGCAAAACATAGACTTCCTCTTCCAATTTTCCATTCAAGAAAGCACTTTTGACATCCATCTGGTACACCTTGAAGTTCTTGTAGGCTGCAAAAGACAAGAAGATTCTGATTGCTTCAAGTCTTGCTATTGGTGCAAAAGTTTCATCATAGTCTATTCCTTCTTCTTGAGAATATCCTTTTGCAACCAGTCTTACTTTATTCCTTGTAATTGTACCAGTTTCATCCAATTTATTTCTGAAGACCCATTTGACACCTATAATTGATCTATTCCTTGGTTTGGGTACCAGTCTCCAGACTTTGTTTCTTGTGAATTGGTTTAACTCCTCTTGCATGGCTATTATCCAGTCAGGATCTTGAAGTGCTTCCTCAATTTTCTTTGGCTCAATCTTTGAGAGAAAACTGAGATATAAGCATTCATTTAGAGTTGCACTTCTAGTCTTGACTCCATCCTTTAGACTTCCAATAATCAAATCTGGTGTGTGGTCTCTCAACCATGGAATTGCACGTGGCAGATTTGATCTTGAAGTGGAGGCTTCATTTTCTAGATTGATGTTGTCCAATCTAGCTTCATGATCAGAGACTGCTCCCCCTAAACCATTGACTTCTTCATTATTAGCTCCCCCTGAGCTGTTTATCTCTATAGTCCCTGGTGTCAAAATAGTCTCCGATTGTGCATCAGTGACACTAGTCCCTGGTGAACCATTAGTCTCCGATGGAATACTAATGTCACTAGTTTCTTGTGTTTCATTTGATTCTAATACTCTAGTCTCTAATAGAGTATTAGTTCTTGGTACTTCATGCACAACTGTTAACTCTCCCTCAATTATGTAGGGATCATTACTATCTTGGGGTTTTTCAGTAGTCTCTGATGGATATTCCCATGCATCCAATTCATTTTCAAAACTAAGAGGTTCATGCAATCCTTGTCCAATCATTCCTGGAATTTTTCTATCATCAAATACAACTTGTATTGATTCCACAATGACCTTTGTTCTTAGATTATATACTCTGTATGTTTTGTTTGACAGAGAATAACCTAAGAAGATTGCCTTATCATACTTGTTGTCAAATTTTCCTCTTGTCTCTGATGAATCTCTCAGTACAAAGCACTTACAACCAAACACATGTAAAAACTTGAGAGTCAGTTTTCTCCCAGTCATCAATTCATAAGGTGTTTTGTTGTATGCTTTGTTTATCAAGGATCTGTTCTGTGTAAAGCAAGTTGTGCTAATAGCTTCTTCCCAAAAATATGTAGGAAGCTTTGCTTCTTGTAACATAGTCCTTGCTGCTTCAATAAGAGTTGTGTTTTTCCTCTCAACAACTCCATTTTATTGAGGGGTTCTTGGAGCAGAGAATTGGTGAGTTATTCCTTTTTCAGTGCAGAATTCAATAACTTGGGTATTCTTGAATAATGTTCCTCTGTCTCTCCTTATTACCCTTACTATTTTTCCTGACTCAATTTCTATCTTCTTGACATGATCAATTATCAACTGAGCAGCTTCATCTTTTGTATGGAGGTATTTTACCCAAGTATACCTCGTGTGATCATCCACAATAACCAAAGGATTTGTTGCTCTCAAGTGCATGTACATCTTTTGCTTCCACATAGGATATTTTTCTCGTTTAAGAATAGGAATCCTAGTACCACCATCACGACTGCCTACATACGCCATTATGCTAGAGCTGCTTGCTTCATCGTTGGCCATCTCTTGGAATGTGTTAATTGAGAAATTCAATTAAAGGCCCTGATACCAATTGTTTTCCCAGTGAGAAAGTCGAGAACTTGTAGAAGGGGGGCGGGGGGGGATTGAATACAAGTTCTTTGAATTCTTTTTGATTGCTTGTTCTTCAAGAAATTAATTATTACTTGCGGAAATAAAGAACAAGAACTCAAATCAATTTATAAACAATTGTTTTTATTGATTTTAACAATTGAATACAAATTCTAACAATCACAATAATATGATCATCATCTTCTTTTCTTTTCTGTATAGTAAATATACAAAATATGAATTCTATACAGCTTCGAATTACAATTTTGTAAACCTAATTACAGCTTCTAAAACTGAATTACTCAGTTTCCTATTCTAAATCAATAATGATTCAGCTTCCTTATTTGAATCAAACACTATCTTTTCCTTTTTTTTTATTAGGAATAGATTTCTCGCTTGTTTCCTTACCAGCTACGTCTTCAATAATATCTTGATCTACATAGAAGACATTCCTTATTCAATTCGAACTTTGTATCTCATCAGAAAATAATTCACGACTAGTCCCTGATGGCTTCAACTTTAGTCCCTGATTGAGTCAACATTTAGTCTCTGATATTTTAGTCTCTGATCAGGTTGTGTAGTCTCCGACAGAGTTATTAGTCTCCGATGCTTTTAGGCTTAGTCTCCGATGATGTTAGCTTAGTCTCTAATGTACTAAGCTTAGTCTTTGATGACGTAAGCATTAGTCTCCGATAGGCAAAATCCTTAGTCTCCGATAAGCCTTTTTGTAATCTCCGACGGATCAAATACACACTGTGACTTTGTTGAAGATTTGATACAACTTTCAAGTAGTTACGTACAAATAAAAAATGAATCTATCTCTTTATAAAGAATAAGTAAATTTCAATCAAAGAGATAACTACTGGATACAAAACTTTAGTGTTACTTATTAACACTTTATGTACATTTGTATATCTAAGTAATCTAAAGACAATCATCATCAAATGTTATAAAACCTAACAGGTGCTATGAAAGACACTTACCAAGGAGGACTGTCACTTCCCTTGAATACCAACTCAAGCAGCAGCCCAAGACTGACAGTAGACTTCAAGCCCTTGAATCAAATGTTCAACTCCTCCTACAGAAAGAAGACAAGCTAGAGCTTGGTCTTGACACTCTCAAAGATCTACTTCTACAGGCAATTCCACATCTGGCCACCCCCTCTCAACCCAAAGATGCTGATGTCAAAAAGGGGGAGAGTGGTCATTTCAAACAACCTGTACCCAAACCAAAACCAAAATCTGTTCCAGTTATTGATGCTGAGTTGCAGGCAATGATGGACAGAATTTTGAAAAAGCATTCTAATCTTGAGGCAGCTACAAAATCAACAACAACAACAAAACCACCATCAACAACAACAACAACAGCAAAAGCACCAACAAAAGTAGCAGCAACAACAAAACAAGTCCCTTATTCTAAACCCACTGTAGAAGCCCCACGTACTTCAAAAGACAAAGGCAAGGGAGTCATGGTTGAAGAAACAAAGAAGCAAACTCCTACTCAACCAGGGCAGCCTAAGTTAATGGGGGATGCTATGAAGACTGCTCACTTTCCTAATCCCATTGAACTTGAAGTGGGAGCGAAAGTTGAGTTAGTTTCTCCTCTTGACCAAAGGTTGATAGATGCTGATGCAATTCTTGCGCAGAAGCTTCAACAAGAGGAAGAGATGGCTGCAGCAAAGGCCAAGGAGGAGGAGGAGGTAAAGAAAAGAAAACTCTTTACAAGAAGGACAAGTGCACAGAAAGCTGCCATTACAAGGAAAATTAATAAGGAGATGGAAGAGGCAGAGAAGAAGTCAAAAAGAATATCCTTAGTCTTGGAATTTGCAAAGAAACCTGTGGCTAAGGAATCTATCAAGAAGTCTGCATCTTAAGAACCTCCAAGGGAAACTAAAACTGCCTTAGTGGCTGTGAGTGGACCAACAAAGCCACGAACAGTCGCAACAAGGAAATATTACAAGGTTGAAATGGCAAGTACAGAGGATATTATTAAAGCCTTGAAAAGGAGTACCAAGTACACCAATTTGATCAAGGGCACAAACAACAAAGAATTGCTCCATATCTTTTTAAAAGATGGAGAATCTTTGAAATTTAAAAGGCCAGCCTTAGAGGAGCAAAGAAAGGAAGATTGGAGTGGGTGTTATCTGTGGTGCCTGAAACTTCAAATCTTAACAAGGAATTTCGAAGCCAAGTTCAGAAGGTATTAAAGGTGATACACAAATTGGATAAAGTGCCAAAAGTTGATCCAAAGCCTCTTAGATTATGGTATGAGACTTTCCATGGAGAGCAAGTATTCTTCCATTACAACAGGGACATAAATAGTGTAAATGAGAGACATATTGAAGGTTTTATCAGTCTTCTCAAAAATTTAGAAGAAGCAACAGAGGTTATTCTCAGAAAACTGTTGGAAGAGAGGTTAGATGTTTTGAAGAAAAACAAAAGGTGAAGTTGTTGGGATGGGAGATATGTTGTGTGTTGAATTGGTTGTAATTTTCAAAGCCAGACTTATAGGATTCAAACCTAAGTCTTGGTGGAGCTGAACAAATTGTTCAGGTACATTTGTAGTTAGAAAATTCTTGTAATTCTTTATTCTAAGTAAATTCTGTAATTTTGAGTTTTGAAATCATCATCAACCTTGAATTATGCTTATCATTCTGATATTCATAATTAGGGGGAGATTGTTAGGTTTTATAACATTTAATGATGATTGTCTTTAGATTACTTAGATTACAAATGTACAGAAAGTGCTAATTAGTAGCATTGAAGTTTTGTAGCCAGTAGTGATCTCTTTGTTTGTAATTCATTCATCTGTTATAAAGAGATAGATTCAATTTATTATGTAAAGGACTACTGGAATTCTATTGAAGTTTTAACAAGTCATTCTGTGTATTTGATCCGTCGGAGATTACAGAAAGGCTTATCAGAGACTAAGGCAACACTTGTCAGAGACTAAGGATTTTGCCTACAAGAGACTAAGTTTTGTCTATCGCAGACTACGGCTTACGTCATCGGGGATTAAGAATAAAGCATCAGAGACTAAGCTTATGTCATCAAAGACTAAGCTTAGTGTATCAAAAGATTAAGCTGACGTCATCAACGACTAGTCTTACTACATCATAGACTAAACTGACATCATCAAAGACTAAGCCTAAAGCATCGGAGACTAATAACTCTGCCAAAGACTACACAACCTAATTAAAGACTAAAGACCAAAGACTAAAGTGATCGGGGACTAAGGTTGAAGCTGTCAGACTAGTCGTGAATTATTCCCTGATGAGATACAAAGTTTGAATTGGATAAGGAATGTCTTCAACGTGGATCGAGATATTATTGAAGACGTAGCTGGTAAGGAAACTAACCAGAAATCTATTCCTAATCAAAAAGGAAAGATTATGTTTGATTCGAATAAGGAAGCTGAATCATTATTGATTTAGAATAGGAAACTGAGTTAATGTAATTCAGTTTTAGAAGCTGTAATTAGGTTTACAGAATTGTTATAGAGAAGCTGTATAGGTATTCATAGTTTGTATCTTTACAATATAGAATAGAAGATGATGATCAAATTGTGATTGTTAGAAGTTGTAATCAATTGTTAAAGCAATAAAAAGCAATTGTTTATAAATTTGTTCTTGTTTTTGTTCTTTAATTTCCGCAAGTAAATATACTTTGAAGAACAGAAATTTGAAAAGATTTCAAAGAACTTGTATTCAACCCCCCTTCTACAAGTTCTCGACTATCTCACTGGGAAAACATATACTTTTACCACTTAAATTATTTCACAATCTCCATTAAACAGATTTGAACTTCAAATATGACATTAAATTTCTTATCCCATAGCAAACATGCACAGTTAAGCCTAGCAAAACGGGTTTAAACTCAATGAATAACTCATACCCGCTCAAAAATAAATGAGTTTGGTTTATTAAATTTCTAACACAAAATTTAAACGCGTCAAAAACATATCCACACATCTAATAATTTGGACGAAGCTGCCCACTCAGCCCCGTCAAGTTATTTACGGAATAACTTGTTTGGGTTTATGACATTAATGCACTAATTTGAAATTTTGTGAAGAAGGAAGCTCACTCAAATTCTTATGGACTAATTAGTAATATTTTTGAAAATATATTATATTAATACTAACTTTACGGCATGCTTGTAAACCTACTATCACGATATACCTACTGTCTTCGTATACCTACTGTCCATATTACCTAATTGTCTCGATATAAGTATTGTCCACATATATATTGTTTATTGATTTATTTATTTTTTTCTTACTACTTTATTACTTCATGTTCATGAATGACCCATAATTAAAAAAAGGCATGATAAATGGTATTTAACAATATTAAGATTTTAAGAATTATAAATCTTAGTTATACATGTCTTGACGAACAAGATTAAGGCCAAATATTAGTCTATGCCCCCATTTGTTTCAGCTTAAAATTATAATATTCTATGTTCTAACAATATAAATTACATTGTTGAAATCTAAAATCTCATAATTTTAAGTTGAAACAAACAGGTACTGATATGTCAAATACATGTACCTAGGGTTAGGGTTGCAAACTCCCTAGGTTTTGACGAGCTTTGACCACGAATTAAATAGCTTTGTCAACCTGCAATAGAAAGTCTTCCAAGAACCATGGGTTCAACCCTTTGGAAGACCCTCGGGTGTGTCTGTTAGTAAAGGCTTGAGCTAAAATATGTGAATACTATATAATAGAATTGTGTACCTCATAATGTGTCATTTATCCTCTATTTATACACATTTGGGATAAAGGAGTCCTCCTCAAATTAGGATGTATTTTGGAAGGTTACCACCTCTATCTCTACTATCCCTTAGATAGAGATCCTATTTACTCGATCTCTATCTACTAATTATCTCAGTCATATCTTAGGTTCATCAAATGTAGACCCATAAGTAATTATGGGCCTCTTTGATGCCATTAAACATGGTCCATCAATGCCCAACTGGTACTTATTAGATTCGTGGCTATTTTCTTGGCCCATATCACTTGCCACCTAATTTTTGCTATCAATACTTGAATCCAAAAATTACCAATATCTTATTTTAAACTTACATAGTTTTTTTTTTGGGAGCCTTGGTTTCCCCGTTAACTTCGGGGAACCTCCAAAGTTAATGGCAAAAAAATGGTGTTTACCCAAACAAGTTTTACCCTGTTAACTTTTGTAAGTTAGCGGGACAAACTTGCACTTACCCTAATAAGTTTTACCTCGTTAACTTTTGTAAGTTAGTAGGGCAAACTTAAGCTCGCCTCACTAAGTTCTACCCTGTTAACTTTGTTAAGTTAACGGGGAAAACATACAATTACCTCATTAGGTTTCACCCCCTTAACTATGTTAAGTTAGCGGGGAAAACATGTGATTACCTTGCTAGGTTTTACCACGTTAACTTTGTTAAGTTAGTGGGGCAAACTTGCACATAACTCGGTAAGTTTTATCCTGTTAACTTCGTGAGTGGGGGTAATTACGCACCAAGGATTTACAAGAATCATTTGGATTTTTGCTCATTGGGCTTTAAAATCTGAAAGTTTTCAAACCTTTTATTGGGTTTCTTGTTTTTATGGGCCATTTAAGGGCTTTTGAATACCAACAGTTGGCTCATCTCCTCCGCTGGATCAACTAAATCTTGACCGTTGGATTTCTTTCATTCTTGCCTATATTTTCACTCGAGAGGTAAGTAATCTCTCACTTTTCTCTACAATAATCTTTTATTTACTCTCCACCACTGGGCGATTTTCGACAAGGAGCTTCCACCGCTTGGTGATTTTTGGCAAGTGATTTCCACTGAGAGATTCCAACACTTGGGGATTTCTAGCGACGACTTCCACCTCTTGGCAATTTTTGGCAAAGGATTTCCACCACTTGGCGATTTTTGACAAGCCTTTGTTACCCTCATTCAAGCGGTGTTCTTCATGTTTTTCATTTTGTTCATCAAGTTAATCCTAACCTCTTTATTTTCAATCAACATGGATTCAGGTAATTCCACTAAATTTGTTTATTCCCCTACTTCTACTTCTTATATTCCTTTTATTCGCCCATTCGATACAATTCTCCCTACCCGAGTCTTAGAGGGCCCATCTTCAGCCCATTATAGGGCTCCAAGCCCAGGGTCTGAAGCCCAAGAGGAGGAGGCACCTGTGACCCACTCTTCCTCTTCTAAGCCCAGTGGACCTGGTATTGATCATGTTTTTAATGCCCAACGTCATAGGTTCGCCCAAAATGTTGTCAACACTGCTACGGATGAGATTCTGAGCAATCACAACTTTGACGCCTACAAAAAAATTTCTTCCATTATTTTGGAATCCAAACTCCATAAATATGTCCTTCACCATTGTATATGTTCCTTTTAGTCTCTTAAGTTAGCTATCGAGGCCGACAGGGCTTGCAACGCTAGCATAGATTGTGAGAACCCGAAAAATAAGATGATTTTGTTGTATGATTTATTTCACTTTATGATTAATTTTATGTATGAAGGTTTAAATTATTTTCTTTTATTATTTTATTTTTGGTATGAATAATAAATTCATATCTTAAAGGAAATTGTATGGCAATGTGATGTCCAAAAGTTTTTAAATATATTTTTGAACTCAAACCCTTTAATGATTATTTTATTATTATCATACTTCCCTTTATTTTATTCAAGCACTTACCAAGAGTAAGCATATATTTTTCTCACGTGGGGAAGGCAACTCACGGCTACAGTACCCGTTTTTAAACCAAAGACGATAGTGAGACAAGAGTATTAATTACACTATATTAGGATGGAGAGCACGTGGCCCGTCAAACCAGCTAATCTACTCCAATAGTACACTGGATTGTTGGCTATGATTGATGATTGACTGACTTTAGCAGCCGTTGCATCCACCCTTTCTCACCAATCACTTATTTCGAAAGCTTGATATTTCCTTTCACAGCAAACGGCTGTAATCTATTTCCAAATAATCCAACCGCTCTTGTTGCTTTGCAAGTGAGATATATATATATATATATATATATATATATATATATATATATATATATATATATATATATATCTCCCGGTTACAACTGTTGGTTTCGAAGGATAAAACACAGCAGAAAAAATATGATTACAGAAAAAAAAAAAACAAAATGAAACCCAAACCCAAGGATCTATGCGAAATAATTTAATACAGATAGTTTAAGATTTTACCAATTAAAAGTGTGAATCTGAAGCTTTGGTGAAGGTGTTGATCGTCTCCAAATCTTTAACGCAATCCAACTGGACAGCGTCTCTATGGTATCCACACGAACACCCACTAACCGTCTTATGATCCAAACGAGGAGAGTTACAGTACTAGCTGTATGATCTGTATCTCTATTTTCTCTCTATCTCTCTTAACTCTAGTCTCTATCTTATGAGAGGCTAGGGTTCTTAGAATACGTGAAGCATTAGTTAAAGAGAATTAGCTGATATATCATATATATATATATATATAGCCTTTTATAGAGTAATTCCAAAACCTAATCTAATTAGGAGAATTAAAATCTGAATTTTATATTTATTAGATATATATATTTAATCAAGTCTCACTTAAGTAATATATATATAGGTACAAATAAATATATATTCGTATTTTCTTCCAAATGACTCTACTTCATACAGATTACATATATATATATATATATATATATATAATTTAAAGCCATGATTTAATTAAATCAATCTTATTGATATATTAAATTCATTGACATTTAAATTATATCTCCTTGACGAATGTTCTTTGTGTGTGACCATGTAGGTTATTATTACGTTGGCAATAATTTTAAATCATATTATAAAATTATAAACAGTGAGTGGCATCTAGTAATACATCACTGTTACCCAAGTAATAATAAAGTCATAGATTCGACGTTACATTTCGTGACCAATGTTTCAATGTAACTTAATCCTTTTAACCATGATATCTAAGATTAAATTCAAGGCATGGATGTGTCATCCTCTTCATA
>CM025783.1:29293034-29434466 GCA_014636745.2 Centella asiatica
ACATCATTCCCATTTCTCACATAACTCATTATGCATCCAACAATCACTGTTATTTTCCACCCGGTTAAAGGTGACTTTTGATAATGTCAAAATGCATAACTCCTTATGTAGATATGTCATGACTTCAGGTCTAAGGACCATTACATCATTGTCACTATGAGAATTACTTATGACACATAGCATAACGCTCCATGTAAAATTCTCATGGTGGGTTTGTCCAGTACAATGTTCTCTAACATGTACCTATGTATCAACTTAATATATCTTGTATATATTTATGACCAATGAGATATGACCATCAGTTAATCCACATACTAGTCTCAATGTATTATTGTTGTCCCACTGACAATGATACTCGACTAGGGACATTTAAGAATAATGATACATTACATACTTATATGATCTCATATTCAAGTCACATACTTGAATCCATATAATTAGTATCATTCTTCTAAGGACATTTATTATGTTAACATTTATATAACGCAGTAAATAAAACATAATAAAAGAAATTATCATTTAACCAAAACATAACATAAATATAGTGTCAAAATCATTACATAATTGGCCACTAGGGCATACACTCTAACGACAACCGTAGCCCCACTTTCATAAATCTTCTATACGGCAAACCACCCACAAAATCCAGGTTCACTCTTAAAGAACAACTGTCTTTCTAAAGGAACAACCCAAGCTTTTAACTTCTTGCTTGCAGCCAAAAAGGTATGAACACTATACTGACTGCTTGTAAGGAAGGAATGTTATTCCCAATAAGTAATATGTCAACGACATATAATACTAGGAATACAATATGGCTCCCACTTAACCTTTTGTAAACACAAGGTTCATCTTCATTCTTGATAAAGCCAAACTCTTTGATTGCTTCATCAAAACGAAGATTCCAGCTCCGAGATGCTTGCTTTAATCCATAAATGGATCTTTGTAGCTTACATACCTTTCCAGCATCCTTTGGAGTGACAAAACCCTCGGGTTGTGTCATATACACATCCTCAAGCAGATTTCCATTAAGGAAAGCTGTTTTGACATCCATCTGCCAGATTTCATAGTCATGAAAAGCTGTAATATCAAGTAAGATCCTGATGGATTTAACCATGGCTACTGGAGAAAAAGTCTCATCATAGTAAACACCTTGAACTTGTTTGAAACCTTTTGCTACCAATCGCCCTTTATAGGTTTGTACATTACCATCAATGTCAGTTTCTTCTTGAAAACCCACTTGCACCCAATTGGTTTTATCCCTTCAGGTGGGTCAACCAAAGTCCACACTTGGTTGGCATACATGGAGTCCATCCAGGTTTCATGGCTTCAAGCCATTTCTCAAACTAAGGTCCGTTTATAGCTTCTTGATAGGAAGTAGGTTCATCATCATCTATGAGCATTACTTCGCCACTTTGAGTGATAAGATATCCATAATATCTTTCAGGCTCATGGCGTGTCCTACCAGATCTACGAGGAGCTTGTGTTACTTGAGTAGGTTCAGTTTCCACAACAACTTATGGCTCCTGCTCATGTTCCATCTCAGGTTCATTGGTATTTTGTGGTTCTCGAATTTCTTCGAGTTCTACATGCCTCCCACTGTTTTCTTTAGAGAAAAATTCTCTTTCTAGGAAAACTCCAGTGCGAGCAACAAACACTTTGTTCTCCGAAGGTTTGTAGAAATAATACCCTTTTGTTTCTTTAGGGTATCCCACAAAATTACACTTATCTGATTTAGGTCTGAGCTTGGCGGAAGCTAGACACTTTACATATGCTTTGCATCCCCAAATCTTCATAAAAGACATACTAGGACGTTTCCCAGTCCACATCTCATATGGAGTCTTTTGAACCGTCTTTGTAGGAACACAGTTAAATATAAAAGCAGCAGTTTCTAGGGCGTGACCCCAAAAGCTTATCGGAAGATCTGCATGACTCATCATGGATCGTACCATGTCTAACTAGGTACGATTCCTCCTTTCAGACCCACCATTCCATTGTGGTGTTCCTGGTGGAGTGAGTTGTGATATAATTCCGCACTCTTTAAGAAGATTATCAAATTCCTGGCTCAAGTATTCACCACCTCGATCTGATCGGATGGCTTTTATACTTTTGCCAAATTGGTTTTGTACTTCATTTTTGAATTCTTTGAACTTTTCAAAAGATTCGGATTTGTGTTTCATAAGATACACATATCCATATCTACTGAAATCATCAGTAAATGTAATAAAGTAATAAAATCCAGATCTAGCTTGTGAACTCATGGGTCCGCATACATCAGTATGTATAAGGCCCAATACATCGCTGGCCCGTTCACTGTGTCTAGTGAAAGGTGCTTTAGTCATTTTTCCCAACAAACAAGACTCGCATACATCATATGATTCAAAATCAAATGAGTCCAAATACCCATCTTTATGGAGTTTGGATATGTGTTTCTCTCTGATGTGGCCCAAACGACAATGCCAAAGATAAGTCGAATTAGAATCTTTCGATTTTAGCCGTTTAGTATTTGTAATATACATGGGCATTTGTAAATCAAGAACATAAAGACCATTAAACAATTGTGCTACTCCATAACACATTTCATTCAAGTAAAAGGAACAATTGTTGTTCTTTAAAATAAATGAAAAACCCTTCTTGTCCAAACAAGAAACATAAATAATATTCCTGCTTATAGCAGGCACATAATAACAGTCTTCAAGTTCTAATACTAGCCCAATGGGCAAAGACAAATGGTAAGTTCCTACAGCTAATGCAGCAACTCTTGCTCCATTTCCAATGCGTAGGTCCACCTCACCTTTAGCCAATGGTCTACTCCTTCGCAGTTCCTGCACATTTACACAAATGTGAGAACCACATCCAGTATCAAATACCCAAGATGTAGAAGTAGATAAATTGACTTCTATAACATATATACCTGAATCGAAAGTCCCACTTCCTTTCTTCCTCTTTACATCTTCCAGGTAAGCATGACAATTCCTTTTCCAGTGTCCAGGCTTTCCACAGAAGTGACAATTACCTTCTTTAGCTATCCCACCTTTAGGCTTCAAAGCCTTATTGGATTTGGATTTGGCGACAGATTTATATCCCATCTTCTTCTTTTTGCCCTTTCCATTTCTTTTGGCATTCCCCTTTTGCACCATCAACATGGGAGAGGGTCCTGCCTTTTTCATGTTGTTTTCAGTAGTTCTCAACATGCTCAACAACTCAGTAAGTGGTTTCTCAATCTTGTTCATGAGGTAATTCATGACAAATTGAGAATAGCTATTGTTCAGAGATTGTAAGACAAGATTAGTTTGAGCCTCTTGAGTAAGTGCAAAGCCCAACCTATCTAGGTACTCAATATACCCAATCATCTTCAGAACATGTGGACCGACTGGATCACATTCACCCTGCTTACAATGATACAATGTTTTGCTCGTATCATACCTCTCCTGCCGAGCATGCCCCTCGAACAACTTCTTAAGATGTTTAAGCATGTCATAAGCATCCATCAACTCATGCTGCTTCTGAAGCTCAGGGTTCATGGTTGCTAACATAAGGCAGCCCACATCCAGAGCATCATCCTGATGCTTCTTGTAAGCATTCTGCTCTATACGTGGTGCAGTGGTAGTTGGTGCAGCAGGAATTGGTCCATCCAGGACATAGAGCTTGCACTCCTGCTTGAGGACAATCCTCAAATTCCTATGCCAGTCTAGGAAATTAATCCCATTCAGTTTTTCCTTCTCAAGGACTGATCGTAGTGAAAGGCTACTATTGTTGTTGTTTGCCAATAATATCTACAATTCATAAATGCAAAATTAATAAGTAAATTTGCAGAAATTTTAATGTTATGTTTTTGATAATGGCACATTCAAAATATACCTCCCACTATTTTATTCAAATTAATAGCCCTCACCATTAATTCGCAATTATTTCTTTTAAATACTTCTAGTGAGCCAAGATCCATATTTCATTATGCCCTAAGTTAGCTTTGGCTAATCACTCAAAACATAATTATTTAGGTAGATAACACTTTGTCAATTATATCATATATAACTCTTGGATAGTTTGTCGAACAACATTTGTTCAAGCTCAACTAATGAACTTATACAAACTCTATGCCTCTAAACCCATAATCCTATTGTGATAGCCTAGTTAAGTCAAGCCCAATTTTAACAGTTTGGATATCACAATTATCCTATGGCACCATGCCAAGATAAATGGGGTACTTTGCTTTGGCAAACCTACACCCATCGATCAAGGCATTGATGAGTGTTAATCATTGGAAGGCATCTGTTTTAGACTTAATTATTTTATGAGGGATTTTATTAATTAATTTAGATCTCAGCAACTATAACTTTTAAGCATGCACATTTATTCATTATATCATATATAAGCATAAATAAAGTACACCTTTATTAATCGTGACACAGTTATGGCCAAATCCTATGCCAATCTTTCCAAGCTAATGAAAAGATTGAAGGTCAGTGTAATGTGGTAATTGATCTTCAAACTTGGCAACTTTCTTGAAACTCCGTTTGCATGCATCCTTTTCCTTATCTCCATCTTCTGCTGGTCATCTTTACAGATTACATAATAATGAAACCTATACTAAAATATTCTATGTTGTACTTTACATTATAGAAAGAAACCTCGAGTTACATTCGAGGGGAGTAAGATGAGAAGAGAATATTACATCTAGATATAAGAGAAGGCACGACATGCAAGCCGTATTTCAAAACCAAAACCACTAACCTATGGGTCGTAAGGCCATAACTGTGCACCATGTATATCATAGTAAGCACATAATAACATGATTTAAACAATTAAAATAAAAAATATATATTTTAATTAATTTTTAAATCATTAAACCATATTTGGGGACATGACAATTGTGCGCTATGATAGGGGGTCAAGGGGGCACCCCCCCTTGCCGGGGTCCTAGGGGTTGGGAGGCCCCTAGTGGGGTCCAAGGGGCATGGCCCTTGGCAGTGGTCTCAATCTATATTGTGCAATTTTTTTCTATCGGAGACTAAGCTCGTCAAGGACTACGCGCATCAGGGGATAAATAGTCTATCGGAGACTAAACTCATCAGGGACTACGTGCATCAGGGGATAAATAGTTTATCGGAGACTAAGCTCATCAGGGACTACGCGCATCAGGGGATAAATAGTCTATCAGAGACTAAGCTCATTAGGGACTACGCATGCGTCAGGGGATAAATAGTCTATCGGAGACTAAGCTCATCAGGGACTACGCATGTGTCAGGGGATAAATAGTCTATCGGAGACTAAGCTCATCAGGGACTACACACGCGTCAGGGGATAAATAGTCTATCGGAGACTAAGTTCAAATTAAGCCTATCGGAGACTAAGTTCAAATTAAGTCTATCGGAGACTAAGCTCGTCAGGGGATAATTTGTAACTATCGGAGACTAATCATATTAGCTTGTCAAAGACTATTTATTAAGCCTGTCGAAGACTAATCCCATTAGCTCGTCGGAGACTAATTATTAAGCCTGTCGAAGACTAATCATATTAGTATACGAAATTCTGAAACAATTCCAGAAATCGAAACATGTCCTATATGTTCATAATCATATAACCCATCATAATCCCTATATCCCATCGCCCGACTTACATATCAAATATGCAGAATACCCAATAAGCATGTATCAAATATAATCAGAATTCGTAATTCCAGAATATCATATATATTCAACATCAAATTCAATAAACTTGTATTAACGACATATATCAAATATATCGAATACAATTAAACACATAAATCCATATTAATGTCTCCCATATAGCTCTGATACCACTGTTGTTTTCGTAGGATAAAATGCAGCGGAAAAAATACGATTACAAAAAAAAAAAAACGAAACCCAAACCCGAGGATCTATGTGAAAAAATTTAGTACAGATAGTTTAAGATTTTACTGATTAAAAGTGCGAATTTGAAGCTTTGGTGAAGGTGTTGATCGTCTCCAAATCTTTAACGCAATCCAACTGAACAGCGTCTCTACGGTATCCACACGAACACCCACGAACCGTCTTACGATCCAAACGAGGAGAGTTACAGTACTAGTTGTATGATCTGTATCTCTCTTTTCTCTCTATCTCTCTTAACTCTAGTCTCTCTCTTATGAGCGGCTAGGGTTCTTAGAATACGTGAAGCATTAGTTAGAGAGAATTAGCTGATATATCATATATATATATAGCCTTTTATAGAGTAATTCCAAAACCTAATCTAATTAGGAGAATTAAAATCTGAATTTTATATTTATTAGATATATATATTTAATCAAGTCTCACTTAATTAATATATATATATATATATGTACAAATAAATATGTAACGACCCAGAAAATTTGTTTATCTATAAATAATTTATTTATTCATATTTTATTTTTTATATATATATGTTAGGTTTTATTAACATTTGATGATGATTGTCTTTAGAATACTTAGAAATACAAATGTACAGAAAAGTGTTGGTTTGTAACACTTTAGTTTTGTAGCTAGCAGTAGTATCTCTTGTTTGTAATTTAGTCATTATAATAAAGAGATAGGTTCATTACTTTTGTATGTATTGCTGGAATACTCGTTGAGTTTGTTCAACAAGTTGTTTAAGTTAATTAGTCCTTCGGAGATTGATTTTGGCTTGTCGGAGATTAAGGGAAAAGTCCATCAGAGATTAAAATTTTGTTCATCAGAGATTGGACTTTGCCCATCGGAGATTGAAGAATCCTTCATCGGAGATTAAAATGTTTTGTTCATCGGAGATTGAAGGATTGGTCATCGGAGATTAAAGCTTACGTCATCGGGGATTGTAATAAAGAGTCAGAGATTAATGCTGACGTCATCAGAGATTAAAACAATACCTCGGAGATTAAATGTTGACATCACTAGAGATTAAAGCCAAAGCATCGGAGATTACTCGAAGTAAAGCATCGGATATTACACGAAGTAAAGCATCAGAGATTACACGTTGTAAAGCATCGGAGATTACTCGAAGTGATCAGGGACTAATTAAAGAAGCTATCGGAGATTAGTCGAGGACTTAATCGCTGATGGAGTTAGAGTTCAAATCAAAGAAGGAAAGTCTTCCATGAACACGTAGACTTTATTGAAGACGTAGCTGACAAGGAAACTTGTTAGAAATCTTTCAATTGGAAAGATTGTATTTGATTTGAATTAGGAAGCTAGGTTTTTGTAAACTTAGTTTTAGAAGCTGTAATTATAAATTACAGAATTGTAATTCGAAGCTGTGTATGTCTGTATAGATAGAGAGAATTGAAAGTGTTATATTTTTCTATATACACAGAATAGAAGCTGACGATCAAAGCTTGTTTTTGATTGTTAGAAAACTTGTAATCAATTGTTAAATCAATAAAAACAATTGTTTATAAAGTTTTGATCTTGTTCTTTATATTCCGCAGAAAGTTAATTTCTTAAAGAACAGGAATTCGGAAAAAGTTGTAAGAACTTGTATTCAACCCCCCTTCTACAAGTTCTAGGCCATCTCACTGGGAAAACAATATATTAACGTGTATAGTTAACATATGATGTTTTTGAATGTCTAAATATTTTCGGACCCATTAAAGGGGTTATTGTTGTTTGATTGTTGGTTGCAAGGATAAACAATGATGTTTATGTTTAGTGACATCTGTAATTGTTTGAAGAAGCTTTGCGTCTAGACTGGTTAAATCTCATGAAGGACTTAAGAGCCTAAGTATGATGACATCATTGTGTACGTATGTTAATTTGATTAATAAGCTGCTTGTGTGTCATTAAGTGGATTAAACGTATGTGCATGTAGGACAACAGGCTTATTACGATGCTTAGTTGCTAAGAATCATGATGAGCAGCCGTTTTTACCGTCTAGTTTAACCAATCATTTTATTTCAAAGCTTAATCTCAGCCTACTATAAATACCTCATTCGGAGGAACATTTCAGTCACTTTTCTAAAGATTTCCTTTTCCAAAGTTCTTCTTTAAACCTACCATCTTCGTTTAATTTCAAGTTCTCTCTTTTGGGCAATCACTTTCAAACAAGCTTTGATCTCTTTCGTCAACCCAGGAGGTAAGAATCTTAAGTTCCCTTTTGCCTTTCTCTTTGCTTGGTAATCCGAGAAGTTTAGCTGTAGGAGCAAGTCTTTAAGAAAGAAAAAGAAAGGATTATATTCTTTTGTGTTTAGAAGTGTTGCTCATAGCTTAAAGCATGTTGAGAGTTGATTTATGGAGTTGTAGTTGAGATCACCACCCTTGGAGAAGTGAGGAAGACGACCCTGTATCTGAGACAGCTTCTAAAATTAGTCTCCAACTGTGTTGATGTTAGTCTCTGATGACATCAGCATTAGTCTCTGACTGTGTTGATGTTAGTCTCTGATGACATTAGCATCAGTCTCTGAAATGTTAGTCTCCGATAGGGTTAAGATGACGTCATCAGTCCCTGATGAAATATTAGTCTCTGATGACGTCACCCTTAGTCCCCGATGGGTTAAGATGACGTCATCAGTCCCTGATGAAATATTAGTCTCCGATGACGTCATCCTTAGTTTCCGATAGGGTAAAGATGACGTCAGCAATATCTGATGAGTTAAATAGTCTCTGACGAGTGAAATTTTCCCCATTGGGCAACCTCATGCCCTGATAACCATTTTCTAATATGAATAGCCATCTATTAACTATGGATTTCTCATGATATACCCACAATGATGTTATGCAGAAACCTTTTGCAACCGATATAGTGAATTTTAGCTAAGGACCAAGACAAGTATATATATAATCATTCCACTTTCTTTCTTACTGTTTACATAAAGTCATTACTTCGATTTACGTAAATAAATAATGTTAATGCCTATGCATGATGATGAATTCTCTTATGATTAAGTAACGTACGATCATTGAATTCGATGTACGTGAAAAGATGTTGATAATTGAACTATGTGTTATTGGGTGGTTGCTAGCTGTTTAAATTTCCTAGCACACCAAATAATGATGTTTGGGTGTTGCAAGTCATGAACTTGTATGCACACCCAAGTAACTTCTGTATGGATATATAGTTCCGCTTATGATGGTCACTGTCTTCTAATTGTTGGCAGTTGTTGCTTTTAATTGTTCAGCACGTTAGGGCTATTCAAAATTTGAGAAAATGTTTACAAGAAGATATATCCATATGGAAAGTTAAGGGACTGTTGAATACTTTCGCCTGGTATTCTGGCCAATGATAATAAAGAATGATAGACCGAAGCAAGGCATCGGTAATGAGACTTTTGGTAGACCATATGCTTTCTGCAAGTGACTACGTATGTCAAATGATGAATCAAACGACCAGGCTGACCAGCTGGGATGAAATTTGATTATGTAAGTTATTCAGATAATGATCAGTCTGGTCAGGTGATACATTATCTGATGAGTAAAGGGCGAATCATGATTTATTGAAAGAGGGTTAACCCCTGATATCACTCGGGTAACCTAAATGATACATGTTTATTGATCATCACCAGGTGTTGGTAAATGATACATGTTTACTCATTATCACGAGGTGTTGGCATTGCTTCGCCTAATCTTAATGAATACTAAAGCCTTTGAATTATCTTTTCTTCCTGGTTATGGTTATATACTTGCTGAGCATAAATGCTCATGTGGAATGCTACGAATGTTTTTCAGGTTATGTTGTGAAGGCTGAGTCGCGTAAGACAGGAAAGGAGAGAATGGCATAAGAATGTTTAAGTTGTAAGGCCTTATGAGCCATCTAAAGTTATGTTTCCACTGCAGCTTGTTTATTTCAAGCTTTGAGGTTTTGTAAGGTGATGTGTGTTAGGTTTTATAAACATTTGATGATGATTTATCTTAGAAT
Source organism: Centella asiatica (assembly GCA_014636745.2). Taxonomy (NCBI): domain Eukaryota; kingdom Viridiplantae; phylum Streptophyta; class Magnoliopsida; order Apiales; family Apiaceae; genus Centella; species Centella asiatica. Next base: position 29,302,878 of record CM025783.1, read on the forward strand.
ACTTAGGAATACAAATGTACAGAAAAGTGTTGGTTTGTAACACTTTAGTATTGTAGCCAGCAGTAGTATCTCTTGTTTGTAAATTAGTCATTATAATAAAGAGATAGGTTTATTTTATTTGTATGTACTGCTGGAATACTTGTTGAGTTTGTTCAAGAAGTTGTTTTAAATTTATTAGTTCTTCGGAGATTGAATTTGGCTTGTCGGAGACTAAGGGAAAAGTCCACCAGAGACTAAGTTATTGTTCATCAGAGATTGGACTTTGCCCATCGGAGATTAAAGTTTTGTTCATCGGAGACTGAAGAATCCTTCATCGGAGATTAAAGTTTTGTTCATCAGAGATTGAAGGACTGTTCATACGAGATTAAAGCTTACGTCATCGGGGATTGGAACTAAAGAGTCAGAGACTAAAAGCTGACGTCATCATTGATTAACACAATACCTCAGAGATTAAAAGCTGACGTCATCAGCGACTAATACAATACCTCGGAGATTAAAAGCTGACGTCACCAACGACTAAAGCCAAAGCATCGGAGATTACTCGAAGTGATCGGGGACTAATGAAAGAAGCCATCTGAGATTAGTCGAGGACTTAATCACTGATGGAGTTAGAATTCAAATCAAAGAAGGAAAGTCTTCCATGCACACGTAGATTTTATTGAAGACGTAGCTAACAAGGAAACTTGTTAGAAATCTTTCAATTGGAAAGATTGTATTTGATTTGAATTAGGAAGCTAGGTTTTTGGTAACTTAGTTTTTAAGAAACTATAATTATAAAATTACAAAATAACAATACGAAGCTGTATAGAATTAGAAGTGTTGTATTCTCTTAATATACAGAATAGAAGCTGACGATCAAAGCTTGTCTTGATTGTTAGAAAACTTGTAATCAATTGTTGAATCAAATAAAGGCAATTCTTTATAGTGTTTTGATTGTGTTCTTTATATTCTGCAGAAAAGTTTAATTTCTTAAAGAACAAGTAATCGAAGAATTTTCAAGAACTTGTATTCAACCCCCCTTCTATAAGTTCTAGGTCATCTCACTGGGAAAACAATGTGGACCTTAAGATTTTTAATGATGTATTTGGGAATATATTTTCCACAGGTATGTTGTTAATGCTTGGCTGTATTTTTGGTTTTGTTGTTGAGATGTTGTGTTGTAATTTTCTAGTGCAGCCCAGGGTTCCAGCCTGGGGATCTCGGGGACTGTCACCCAAATCGCTGACAGTGTCCGGCGCCCGGCTTGGGGGATTTTCGAGGGCGCCACAGTTGGTATCAGAGCGACAGCAGCCAAGCACCAATTATGAGACCTGTTCTCTGCTGGAAAATAAGAAATTGGGATTTAGTAAAGTAAAGAAATGACTGAAAGGATAAGGAGAGCTGAATAAGAAGTAGATGTCTAAATTGAGTCTCGATTGTTTATTGGTTATTAGATAAGATATAAGGTTATAAGATAGATCAATTCATGCTGAATTTATTGTATATTCTATTGCAATAATATTATGTATGATAGATCCTTATTATAAATGTTAAGTTGACATTGATTTAAGCTATGTTTCCTTTATAGATGAATCCACCTACTCCCGGACATGTAGATAAGGGCAAGGCACCTATGATTAAAAGTTCAGAGCAGGAACATATCCCTAGTAGTAATGTTGCTCGACCTTTTAAGCCTGGTAAACACCATCTGTTGGATGCCAACCAAGGGAGGGTAGGTGCTTGTTGGCGAGTGACTCCTCGCAAGAGAGTGAATAAACCAACTCAGGTTTTTCATTTTGAAATACCTAGAGGTTCTGATAAACATGTTAAGGAGTCTGTAGAACCTGAGGGAACTAAGCAAAACCTAACCAATTCATTTGAGGGGTCAAGTTTTTTCAGTTCATATGAAGAGTCCTTCCTCACCCCATAAACAAACAGATTCTCCAACTTTAGATCCTTCCCAAATAAGAGGTTTCCCTACTGATAGGCACACATTACCTACGGTGTCAGCCACTCAACATGCTGTTTCTACCCCAGTTATCCTATCAAATGTTGCGCCTGCAGCACCACTACCAGAAAATTCAGTACCCTTGCCTTTTCCAAATGGATTCTGTTATTACCTTCAACGTAGAATCCGAATGACACAATCAGAGTTGGCAACACGTAATACCACTATGATGCATCAGTCGATGGCTCATCAAAGAACTAGCAGACTGTTGGACCTTTGGAGGGTATCATTTCATGATGTGTCCTTAGTTCTCACCGAGACCTTGACAGAAGTTGTGATCTCGGTTAGTCATTATTTTAGGTTGCGCCAGCCCACTATAGCAGATCGAGATCAGTTGATGTATGACCTTATAGAGAAGGTCAAAGGAGCATGTCGTTTTGCACGCAGAACAATGAGTGAACTTGATTCCCAACCCTTGTATTAGGTATTAATAGTAGTCAGTGTTATTATGTTTTTGTTTAATGTTGTAACAAGGAAGCTTTGTTGTACAAATTTGATATAATGTAACTTTTGTTAATTAATATATATATTTTGATGGTTTAATTTAGAATTCTTTCTTTCTTATTTATATGTTATTCTTTGAAGAGAAAGAAGGAACTTTCGATAGTAAGTTTATATTTTCCTTAATTTATAGGAAATGGCCCCAAGAGGAAGACCTCGAACCCGCCAAGCTGACCAAGAGAACCCCAACCTAAACAACAATCCAGAAAAGAATGATCAGGAGAATCCTATTGCCTTATTGGTAAATACGATAAAGGAAGTTTCTCAAAATAACAATAACCAGGCACTTCCACAAGTACAACTTAGGAGGGTGACATTTAAGGATTTTACCAACAGTTGTCCACCTACTTTTAATGGTGATGGAGGACCCACTGTTGCTCAAATATGGATTAAGGAAATAGAGAAAGCTTTTCGTATTGCGGGAGTAACTGATGATCTTAAGACGGAATATGCTACATATCTACTGGAAGAAGAAGTTAGTTATTGTTGGGAGAATACTGAACGATTAGAAATGACTAGGAGATTGGCAGTTAGGAATGAACAAGCAGATCCTAAAGTTGAACAAATTATCACGTGGTCCCAATTTAAAGAATTTTTCTATAGCCAGTATTTTCCAACCAGTGCTGCGGATGAGCTGGAAAAACAATTCTTAGAATTGAGACAAGGAAGTATGACTGTGGAAGAGTACGAGAAGAAGTTTAATGAATTACAGAGATTTTCCCCACACTTGGTAGATACTGAGAGAAGAAAGACGAGAAGGTTTGAGCATGGTTTGAATCCATGGTTGCAGGATAAGATTGCTATTTTGTGTCTGAACAATTATGCTGAAGTGGTTCAAAGGTCAAAGGTAGCAGAGAAAAGAGGCAAGCTACTCCGGGAATTTAACTGGGAGAAATGCAAAGAAGGACAGAGGAAAGGAAGTTATTTTAGTAACAATCTTAATCAAAGAACGGAAGGACAAGGAAAACCACAAACTAGTTCGGTCGTGATGAAACAAGGGGAAGGAAGTAGGTATAATGATAATATTAGGAAAAGAAATTTCAGTGCGGATTTAAGTGAGAATAAAAGGAGGATTGTTATTTGTGGCAAATGTGGAAGGAACCATGAAACTTCCCAGTGTTTATTAGGAACCGATTTGTGTTTCAAATGCCATTGATCTGGGCATACTGTCAGTAATTGTCCAAATCAGGCACCAATGGTTTCCCAACCAAGGTATCCTCCGCAATTTTATACACCACAAGGAATTAGTCGTGTAGTTGGAACTACAAGGAGATGTTTTAGTTGTGGTCAGGAAGGCCATATCTCCACTTCATGCCCTCAGAAAAAGAATCAGGGTAAACCCCCTTTAACAGGACCTAATATGGTAGCTAGCCGACCTCAAGCTAGGACTTACAATATGACTGCACAGGACGCCCTAATGTCTGACAATATGGTTTCAGGTACGATATTGGTTAATTCAATTAAAGTACATGCTTTATTTGATTCTGGTGCAACTAGATCTTTCATATCTGAACATCTTCTCAAGGATATAAATTTTACTCCTGAATGTTTAGAAACACCACTAGAAGTCATAGTGGCTAATCAAGAGGTATACATTGCCAGGAATGTATTACCTAATTGTATTATAAGAATAGGAAAGCATGACTTCCCTGCAAATCTAATACCTTTTCCATTGGGAGAGTTTGATCTAATACTAGGCATGGATTGGCTACATTAATACCAAGCTAGTATAGATTGTAGGAAAAAGAAGGTTTCCTTAAGAACAACCTCAAATAACAAGGTGTTATTCCATGGATGTAAGTCTACCGAACCCTCTCATCTTCTTACAATATTACAAGCTAATAAAATGTTAGGCAAGGGATGCGAAGCATTTTTAGCTCATGTTTATGATAAGAGGATAGAAGGATTAAAGATTTCAAATATCCTTGTAGTAAAGGAATTTGGTGATGTATTTCCTGAGGAATTACCAGGTATACCCCCAGATAGACAAGTTGAATTTGGAATTGAGCTAGTACCAGGAACTGCTCCAATTTCCAAAGCTCCTTATAGGATGGCCCCTTCAGAATTAAAAGAGCTTATGGTCCAACTACAAGAGTTGCTAGACCAAGGATTCATTAGACCAAGTGTTTCACCTTGGGGAGCACCTGTTTTATTTGTAAGGAAGAAAGATGGATCGTTAAGGTTATGTATTGATTACCAAGAATTGAACAAGGTGACGGTGAAAAACCGATATCCTTTACCTAGGATTGATGATCTGTTCGACCAACTCAAGGGAGCAAGGTACTTCTCGAAAATTGACTTGAGATCAGGATATCATCAAATAAAGATTAAGATTAAGGATGTCCCTAAGTCAGCTTTTAGAACCCGTTATGGTCATTATGAATTTGTGGTAATGCCTTTTGGACTCACCAATGCCCCAGCTATTTTCATGGATTTGATGAACTGAGTTTTCAAACCATATTTGGATAAGTTCATCATTGTGTTCATAGATGACATTCTCATCTATTCTAAGACGAGAAAAGAACATGATGAACATTTAAGAATAACACTGGAGACATTGAGACGAGAAAAACTTTATGCCAAATTTTCAAAGTGTGAATTTTGGTTAAGAGAGGTGAAATTTTTAGGACATGTGATCAATGAATCTGGAATTTTGGCTGATCCCATCAAAATTGAAGCCATTATAAATTGGCCACAACCAAAGACACCTACTGAAGTGCGAAGTTTTCTAGGATTAGCGGGATACTATCGTCGATTCGTTCAAGATTTTTCTAAGATAGCAGTTCCATTAACGAATCTGACAAGGAAGACAGAAAAGTATGTTTGGACCCCAACTTGTGAGAAAAGTTTTCAAGAATTAAAGAAAAGGTTAACCACCGCCCCTGTACTAAGTTTACCTGATAACAAAGGAAATTTTGTGATCTATAGTGATGCCTCGATGAATGGATTAGGAGCTGTGCTAATGCAGCATGGAAAAGTTATTGCCTATGCATCTCGACAACTCAAGGATTGCAAGAAACGATACCCAACACATGACTTAGAATTGGCCACGATCGTTTTCGCATTAAAGATTTGGAGACATTATCTCTATGGAGAGAAATGTGAGATTTACACAGGCCATAAGAGTTTAAAGTACATATTCACCCAAAAGGAACTGAACATGAGGCAAAGACGGTGGTTGGAGGTCATTAAAGACTATGATTGCTCGATCAACTATCACCCGAGTAAAACAAATGTTGTGGCTGATGCGTTGAGTAGATATGAAAGGCTAAATGTGATGAAAATTCAGGAAGAGGTAAGAATGGATTTGGAGAGGTTACAAATAAATGTCATCACAACTCAGCAAAAGAAAGAGCTAGAGCAAGAAGTTGGTGTAAAACCAAGCTTACTGACTATTATCAAGGAAACTCAAGAAGAATATGTGGAAGATAGAGAAAATTTGTTAAGAAGAGAAAAGGGGAAATGTCAAATCCACGATGATGGATTGATGAGATTTGAGAATAGAGTTTGGATTCCGACAAAATTGGAATTAAAAAGAAATCTACTACAGGAAGTCCATAAATTTTTCGATACATCCAGGAGGAACCAAGATGTATCAGGATTTGAAACAAAATTTTTGGTGGCCTAACATGAAGAAGGAAATAGCTGAGTGGGTAAACACATGTCTTACTTGTCAACAAGTTAAAGTAGAAAACCAAAAGCCTAGTGGTTTGTTGCAATCTTTGGATATTCCAGAATGGAAATGGGAGTATATCACAATGGAATTTGTAGTTTGTTTACCAGTAACTCAAAAGGGTTAAACACAATTTGGGTAATAGTGGACAGATTGACTAAATCTATGCATTTCCTACCTATTAAGGATACCTATAAGATGGACCAATTGGTCAGATTGTATGTGAAGGAAATCCTTAGCCATCATGGAGTGCCAATTTCAATTGTATCTGATCGTGATCCTTGTTTCACGTCTAGGTTCTGGCGAATTTTTCAAGAGCATTTAGGAACAAGATTGGACATGAGTACTGTTTTTCACCCGCAAACCGACGAGCAATCTGAAAGAACAATCCAAACCTTAGAAGATATGTTAAGAGCGTGTTCTTTGGATTTTGGAGGACGATGGGATGAACACCTACCACTTATTAAGTTTGCTTATAATAATAGTTATCATGCAAGCATCGCTATGGCACCATTTGAAGCTTTGTATGGAAGAAAGTGCAGAACACCATTGTATTGGAATGAGGTTGGAGAAAGGAAACTTGAGGGACCGGAGTTAATCCAACAAACTGAGAATGCAATCCGTACTATTCGAGCCAAGATAAGTGCAGCTCAAGATCGACAAAAACATTATACAAATCTACACCGCAAAGATCAAACACTAGAAGTAGGAGGTTATGCATTGCTTAAGATCTCACCTTGGAAAGACATTTTGCGCTTCGGACGAAAAGGAAAATTAAGTCCTCGTTTTATTGGACCTTTTGAGGTACTTCGTCGCATTGGCAAAGTAGCTTATCAATTAGCGCTACCCCCGACTCTGGGTCATGTTCATGATATTTTTCATATCTAAATGCTACGACCTTATAGAGGAAACCATTCTGGCATTATTGACTACCAACCCATTGAGCGACAGCCAAATTTTCATTATGATGAAACACCAATACAAATTTTGGATCGTCAAGTAAAGGTTTTAAGAAATAAGGAAATTGTATCTGTAAAAGTTTTATGGCGAAATCACAATATTGAAGAAGCAACATGGGAACTAGATGAAATGATGATGCAAAAGTACCCTCAACTATTTCACCAGTAAAGTTTCGAGGACGAAACTTATTGTAAGGAGGGGAGAATGTAACGACCCAGAAAATTTGTTTATCTATAAATAATTTATTTATTCATATTTTATTTTTTTTATATATATTAACGTGTATAGTTAATATATGATGTTTTTGAATGTCTAAATATTTTCGGACCCATTAAAAGGGTTATTGTTGTTTGATTGTTGGTTGCAAGGATAAGCAATGATGTTTATGTTTAGTGACATTCGTAATTGTTTGAAGAATCTTTGCGTCCAGACTTGTTAAATCTCATGAAGGACTTAAGAGCCTAAGTATGATGACATCATTGTGTACGTATGTTAATTTGATTAATAATCTGCTTGTGTGTCATCAAGTGGATTAAACGTATGTGCATGTAGGACAGCAAGCTTATTATGATGCTTAGTTGCTAAGAATCATAATGAGCAGCCGTTTTTACAGTCTAGTTTAACCAATTATTTTATTTCAAAGCTTACTCTCAGCCTACTATAAATACCTCATTCGGAGGAACATTTCAGTCTCTTTTCTAAAGATTTCCTTTTCCAAAATTCTTTCTTAAACCTACCATATTCGTTTAATTTCAAGTTCTCTCTTTTGGGCAATAACTTTCAAACAAGCTTTGATCTCTTTCGTCAACCCAGGAGGTAAGAATCTTAAGTTCCCTTTTGCCTTTCTCTTTGCTTGGTAATCTGAGAAGTTTAGCTGTAGGAGCAAGTCTTTAAGAAAGAAAAAGAAAGGATTATATTCTTTTGTGTTTAAAAGTGTTGCTCATAGCTTAAAGCATGTTGAGAGTTGATTTATGGAGTTGTAGTTGAGATCACCACCCTTGGAGAAGTGAGGAAGACGACCCTGTATCTGAGACAGCTTCTAAAATTAGTCTCCAACTGTGTTGATGTTAGTCTCTGATGACATCAGCATTAGTCTCTGATGACATCAGCATTAGTCTCCGACTGTGTTGATGTTAGTCTCTGATGACATCAGCATTAGTCTCCGACTGTGTTGATGTTAGTCTCTGATGACGTTAGCATCAGTCTCTGAAATGTTAGTCTCCGATAGGGTTAAGATGACGTCATCAGTCCCTCATGAAATATTAGTCTCTGATGACGTCACCCTTAGTCTCCAATAGGGTTAAGATGACGTCATCAGTCCCTGATGAAATATTAGTCTCTGATGACGTCACCCTTAGTCCCCGATGGGTTAAGATGACGTCATCAGTCCCTGATGAAATATTAGTCTCCGATGACGTCATCCTTAGTTTCCGATAGGGTAAAGATGACGTCAGCAATATCTGATGAGTTAAATAGTCTCTAACGAGTGAAATTTTCCCCATTGGGCAACCTTATGCCCTGATAATTATTTTCTAATATGAATAGCCATCTATTAACTATGGATTTCTCATGATATACCCACAATGATGTTATACAGAAACCTTTTGCAACCGATATAGTGAATTTTAGGTAAGGACCAAGGCAAGTATATATATAATCATTCCATTTTCTTTCTTACTGTTTACGTAAAATCATTACTTCGATTTACGTAAATAAATAATGTTAATGCCTATGCATGATGATGAATTCTCTTATGATTAAGTAACGTACGATCATTGAATCCGATGTACGTGAAAAGATGTTAATAATTGAACTATGTGTTATTGGGTGGTTACTAGCTGTTTAAATTTCCTAGCACACCAAATAATGATGTTTGGGTGTTGCAAGTCATGAACTTGTATACACACCCAAGTAACTTTTGTATGGATATATAGTTCTGCTTGTGATGGTCACTGTTTTTTAATTGTTGAGCACGCCAATATGTGTTGTTGGAAGTTGCTGCTTTTAATTGTTCAGCACGTCAGGGCTATTCAAAATTTGAGAAAATGTTTATAAGAAGATATATCCATATGAAAAGTTAAGGGGCTGTTGAATACTTTCGCCTGGTATTCTGGCCAATGATAATAAAGAATGATAGACCCAAGCAAGGCATCGGTAATGAGACTTTTGGTAGACCATATGCTTTCTTCAAGTGACTACGTATGTCAAATGATGAATCAAACGACTAGGCTGACCAGCTGGGATGAAATTTGATTATGTAAGGTAGTCAGATAATGATCAGTCTGGTCAGGTGATACATTATCTGATGAGTAAAGAGCGAATCATGATTTATTGAAAGAGGGTTAAACCTTGATATCACTCGGGTACCCTAAATGATACATGTTTATTGATCATCACCAGGTGTTGGTAAATGATACATGTTTACTCATTATCACGAGGTGTTGGCATTGCTTCGCCTAATCTCAATGAATACTAAAGCCTTTGAATTATCTTTTCTTCCTACTTATGGTTATATACTTGCTGAGCATAAATGCTCATGTGGAATGCTACGAATGTTTTTCAGGTTATGTTGTGAAGGCTGAGTCGCCTAAGAGAGGAAAGGAGAGAATGACATAAGAATGTTTAAGTTGTAAGGCCTTATGAGCCATCTAAAGTTATGTTTCCGCTGCAGCTTGTTTATTTCAAGCTTTGAGGTTTTGTAAGATGATGTGGACCGTAAGATTTTTAATGATGTATTTGGGAATATATTTTCCACAGGTATGTTGTTAATGCCTGACTGTGTTTTTGGTTTTGCTGTTAAGATGTTGTGTTGTAATTTTCTGGTGCAACCCGAGGTTCTAGCCTGGGGATCTCGGGGACTGTTACCCAAATCGCTGACAGTGTCCGGGGCCTGGCTTGAGGGATTTTCGGGGGCGCCACAAAATATATATTCGTATTTCCTTCCAAAGGACTCTTCTTCATACAGATTGCATATATATATATATATATATATATATATATATATATAATTTAAAGCCATGATTTAATTAAATCAATCTTATTGATATATTAAATTCATTAACATTTAAATTATATCTACTTGACGAATGTTCTTTGTGTGTGACCATGTAGGTTATTATTACGTTGGCAATAATTTTAAATCATACTATAAAATTATAAACAGTGAGTGGCATCTAGTAATACATCACTGTTACCCAAGTAATAATACAGTCATAGATTCGACGTTACATTTCGTGACCAATGTTTCAATGTAACTTAATCCTTTTAACCATGATATCTAAGATTAAATTCAAGGCATGGATGTGTCATCCTCTTCATAATTTAATCTCAGTTTTCTTGATCAATGAGTAAACTATATGAAACAAATCTCTAGTTGAGCATGGCCATGCATTTCATAGTCTCACTCAATCAAAAGGCCTATAGATATCACCCCTAATTTATAGGAGGGTTAAATTCCATCAACATCATTCCCATTTCTCACATAACTCATTATGCATCCAACAATCACTGTTATCGTCCACCCGGTTAAAGGTGACTTTTGATAATGTCAAAATGCATAACTCCTTATGTAGATATGTCATGACTTCAGGTCTAAGGACCATTACATCATTGTCACTATGAGAATTACTTATGACACATAGCATAACGCTCCATGTAAAATTCTCATGGTGGGTTTGTCCAGTACAATATTCTCTAACATGTACCTATGTATCAACTTAATATATCTTGTATATATTTATGACCAATGAGATATGACCATCAGTTAATCCACATACTAGTCTCAATGTATTATTGTTGTCCCACTGACAATGATACTCGACTAGGGACATTTAAGAATAATGATACATTACATACTTATATGATCTCATATTCAAGTCACATACTTGAATCCATATAATTAGTATCATTCTTCTAAGGACATTTATTATGTTAACATTTATATAACACAGTAAATAAAACATAATAAAAGAAACTATCATTTAACCAAAACATAACATAAATATAGTGTCAAAATCATGACATAATTGGCCACTAGGGCATACACTCTAACGACAACCCTAGCCCCACTTTCATAAATCTTATATACGGCAAATCACCCACAAAATCTAGGTTCACTCTTAAAGAACAACTGTCTTTCTAAAGGGACAACCCAAGCTTTTAACTTCTTACTTGCAGCCAAAAAGGTATGAACACTATACTGAAGCTCTGTTATGTTGTTGCACTTTTTGTTCTGTTTTGCATGCCATGTTTGTGAACATAATAGGTTCATTCGCTTCCAAAAGTATGACTTAATGCATGCTTTTAACACCTGGTATTAATGCCTTTTATTTCAAAAGCTACCCAAGAGGAGAGTAAGATTTGTTGACGACCACCTAGTGGACAATCTTTAACTACCAAACATTTCTTTTTATTAGTAATGAAAACACCATGCTTGAGTTTTCTTCAACCTGAGTCCTTGAGGCTTAACAGTGTCTATAAGTTTTGGTACACGATAAGAATGTTACACACTGCAGAAGAGATGTTATATTACTGTGGGGATGTTGAGAGTTGCCCTAGTCATGGTCACCTGGTGTTAACACCTCCCTCTGTTGAATGATGAAGTCACCCCTGTGTCTTAGTCAAGTTCCAACTTAGTCACCGACGGTTTGGAGTTTTCTTTGACCGTGGAAATAATCCCAGGAGATTCCAAGTTAGTCTCCGACAGTCATGGAATTAGTCTCTGACGAGACAATTTTTGTTAGTCTCCGATGAACAAAATTTTTGCTAGTCTCTGATGAGAAATTTCTTATTCTTCGATGAGTAAATATTTCCCGAAGAGTTTGGCGATAGCAAACAGAGTTTGGCGCTGAACAATGTATCCACTAATGAGTTCAGTGATGACTTCCCGAGTTTGGCGTTGAACAACTTTTCTCCGAGGAGTTTGGCAACAGCCAAGTGAGTTTGGCGGTAGTCAATTAATCTACCGAGGAGTTTGGCGATGATCCAGGTCATCCCCTGATGGCCGAAGACCATCCCCTGATGGTCGAGGGCCATCCCCTAATGGCCAAAGACCATCCCCTGATGGTCGAGGATCATCCCCTGATGACCGAAGGTCATCCCCTGACGAGCAGTCATCCCCTGATGACCATATCACATCCCCTGATGGACGAGACTACAACCCCTGATGACCAATTTTCATGCTTCGATGTTTATCCACTGATGCACAGTTTGCTTTGAAAGTATAAAATATTATTTTTTTAAATTATTTTAAGATATTATTGATTATTTATTAAACCTCAAAGGTTCAAAAGGTCATTTTGACATTTAAAAGTTCACGGACATCACATGTGCATCTTTTCCATATTTTTATTAAAAATATAGATTTCTCATGTTATATGTCTGTTTTACAGAGTGTCTCACTCACAAGTAAATTGAGTTTGATTTTAGCTAAGGACCAAGGCAACTATATACTCACTCTACTTTTTTTCAATTAATACACTTGATCATTCTTTCGATATGCGTAATGTACCCGAGAAATTTTTATGTCAACATTCATGATTAAATTTCTTCAAAGTTAAGTAACGTATGATCCCTTGATCCAATGTACGTGAAAAATGTTGTACTAGAATCAAGCATTCCTTGGGCGGATGTTTGCTATTTAAATTCGCTAATGCGCCAAAGTAAATCCTATATGGATAGAAAAGACTTAATCTTTTTTTTTCTCAACCCATACATGTAAAGTCTATCCATGTGGGTAACTAAAGACTAACGGGTTGCGTTTACCTGGCACCCTATGTGGCGCCCCCGAAAATCCCTCAAAGCAGGGCCTTGGGCACTGTCAGCAATTTGGTGACAGTCCTCGAGATCCCCAGGCTGGAACCTCGGGCTACGCCAGGAAACTGCAACACGACATCACATAACAGCCAATAAAACAACACAACCAAGCATTTACTGTGGCGACCCCAAAAATCCCACACGGGACCCGGGCGCCGTCAGGGGAACGAAACAAACAACAACCTCACATCCATACAACCCTAATGTACTAAAGAGATTAATGGTACATCCTTACAAACATTCAGAGTACAAAACTTGCAGCAGAAACTAAGCTATTACAACAGCTTTAATCATAATCCTTACATGAAGTTGTGACCCGTAGGTCTAACAAACTTAACACTTCAATTTTGCTCTTACATCTTTAATCCTCTTCTTCTCCTCATCTGTTAGAGACAAATGATGATGATGATGATTATCTTATAAATTGTGCAACTGTAAATACTTGAGGTATTTTATAAACCTTAAGATCAGCACAAGTTTTGCATCCACTGATGATAAACTTATTCATCAGTGGATGGTCAATAGCTTCACAAGGCAAGTCAGAAAACAGAAACATTCAAAGGACCTGACAAAGTGAAGAAGAATGTCTGATGCTACTTGTAAACAGTCAAAGTATTCCGCACATCAGAAATTCTAAACAAAGTTACGTTGATTGGAACCCATCAGGGGGAACTCATCAGGGGAACCCTCAGGGGAACCTGTCAGGGAAACCTGTCAGGGTATGACGAAGGCAGACCAAACCGTCAGGGAAACACTTCAGGACATGTCAGTGTCAGACCAACCCATCAGGGTAACCCGTCAGGGGGAATGACCAACATGACATTAGTGGAAGCCATTAGTGTATGCCGTCAGTCATAACTATCAGGATCAAGAAGCACTGAGTAAAACTCAAATGAAGGTTGAAGCCCTGATCCAGTCAATAAGCATCAGGGGATCCAGAAGCACTGATGAAAGTCCGTCAGGGCTGACAGTCAGTGGATTGTTATGACAGCATGCACCCATCATCAGTTCTTACACGGAAATCAACGTAACGTGTTACAGAAGCAAGAAATATCAACTAGAAAGATATATCTTGAAGTATGTTTTTGATCCAATGAGAATTCTCGCGCATTAAATGCACACAGATCAGGGGAAGAAAAGTAGCAACGAAGTATGCAGCAGTCTGACACATAAAGTTTCGATGTGACATACTTGCGGCTAAGTTGAGAAAAGCAGCACGTCTCAAGCACGTGATTTCACCCCACTGATTTAACATATAAGCAATGAAGTTCTCATTACACAGAAAGAGATTGAATCTATCCAACAGATAAAACAATCACTGAAGCACACAAACATTAAAAAGAAGCTTTGTAATAGATCTTGCGAGAAATATTTCAAAGAAGGTTAGAAGCTAGTGAGTGTGAGAAGCTGTGTATTTAAACACAGAATTTGTAGCTGTAAATCACATTTCTGATTATACAGATTTCCAGAAAAACCCAAGTTTTAATATAACTATTTTAACTTGAATCTGTGTGTTCATTTCTTATAGTTTTTCTGTTTGTTACAACTGTTTTCCAGTAAGCTCTTCTAAGTTCGAAAGAGCGAAAAGTTTTAGGTGTTTTTATTCATTTCCCCCCTTCTACAAACACTTGTGCTTATATTGCACTAATAATTGGTATCAGAGCCTCTTAGCAGATTTCACTTGCTAATAACGATCATTATCTATGGCCAACAAAGCTGGAAACAGTAAAGTCCCCATGTTGGAAAGGGGCAAATACTTCTTCTGGAGACAAAGAATGATAGTTTATCTGAGAGCTATCGATGATGAATACTTGCAGATTCTAGAAGAAGGACCTCACATTCCCAAGAAGCTCATTCCTATAGAAGTCGTTAATGGAGTCAGTATTCCTGAAAAGCTTGTCCCAAAGACAACTGACAAAATGATGATAGAGGAAAGAGAAAAGGTGAAAAAGGATCTTAAAGTCACTGTGATCCTATATAATGGTTTAGACGATGATATGCTGAATAGTATCATGAATCTTACCATGTCTAAATCTATATGGGATACCATACAAATCCTTTGTGATGGTACTAAGGAAGTGAGGGAGAACAAATTGCAGCTGTTGACGCAACAGTATGAGTGGTTCACAATGAAAAATGGTGAAACACTTACTGAAATGTTTGACAGATTTAACAGGTTGGTAAATGACCTGAGATTATATGGGAAGGCATATGCTAACAAGGATGTGAACAGAAAGTTCATGAGAGCCCTTCCCATATCATGGGATCCTAAAACAACAGCCATCAGGGAATCCAAGGACATGAATCTTCTAGACTTGGATAGGCTGTATGGTACTCTCAAGACATATGAACTAGAGGTTCAACAAAGATCTGAAATGTCAGAGGATGCCAGAAAGCTTAAATCTGTAGCCCTGATGGCTGCCACGAAGGACAAACAAGAAGCAAGGACAAGTGTCTTGATGAAGCAACAACTAGAAGATGCTGAAATAGAAGGGGACAAAGAAGCTGACTTCAAGGAGGAAGAATATACTCCGGAAGAGTTAGAGGAGCTGGATGAAACATGGCCTTTCTTGCAAAAAGGTTTTCCAAGCTGAAATTCCAAAAGCCTTCGGGATCTAAAAGATTTTCAGCAAGGAAACCCAGTAGCACGAAAAACTTTATTGACAAATCAAGAATAAAGTGCTACAAATGCAATGAGCTGGGTCACTTTGCAAATGAGTGCCGCAAGGTCACAAAAGATGGTGAATCCAGTAACAAAGAAGCTGTTGTGGACTACAAGAAGAAATACTTTGACCTTATTAATGCAAACAAGAAGGGAAAAGCATATATTGCAGAGGGAAAGGACTGGGCTGACTCTGATGAAGAAGAAAATGAAGAATATGTCAACCTAGCCCTGATGGCCTCATCCACTGACAGTAGCAGCTCACAGGTAAGCCTCGAAATTTCCTCTAACATGTCTAAAACTGATTGTGTTAAAACTGTTAAGGAAATGGCTTGTGAGATAAAGGATCTCTATGACACCCTGAGGAGTGTTGTAGCTGAAACTGAGAGAGTGCAGAAAATAAATGAACAGTTATCTGCCAGGAACACTCTTTTAGAATCAGAAAACTCCAGACTTGAGAGTCTTGAAAAAGAGCTCTCAAGGACTAAAAATCTTCTTAACTGTGCTATCAAAAGAGAGGAATGGACCTCGAATCTTCTTAGTCAAGAAAGGGAAGTCATTAAGAGATGGAGTGAGTCAAGCAGGAAACTGGAGGATCGTTTGAAAAGTTAGAAATCTGATCCAAAATCTCGTTTGGGCTATGAAGAGACTCAAGTGCAGCAACCTCCCATTGAGGTTGAGATGGCAGCTGGCTTTGGAAAAAGGCCATCCCAAACTATCAAGTTTGTTAAGGCAGCAGCAAAGCTAGAATCAGGGAATGTCTTCCCAGTGAGTGAAGCTTCCACTAGTGGTGGGAGAAGCAAGAAACTTATTCTTGCCAAAGCACTCAACCCTCCAATTATGAAAGAACTAGACTGTGCATCAGTTGATACATAGTCGTTAGGGGGAAAGAGTGCATCAGGCCATAGTAGCCCGTCAAGGGAAAAAGGCCTGTCAGGGGAAAGCAAGAAGAATAGAAATGGTAAGCTAGGTGTTAATAAAACTAGCAATTATTCTTCCATTCATGAAGCCCCTAGAAAAGTGTGCTGGAATTGTGGTAACTGTAATCATTTATCTTTTCAATGCAAAGTAAAACCACAAATTTTGACTGGCACAATTTTGTATGCTGATGATTTACCAACTGTAAAAGCCTGCTCCTCCAAGGATAAAGGCAAGATAACTGTTGAGAAATCAAAAGCATATATTGAAGCTCCTAAAAAGGAGAAAGTTTTAAATTTGCCAAAACCAAAAGTCACCAATAAAGAAAAAGTTGTTTTACCTATTACTGTGACTAAACCTAGAGGACCCAAATCAAATTGGGTACCAAAAACAATTTAAATGTATTCTTGTGTGCAGGGAAAGGTCAAAAGCAGTCAAATCTGGTTTCTAGATAGTGGCTGCTCAAGGCACATGACAGGAAACAAAGCCCTGCTCACAGAATTCCAAGAAAAGGCTGGTCCAGTAATTTCATTTGGTGATAACAGCAAAGGACTGACTCTTGGTTATGGCAAAGCAGCAAATGGGAATGTCTCATTTGAAAATGTAGCACTGGTTGATGGGCTCAAGCATAATTTGCTAAGCATAAGTCAACTAAGTGACAAAGGATTCATCACTTCCTTCAAAGGAGATCAGTGCCTAATCTCAAATAAAAGTGATGGGAAGCTGGTTTTGTCAGGAATAAGAAAAGGAGATCTCTATGTTGCTGATTTTAATTCAGTAAATGGAGAATCATGTTTCTACAGCAAGGCTTCTCCTAATGAAAGCACGCTATGGCACAAGAAGCTCTCTCACCTAAACTTCAAGTCAATTAATGATATAGTGAAGAGAGAGTTGGTAACTGGACTACCCCAAATGGAGTTTATCCAAGAAGGATTATGTTCAACATGTCAACAAGGGAAGCAAAGGAAGTCATCCTTTGTCAGCAAGGAAGCCACCATGATCAAAGATCCAATTCAATTGTTACATATGGATCTCTTTGGCCCTGTCAACATTATGTCAGTGTCAAAGAAAAGATTTGCAATGGTCATTGTGGATGACTACACCAGGTACACTTGGGTAAAGTTTCAAAATTCTAAAATAGAAGTACCTCAACAAATCATTGACCATATAAAGAAAGTGAAAACTGAGTCAGGGTCAGTGGTTAGAATGTTGAGGACAGATAATGGAACTGAATTCAAGAATGCAGTTGTTGAGGGATTTTGTGTGGAGAAAGGCATAAATCATACATTTTCTGCTCCCAGGACTCCTCAACAGAATGGTGTAGTGGAAAGGAAAAATAGAACCCTGATAGAAGCTGCTAGGTCAATGCTAGCAGAGGCAAAGATTCCCACCTATTTTTGCGCTGAAGCAATTTCCACTGCTTGCTTTACTCAGAATAGATCACTAATCAACAAGGCTCACAACAAGACACCATATGAGCTAATGACAGGGAGAAAGCCAAGCATCAAGCTTCTCCATGTTTTTGGATGCAAATGTTTTGTTCTGAGGAATTTTGGTGAGAACTTAGGAAAATTTGATCCTAAAGCTGATGAAGCAATTTTCCTAGGTTATTCTCTGTCATCCAAGGCTTTCAGGGTTTACAACAAAAGACTTCAGGTGGTGATGGAGTCTATAAATGTAGCTTTTGATGATCAAGAAATTTCTGGGCTTGAAGACCCTGGTTTTCATGAAGAACTCAGGTTTGAAAATGAAGATGATATTGATTATCAAGAGAATGAAGCCGATGAGTGCACACAAATGGAGAATATATCCATTCCTGATGTCAATCCAAACAATGTAGAACCCCCTTCAGCAGATAGAGTTAATTTCCTGGACAACAGATCAAGGAATACTCCATCAGGGGATCATTCATCAGGACATGCACCATCAAGGGATAACTTGAACCTTGAATTATCCACTAATTCAGTGGTAGAGTTTTCAGAAGCTGGGAGCACAGGCTTAGGGGGAGGAGATGATAGTCAAGCAAGCTCATCAAGACACATCTCTAATCCCAAATGGGCCAGAAGTCACACAACTGATCTGATTATTGGTGACCCAAGCAAAAGAGTGCAGACCAGGAAATCAACATCTAATGAATGCCTACATGTTTGTTTTCTTTCTCAAAGTGAGCCAAAGAAGTTTGAAGAAGCTGTTTAACATGCAGACTGGATCTTGGCAATGCAGGAAGAGCTCAATCAATTTGAAAGGAATCAAGTATGGAAGCTTGTACCTAAGCCCAGAGAAAGGATCATAATAAGTACTAAGTGGGTATTCAGAAATAAGATGGATGAAGCTGGCATTGTTGTAAGAAACAAAGCAAGATTGGTTGCAAAAGGATATCTTCAAGAAGAAGGGATTGACTTTGATGAGACCTTTGCACCAGTAGCCAGACTTGAGGCTATAAGAATTTTCTTAGCCTATGCAGCACATTCAAATTTTAGAGTATATCAAATGGATGTGAAAAGTGCTTTTCTAAATGGGAAATTGTAACAGGAGGTGTATGTCCAACAACCTCCAGGATTTGAATGCTCAAAATTTCCAAATCATGTCTACAAACTGGAAAAGGCACTTTATCATTGACAAAACCTTGTTCTTCAGACAACACCAAGGTCATCTGATTTTGGTTCAAATTTATGTTGATGATATTATTTTTGGATCCACTGACACAAGACTATGTGAAAAAATCTCAAAACTCATGCAAAGCAAATATGAAATGAGTTTGATGGGTGAGTTATCTTATTTCTTGGGATTGCAAGTTAAACAAGACTCTGATGGAATCTACATTCATCAGACAAAATATGCCAAAGAAATTTGATATGGAGGACTCAAAAGTAGCAAAGACACCTATGGCCACTGTAACCAAGATTGATCCTGATATGAATGGAAAGAAAGTTGATTTGAAGACTTACAGGGGAATGATTGGATCATTGATATATCTGACAGCAAGCAGGCCAGACATAATGTTTGCAACATGTCTTTGTGCAAGATATCAAGCTGACCCAAAGGAATCTCATCTCTTACAGTGAAAAGGATCTTGAGATATATCAAGGGCACTACAGAGTTGGGACTTTGGTATCCAAAGGAGTCTGGATTTGAATTGCTAGGATATTCTGATGCTGACTTTGGAGGATGCAGGATTGACAGAAAGAGTACAACAGGAAGCTGTCAATTTCTAGGAGGAAGACTTGTATCTTGGTTCAGCAAAAAGCAGTATTCTATTTCTATATCTACTGCTGAAGCTGAATATATTGCAGTTGGAAGTTGTTGTGCACAAATTCTATGGATGAAAAATTAGCTGATGGATTATGGTCTGAACTATTCCAAGATTCCAATAAGGTGTGATAACACTAGTGCCATTGTCATTGCTGAAAATCCAGTACAACATTCCAGAACTAAGCATATAGAAATTAGATATCATTTTATCAGGGAACATGTTATGAATGGGAATATTGAATTACAGTTTGTACCTTCAAATCAGCAGCTGGCAGACATATTCACCAAATATCTTGATGAAGCCACATTTTCAAATCTTGTGGGAGAGCTGGGAATGGTGAATTATGCGTCAGGGTCAGAGTCAAATTCATAAGATTTGGTATTTCTAACTCATTTCATAAGTTCTTGATAAAATCAATTGATATATGATTATATATGTTTGAAATTGTAAATATGTATATACATGTATTTTTTGCATTTTGTTTTTTTGTTTTTTGTTTTGTCTGATGCATCAGGATAAGGGCTTCCTTAAGGACGCATCAGGGTCAGGGTATCCGACGTGTGCGTCAGGATCAGGGTGTCCGGATCTCTCGTCAGGGTCAGGGTGTCCGGATCTCTCATCAGGGTCAGGGTGTCCGGATCTCTTGTCAGGGTCAGGGTATTCGACTCGTTCGTCAGGATCAGGGTGTCCATCTTGTGCATCAGGATCAGGGTATGTACATACAGTAAATCATCAGGGTAAGTTTAAATTTTTTTTACTGCATCGGGTTTCTAGGTCAGTTAAGTGATGACAACTCATCATTAAGTTCTTCTCTCACTGATGACACGTCATCACAGAAACTGAACTGACTCCCTGATAGCGTGTTTTCAGGAGAAGTTTTCAAACGTCAATAGGCGGGTATTAATACTATATCTCTCCTACTTTTTGAAACTCCCGAAAACATTTAATCTATACCTGATATTTGCTAGAGTTTTTTTTTCTCTCTCGTCTTTACAGAAACCCTAGAATTTCAAATCTTCAAAGCAACCATGGCACGTCAACAAATTCAAAGGAACTTGACAGTCCCACCCACAAACTACGTGGGCTTCTCTGACATTGATGAGGTAAGTGATTGCTTTAAACCGATAATGAACTATCTGCTCAACTCTGAGTATAGTAAAGCCATCTTTACCGATGAAGAAATGTCGGGGGAGGCACTGTCACAACTTTGGACCAGTGCCAAATTCATGTACTCCACCACCAAGCCTGATGTGGTCAAGGGTATCTCATTCAAAGTTTCATCTGAGAAAAGGAAATTAACTCCTTCCAAACTTAACTCTGTTTTGGCGCTACCTACTCAAGATCTGGTGGATGTACCCAGTGATGAAGATCTGCTGGATTTCTTGAGGGAACTGGGCTATAACGCTGCTCCCAACGCAGTGTTAAAGTTCAAGGATCTCAAGAGGGTGAACGTGAAGAGGGAGATTTCTTATCTCTTCGACACCATCACCAAGGTGTTCTCAGGTAAGTGTTCTAACTTTGAGGTTATTACCTCTTTAACTTTAAAAATAGCATACACAATAATTAAAAATGTAAATATAAATATAGGTAAAATAATTTTTGATGATCTTGTAAATAAATTAGGTAATTTTAATAATAGGAAAACTGAAGTATATTATGCAAGATTTTTGTTTATGATTATTAAAGATCAAATTAATAATTTTTCTTTTGAGAATGATATATCTATACAGACAACAAGCAAACAAAGAAACTGTTTGTAGAAATAATAAAGAAATCTTTTTTAGCCAAACCATTTGCACTTCCAGAGCATATGGTACAGGTAGTAAATTCTACACCCTCTACTTCTCAAACTATACATTCTTCACCTTCATCTACTATGGCAGAGAAATCAACCACCTCTCTGCCTACCCAAGTAGAACAACCAATTTCTTCACAACCACTCTCGACAGCCCAACCCACAGTCTCTCAAAAGACTGTTGGGATTAAAAGAAAACGCAGTGAAGTTACCACAATAACTGAGGGGGAGCAAGGAGAGAGAGTGATTGGCTACAAGCGTAAGAAGAAGAAGGGAGCCACGAGTGTTACCCAACAGCCTGACCTGGCAGTATCCTCTCAAAAGGATGCTGCTTTTGATAAGGAATTAAACATATTTCTAACTAGTTCTTCTCAAAAGGAATTAGTTATTGAAAATAGTCCCCAACCAAGGACATAATTGAGTGAGGCACATACACTGACCATAGATACTGATGAACCTACCATCAGGGTCTCTGAAAGCCACTTGCAGATATCCTCCACAGTGAGTGCACACACCACTCAAGATGTTGTAGCTCAGAAGCTTCTCAATAAGATCAACATGAGTCATAAGCATTCTTCTACAACATCTTTTAATGAATCACCTCCTCGTTCAGTGATTCAGCCAACACTCCCCTCTACTCCACTTCCTTCTTTCTCTGTTCCTCAAATTTCTTCAGATATAATGACACTAACATTAAGTGTCATACAATCAGATTCTCCACATTCTCAATTCGTGGAGGAGCCAACACTCTCTGACACAGTGTTTGATAGTCACCCCTCTCACATGGTTGACTCTTTTTTTCTTGATACAAACACTGATGATCAAACAGGGGACATGGACTCAACTGTACATACTACAGCTATAACTCTTTATGTACCCC
Source organism: Centella asiatica (assembly GCA_014636745.2). NCBI lineage: Eukaryota > Viridiplantae > Streptophyta > Magnoliopsida > Apiales > Apiaceae > Centella > Centella asiatica. Next base: position 29,325,321 of record CM025783.1, read on the forward strand.
CAATTGTATATACTTTCTCTATAGAAACATACACTTCCCCAATTATACATACACACTTTACTTCTTCTCCTACTCCTATCACAATTGAGGAACCAGAATCCGTATATACATCACTTGAACTGGTCATAGTTGATGATTTCCAAGCCCATAAGAGCCCCTCTAGGACAATTTTGAGTGAGACTGAGAAAATATTTAGTGAAGAGAGGCAAAGTCAAACCATGTAGAGGACTTTGGCAAAAGGAGAGCAAGAGAGTACTGCCTTAGTAGGCAAATAAAAAGGAGAGAATACGAGTGATGCCTTAGACAGCAAAGAAAAAGGAGAGGATGAGAGAGATAAGGATGAGATCCTTGTAAATAAAGAACAGAGAGAAAACACAGATACTGTAAATATTACTTCTACCTCTGAAAGTGATGAAGATGATGCTCCACAAGATGATTTTTCCCAGTTCATCGGAGTTGATTTATACTTTCGACAGAACCAGATGTCTGATAATGTATAGCTATTGAAGTAAGAGTTAGCTAGGACTACTGATCCAATCTTGATCAAAGTGTTAAAGTCACAGATCATGATTGGTCAGTCGATAGATATAGAAAACCAAAAATTGTATACACATTTTTCTACAAAGTTACAAAATGTACACCAAGTTGTCGACTCTTTGGTCACCAGCCAGACTCTACTCCAGATGAAGAAACAAGTTGACAGTGTAGACCACAAGCTTGCTGATCTTTCTACTCAAATGAACAGCATGGAAACTCTGCAAAAATCCATGGCTGACACCATGACACAAGTTCTTCAAGTCACATCCCGTCTCTCAACTCCCACTGATGATGCTGTCAAAAAGGGGGAAAAATCAACCAAGCAGTCGTCAGGGGATGTTGTTGAGAAAACAAGTCAACCATCAGGGGATGTGACTACTTTTGTTCCTGCTCCAAAACCCAAGGACAAAGGCAAAGACATCCTAATTGAGGAACCCAAGAAGATATCCATCACTCAATCAGGGCCTAAGCTACTTGGAGATGCCATGAAGACAGCTCATTTTCCAACACCCGTTGAAGTTGTAATTGATGGAAAAATGGAGCTGGTCTACCCTCAAGATAAAAAGCTAGTAGAAGCTGATGCAATCTTAGCACAACAACTTTAAGAAGAAGAAGAGAGGGAAATGGCAAAGGAACAAGAGGAAGAAACAAAGAAGAAAAAGAATGTCAGGCCCAAGACCTCCAGGAAACCTCAGACAAGAAGATTACAGAACACTAAAAGTGCATAATGGGATAAAAATCAAGATAAAATTGAAGACCCTAATGTCACTACAAAGAAGTCATATGAAGCCAAGGACAAAGCACCTTCTCCTGTTACCAAAGAATATGGTCCACCCACTCTAGCTGAATTTCTCAGAAAAGAAAGGCGTAAAAACCTGACATTTATGTTCTCAATAAAAAGAATAGATGTCAGGTTCAACAATAGAAGGGATCAGCTAATAACAGTTCAACTGAAGAGTGGGTCAGAATTCAATGTAACAATGGACTGGTTCAGGAGAATGGATGCTGAGCAATTAGGACTGGTCCTAAATCTGATTCCAAAGTCCTCGCAGGCTAACAAAGACTTAAGGGGGATAATCGACAGTCTGAGGAGAGCCATCAACAATGAAAGGAACCTGCCCACAGCATTGGAAAGTCCATTGAAATTATTCTATAGATCCACTGATGGGCAAGAGAAACGTATAAGAATCAAAGAAGTTGATGGCCTAGACCTGGAGGAAGCGATGCATGTTCTGAATCAAATTGCAAATCATAAGAACGAACATGTCATCAAATTCAGAGTCCTGCTGATTCAGAGAGTACTGAAAGAGATCGAAAAAACCAGAGCTAAAGATGGGAACACTGCAGTAAGGAATGTGCCACCAGTAAAGGGATTCAAAGTCTATCCTAAAATGATCACAAGCCCCATGGGAGTTCAATTCAAAAACAAAAAGGGGGAGATCATTACCTTTTACTGGTCACAACTTGCTGCAGCCAACATTCAAGAAATCAAGACAGTCCTTGAAGCTTTGGAAACAAGCAGCAATGTCAACATAGTCAATTTCAGAAAGCTTCTTCAGAGGGAACTAGAGCAGCTGGAGACAGGAGGAGAAGATAACAGACTCAGAATTCCTGATCAAAACCCAGATCAAAGAAGACAAGGCCTTGGAAGTGACTCCCAACCGATTGAATCAAGTCATCCATTGCCCTTTGTCTCAGCTAAAAGAAAAAGGGATTCTGATGTCTGAATACAACATTCTTTTTGTAATAGATGTAGGTTATACTTGTACAAAAATTCTTTTATTAATTCATTCAAAATTCTTTCATGTATTTAGTTTTGGTTTTGACATCATCATCAGTGCATCTAGGGATTTATGGTTATCAAATTGATAAACATAAATAGGGGGAGATTGTTAGAGACAAATGATGATGATGATGATTATCTTATAAATTGTGCAACTGTAAATACTTGAGGTATTTTATAAACCTTAAGATCAGCACAAGTTTTGCATCCACTGATGATAAACTTATTCATCAGTGGATGGTCAATTACTTCACAAGGCAAGTCAGAAAATAGAAACATTCAAAGGACCTGACAAAGTTAAGAAGAATGTCTGATGCTACTTGTAAACAGTCAAAGTATTTCGCAAATCAGAAATTCTAAACAAAGTTACGTTGATTGGAACCCATAAGGGGGAACTCATCAGGGGGAACCCATCAGGGGAACCTGTCAGGGTATGACGAAGGCAGACCAAACCGTCAGGGAAACACTTCAGTTCATGTCAGTGTCAGACCAACCCATCAGGGTAACCCGTCAGGGGGAATGACCAACATGACATCAGTGGAAGCCATCAGTGTATGCCGTCAGTCATAACTATCAGGATCAAGAAGCACTGAGTAAAACTCAAGTGAAGGTTGAAGCCCTGATCCAGTCAATAAGCATCAGGGGATCCAGAAGCACTGATCAAAGTCCGTCAGGGCTGATAGTCAGTGGATTGTTATGACAGCATGCACCCGTCATCAGTTCTTACACGGAAATCAACGTAACGTGTTACAGAAGCAAGAAATATCAACTGGAAAGATATATCCTGAAGTTTGTTTTTGATCCAATGAGAATTCTCGCGCATTAAATGCACACAGATCAGGGGAAAAAAAGTAGCAACGAAGCATACAGCAGTCTGACACATAAAGTTTCGATGTGACATACTTGCGGCTAAGTTGAGAAAAGCAGAACGTCTCAAGCACGTGATTTCACCCCACTGATTTAACATATAAGCAACGAAGTTCTCATTACACAGAAAGAGATTGAATCTATCCAACAGATAAAACAATCACTGAAGCACACAAACATTAGAAAGAAGCTTTGTAATAGATCTTGCGAGAAATATTTCAAAGAAGGTTAGAAGCTAGTGAGTGTGAGAAGCTGTGTATTTAAACACAGAATTTGTAGCTGTAAATCACATTTGTGATTATACAGATTTCCAGAAAAACCCAAGTTTTAATATAACTATTTTAACTTGAATCTGTGTGTTCATTTCTTATAGTTTTTTTGTTTGTTACAACTGTTTTCCAGTAAGCTCTTCTAAGTTCAATAGAGCAAAAAGTTTTAGGTGTTTGTATTCATCCCCCTCCCCCCCTTCTATAAACATTTGTGCTTATATTGCACTAACATCATCACTACCAATAGTTAACTCACCAAAACCTTAAGCCCGTATATCTTTCCTTTACTGGATCACCTGAAAAACATTTAACAATAGCAAGGATGAGCGATTTACGCTCAGCAAGTATACAATCCTGTATTATGGGTTTGAAGCACAACAAGGGTTCAAACTGTTTGTGAGGTATGACGGATTCAATGTCAAAACCTCTAGCACTTTAGAAATATCTTTGACTTTGAAGTTTTGAACTCTTCCTTCCTTCCTTACTTAATCATCTTGCATGTCTTATTTAGCTTAAAGGAGGTTCTCGCAAACTACGTACGGCATCTCTCCTCTTAAGACTAACATAAGCACTTGCTCAATGCCCAAGTGGAATCATTATCATACATTAGCACATATATAAGATAAGAAAAATAATTGATAAATCAAAGCTCAATTATATCCATGCACTTTCATTCATATCATGCTAGCGGAATTTAAAGCATAGCATACTCATTCACAAAGAAATCAAGACATAAAAGTCATAACCTTGTACGCATGTCGAATCAATTGATCATGCGCTTAACTGAAATAAGCATAAGAGTGAGAATATACTTCCCTCGGTCCTTAGTTGAGCTAAAACTAATTCACTTGCTTGGTGAAATACCTTTGAAAAACATACATATTGACATAGCATGAGAATCCATGCTTAGAATATAAATGTGAGTATGTACAAATGTGATGTCTGTTATGTCAGAGCATTCTAATACTCTTGACATTTTAATGAAATCATTTGAACAAGCCTGAGGGATTTTCAGACTGCTACAAGATCAACAGGGGATAAGTTCTGATCATTAGGGGATAACTAATCATTAGGGGATAATTATCCGTCAGGGGATGACTGGTCATCAGTGGGTAAAGTACCCGTCAGGGGATGTCTCACCCGTCAGGAGATGGGTTTCGACCATCAGGGGATAGTCATCGGGGGATGACTTACCCATCAGGGAAAGATTGTTCATCGCCAAACTCGTCGGGTGACAACTTGCTCAGCGCTGAACTCACTAAGTCATCGATGAACTCATCAGTGGATGTTTTGCTCAGCACCAAACTCAGTTGGCTAACACCAAACTCTCTCGACTGCCAGGAAAAACTTACTCATCGCCAAACTCGAAAAGTCATCGCTGAACTCTTCGGGGACTAAGAACTTTAGTCATCAAAGACTAGCATACTTTTACCCTTCAGAGACTACGGATGACATCATCAGGGACTAAACTTATCCTGTCGGAGACTAACGATGACATCATCAGAGACTAAGGAATTTCCTTCATCATAGAGTAACAATTTTAGCCTATCAGAGACTAACTGTTTTAGCCTGTTGGAGACTAACTTGGAATCTCCCAGGGACTATTTAATAGGGTCAGAGACTAACTCCAACCCATCGGAGACTAAGTTAAGACTTGTCTCAGATACAGTGGTGTCTTCCTCACTCCTCCATGGTTGATGTTCTCAACCATAACCATACTTAGGTCAACTCTCATCATCCTCTCAGTTACACATAACATCTCTTGGGGTCTACTAGCTCTCGCAGACACAGTTTAAGTTTCAAAAACTCTGGTTGACAAAGGCTCAAGCATGGTGTTTTAAAAACTGATGAATAAAATAATCGGGAGTTAATGGTTGCCAACATTTCTTACACTCATCTTGGATAGCTTTTTGAAACAAAAGGCATTAACTCTAGGTGTTAAAGGCATACATTAAAATCGTGCTTTTGGAAGTGAATGAACAAGGTATTAAACATGGCATGCAAAACAGAACAAAAGTGAAAGAAACAGAGCAGGACTTTAATGTAATGCTCTTACCTCCTTGGCTACAAAGAAAGAAGTGATTGGTGAGAAAGGGTGGATGCAACGGCTGCTAACGTCAATCGGTCATCTATCACCTCCCACTCTAGTGTACTGTTGGAGATGATATACATTAAATTCCTTAGGTCTCCCATTAGTCTTTGGTTTGAAAACGGCTATTGTAGCCTAAACCTGTTCACACCTTATCTTTCTCCCCACGTGAACAATCATCATTACACTTCCTTGATCAAAATCTGCACAAGCATGGCTGGATATTAACCTTGGTTGATGGGTACTACATGAGTTAAGAAAACAAGCAGCTGCTGGCACATATGCAGCCTCCCGTTGCAGTCACTAAGCACACTCATCTCCTCGTTCATGAATGATTAAATTAATCTCTTAAAGATTTGAGATTAATATATTCATATCCCTTTGATGGTCTTACAAAGGAAATTGAAATCATTAAATTTTGGACATCACATAGACATAATACTCAAGCATTTAAAAAAATTCAACCTCAAAGGAAAATCATCTCAAAAACATTTATTTCTATTTATTAAGAAAATAAAAATTTCGGGTCGTCACATTTACAACACTCATGCGAGAAATATATTCTCAAATATATCATCTTACAAAACCTCAATGCTTGAAAATAAACAAGCTGCAGCAGAAACAAAGCTTTAGATGACCCATCTGGTCTTACAATCTAAACATTTTTATGATGGCCTCTCGCTTCACTTTCCCTATAAAGGCCATCCAAAGGGGAGATATCAAGAAGCTCTCACTATACCATTTTCTCTTTTCCTTTATCAGGCGACTCGGTCTTCCTGACATAACCTGTAAAACATTTCATAACATTCCACATGAGTGTTTACACTTAGCAAGTATATGTTCATAAGCAAGAAGAACAGATATTTCAAATGCTTTAATATTCATTGAGGTTGGGCGAAGCAATGCCAAAACCTCCTGATAAATTAATAAACATGCATCATTTAGGGTTCCCGAGTGATATCAATGGGTTAACCCTCTTTAACAATAAACCTTGATTTGCCCTCTCTTCATCAGATAATGCATCACCTGACCAGACTGATCATTATCTGACTTCCTTTAACAATCAAATTTCATCCTAGCTGGTCATCCTGGTCGTTTGATTCCATCTTTTGACATACGTAGTCACTTGTAGAAAACATATGGTCTGCAAAGGGTTGATTACCGATGCCTCGGTCTCTCATACCCTAATCATCATTGGCCTGAATACCAGGTGAAAGCATTCAACAGCCCTTCAGCTTTCCATATGGATATATCTTCTTGATAACATTTTCTCATTTTGAATAGCCTTGGCGTGCTAACAATTAAAAGCAACGACTGCCAATAATATTGGCATGCTCAACAAATAAAAGCAGTGACAGCCAATAGCGGATCTATATATCCATACGGGAGTTGCTAGGGTGTGCATACAAGATCAAGTCTTGCAACACCCTTACATCATTTTCCTCATCTTTTGGTGTGCTAGGGACTTTAAACAACTAGTAAACACCCAATAACACATAGCTCAATAATCAACATCATTTCACGTACATCGAATCAATGATCGTACGTTACTTAATCATCAAAGAGATCATCATCTTGAATAGGAATTAACATCAATCATTTACGTAAATTGAAATAATGATTCTACGTAATCAGTAAGAAAGAAAGTGGAATGAGTATATACTTGCCTTGGTCCTTAGCTAGACTCAATATATTGGTTGCAAAAGGGTTCTGTAAAACATCATTGTCGGTATAACATGAGAAATCCATACTTTGGAAGATGATTATGCAAAATCAGAGAATGATCATCAGGGCACGAAGTTGCCCGTCAGGGGATACATTACCCGTCAGGGGATGCATGCCTGTCAGGGGATAATCCATCCATCAGGGGATACATTACCCATCAGGGGATAATCTTGCTTATAGCCAAACTTATTGGGTGACAACTTGTTCAGCGCCGAACTCTCCAAGTCATCGCTGAACTCATTAGTGGATGATTTGTCCAGCGCCAAACTCCTTGGTGGATAAACGTTCAACGCCAAACTTACTTATTCAGTACTGAACTCGACAGGGACTAAGAACTTTAGTCATCAGAGACTAACATACTTTGTCCATCAGAGACTAACAACATTCCCTCGTCAGAGACTAACCTTAGTCTGTCGGAGACTAACTGTATCTCATCAGAAACTGATGACGTCATCCTAAGCCATCAGAGACTAAGGGTGACGTCATCGGGGATTAATGTTAACTCACCAGAGATTAACATTAACTCATCAGAAACTAACATTAACTCATCAGAGACTAACATTAACTTATCAGAGATTAACATTAACTCATCAGAGATTAACATTAACTCATCAGAGACTAACATTAACTCATCAGAGACTAACATTAACTCATCAGAGACTAACATTAACTCATCAGAGACTAACCATAGGACTTGTCTTTGATAAAAGGAAGTCTTTCATGATCAAGAACGATATTAAATGAAGAGCAAACTCAATCTAAAATACCATGCTCTTAACAACTTTATTCTTTCCTAAAGACTTAGCATACACAGTGAATACTTTCGGATATTACGTAAAAGAAAATGAAAAGAAGAGGAGAACATAAGATTCTTACCTCTTGGGTTGACGAAAGAAATCAAAGCCTGTTTGAAAGAAATCGTCCGGAACAAAGAACTTGAAATTATATGGAGATGGTAGGTTTTTAAAGAAGAACTTTAGGAAAGAAAATCTTTAGAAAAGAGATTGAAATGTTACCTATGAATGAGGTATTTATAGAAGGCTGAGATTAAGCTTTGAGATAAAATCATTGGTTAATAAAACGATAAAACGGCTGCTCATCATTATTCTTAAACAGCTAGGCATATTTAATAAGCAGCTGCTGTCGTTCATGCACAAATGCTTCATCATCTAATGACACACAAGCAACTTACTAATCTATTTAGTATACGTACTCATGAGGTAGTCATTCTTACGTAACTATTACATTCCTCATGGAACTTGCTAAACCAGATAGGTGGGCTCCTTCAAGCAATTCTGAAGGTTACCAAACATACAAACGTAATTTGTTTATCCTTGCAACCAACATCCAAACAACTTATAACCCTATAATGGGTCCAAAAATATTTAGACATTCAAAAACATCAAATATTAACTATACACGTTAATAAAAATACATATACAAATGAATAAATTATTTATAGATAATTAAATTTTCCAGGTCGTTACTCCCTAGGTCTAAGGATGATAGGGAACGAAAATTGGGGTATCGGTAACCGAACCCACACATATGAAAGATTTCTGCTTCGACTACATATGTCATTATGATGAAGTCACGATCAGGGTGGCCGACTGATATGTCGTTTGATGAAGAGATGAATTCAGGTTGGTCAGGTGACACACTATCTGATGAAGAAAGGGCAGATGAATGATTCAAGAATTTCTTTCAAGTAAAGGGTTAAATCCCTCGTTACATTCGGGGACCCTGGAAGCTATATATACATACTCTTCTTTAAAGTTATTCAGTGGTGTGGACATTCTTTTTGTCCACTCGCATAAACACTTAAGCCAAGAAAATTTCTCCTATTTCAAAGCCACCTGTAATACTCCAGATATGGATAATTAATATTATAATATTAAAAGCTGTTAACAAATAAATATTGGACAAATTTATTTACGTATATGAAAAGTTATTCACTAACAAAAAAAAATTTAGATTTAAATTACTACTATCTTGGAATTTATGTTTGGACATAAGATGCTTCCGAAATTAATTTGTGTAATATTAGTTACACAGAATTAATATGAATTACGATATTGATTTTTACGGAGCGAATATATGAAAGAGTAACATAAGTTGTCAATTGATATTACGGTAGTAGCTCCGTAATAGATAAGTAATAACCCTGTAATGAGTAATCATTACAGATGTTGAAAACCTCTTCAATGAGTAAGCATATTACTAAGCCGAGTCGTTAGTAAGTTATACCACAGTCTGACACCTATTCGTAATTGTTAACATATTTCAACATTTCGATAACTTTCAAGTCTGATGTAGGAAATATCTTAGATATTTCATGTTTCCAGTACCTATATAAGGAGAACCCCGCTACTCATTTTCCTCACAACCCTCTCAAACACAAACTCTCTAAACCCACGATAATATTTCTATAGCCTATTATGCTGTATCGAAAGCTTGTCAGGTAAATAGTAAGAGCTTTTATGAAGTTATTTAGTTACTTTCACTATTTAATTATTCTGCATGTATAGAACCTACATGAAACCTTAGATTCTATTATCTCTATAGAGATAAATCACTTGGATAATCTCTATATATATTTCATGTTGTTAGTCTCTGACGAGATAACATTAGTCTCTGACGAGTTAGTATTAGCCTTTGATGAATAAATAAGCCATCGGAGACTAATTAGTCACTGATGAGTAAAAATAGTCTCTGATGAGTAATTTAATCTCTGATAAGATAATTCAGTCTCCGATGACATCAACCTTAGTCTCCGATAGGTTAAGATGATGTCATCAGTCCCCGATGGTTAATTCAGTCCTTGATAATGCTAGTCTCCAACCAGTTTGGCGCTAGCTTATTAAGTTTGGCGCTATCATCCCCTGACAATCAAGTTTGGCGATAGTCAAGTTTAAAACCGACAAGTTTGGAGCTGAACAAATCCATTCCCTGATGGTCAAAGGCTATCCCCTGACGGGTAGTTATTCCCTAATGGGCAATGTATCCCCTGACGCGTAATTTATCCCCTGATGATAAATATCCACTGATGAACAACTTATTCCCTGACAGCTATCCCCTGATGGTTGTATGTATCCCCTGATGACTATAAGTTGTTTCCTAACGATTGTAAGCATCCACTGTTAGAGGTAAGCTATACCCTGATAACTCATAGCTTATTCCCTGACAAGTAAGATACATTCCCTGACGCAGATTTAGCATGACTTAAACATTATAACTCTATTACCTACACATATTATGATAGTTCTAATTTCTGTAAATCATTTATGATTCATAAAACAGATTTTTGCAAATCTATCATATAGATATCATCCCGGTCAAGGCAAGTAATGTATTTATTATTATTCTTTCCACGTATAACTTAGTTGTTCAAAGTTATACATAAATTATTTCCAAGTGATATATTTATCATCCTTTCAATATATCACACAATTTTCCATATAGATATAAAGGTAAGTATGATGTATATTTCAAAATAAACACATGATCAATTAATTCGATCTGTGTCAAGCTATGGCATGATGATTAAACCTTTCTTCTTACGTATACATAATTGTTTCGTATGCGTACTAATAGAGAATTATTTGCTCAAACTAAGACAATTATCATTTTGAGAAATACATGATTATAATATCTCGTTTATAAACATTCATTGGTTTTATACTATTTTGAGTTATTCAGCTTAATTCAACTTATAAAGGTAATAAATACCTAGTGACCTTCATTGAGACTACAAGAGTGTTGTGTGATCGTCTTGGACAGTCCCTTGAGGTGTCATGACCCATATTGAGATTACTAAGATATTATATAATCACCTTGGTAATCTCATTAAGGTGTCGAAATCTATTCGCTGTCTCTACAAGGGGATCAACCCGGGTAATAAGAATGAGATTTTTGGATATTATATTTTCCGGACCCTTGTGTTAATATATATATATATATATATATATATATGAAATGAAATTGATGGGATCAATCTGGGTAATAAGAATGGGATACTCTATTCTTCCAGCCCCATGAGAAAGTTGATGTAATTAAGTCTACAAAATCTCATACGTATGTACATAGCAGACCACAATGAAATAACATTGGCCCGTTATTGTCATGTGGTAGATGATATTCTCAGTAGGCCCTTGTGCTAAACAGAATTGATGATCAAGTAAGTCATAGTACTGAAAGACATCATTGATGTGAGATGTTCAAGTAAGTCATAGTACTGAAAGGCATCTGAGAGTTATGTGGATGTTAGGTTTTAGAACATTTGATGATGATTGTCTTTAGAATACTTAGAGTACAAATGTATAGAAAGTGTTAATTAGTAACACTGAAGTTTTGTAACCAGTAGTTATCTCTTTGTTTGTAATTCATTTATTCTTTGTAAAGAGATACGATTATTGTTATTTGTAATTAACTGCTGGAATGGAGTATAGAAGCTTTAAGAAGTCAAGTTGTGTATTTGGTCTATTAAAGTTTGCAAAAAGGCTTATCGGAGACTAGAAGAACTGATCAGAGACTAAAATGGTTTAACTGTCAGAGACTAGTTTTTTATCGGAGACTAAGAGCTTACGTCATCAGAGATTAAAGGAAAAGGAATCAGAGACTAAGCTGATGTCATCGGAGACTAAGCCTTAACGTATCAGAGACTAAATAACATTATCGGAGACTACACAAGCTGACGTCATCAGAGACTAAAAGTCATCAGGGACAAAACGTACCAGGGACTAAAAGAGTCATCAGGGACTAAAGTCGTCAGAGACTAAAAGAAGCATCAGAGACTAATTGTGAATTAATCTCTGAAAGATACAGAGTTCGAATTGAAAAAGGAGTGTCTTCCATGTAAAGTTAAATGTTATTGAAGACGTAGCTGGTAAGGAAACTCACCAGATATCTTTACCTAATCAAAAAGGAAAGATTGTATTTGATTCGAATAAGGAAGCTGAATTTTATTTAGAATAGAAACTGAATTAATAATAATTCAGTAATTGTAGAAGCTGTAATTGTTTTTTATAGAGGATTGTAATTTGAAGCTGTATAGGTTTTCATTATTTTGTATCTTTACTATACAGTTTAGAATTAGGAGAAGCTGACGATCAAATTGATTGTTAGAATTTGTAATCAGTTGTTTAATCAATAAAAGCAATTGTTTATAAATTGATTTGGTCTTGTTCTTTTTATTCCGCAAGAAAAATTTAGTTTCTTTAAGAACAAGTAATCGAAGAATTTTCAAAGAACTTGTATTCAACCCCCCCTTCTACAAGTTCTCGGCATCTCACTGGGAAAACAATTGGTATCAGAGCCTGTAATTGAATTTATTCAATTAAAACGTTCCAAGAGATGGCCAACGACGAAGCAAGCAGCTCTAACATCATGGCGTATGCGGGAAGTAGAGATGGTGGTACCAGAATCCCTATTCTTAAAAGAGAAGAATATCCAATGTGGAAACAAAAGATGTATATGCACTTGAGAGCAACAGATCCAGATTACATAGATAGGATTGAGAAGGGTCCTTATCTACCTAAGAAATTCATTCCTGCAAAAACTGTTGAAGGATCTGTTGTTCCAGAACACTTTGAACTTGCGCCAGAATGTGATTATACAAACGAAGACAAGTTGCAAGTGTTAAAGGATGCTAAGGTGATGAACATACTTTATAATGGAATTGATAAAAATATGTTCACAAGCATCATAAACTACACTACATCAAAGCAAATCTGGGACACCATCAAAGTCCTGTGTGAAGGGACGAACCAAGTTTGAAAGAACAAAAGATCACTGTTGACTCAACAGTATGAGTTCTTTCAAGCAAAGCCTGGTGAACCTATAACATCTGTTTATGACAGATTTAACACCTTGCTTAATGACTTGAAGATACTTGGTAAATCCTATGACAATGAAGATGTCAATACCAAGTTTATGAGATCTCTCCCACCAAGTTGGGATCCAAAGACCACTGCAGTAAGAGAGGCTCATGACTTGGAAACACTCACACTGGACAGGCTCTATGGGAACTTAAAGACATATGAACTTGAAGTAGAGCAAAGACAGTGCATGCATGGTAGGGACAAAGGAGCTGCGTTGATGGTTGAGACAAACAAGTCTCAAGAGAAGCTTGATGATGAGTCTTCTAATGCTAGCTCGACTGATCAGGAAGATGAACTGGAATCTGATGATGAGATGGAGGAATTCATGGTGTTTATGGTCAAACAGTTCAAGAAATTTAGAGCAAGCAGGAAAGGAAGAAAATCGTCAAGAAAGCCTAACCCAAAACGTAAAGGTCAAAAAGTCACCTTCAACTTAAAGAAAATAAGATGCTACAACTGTGATGGGTTAGGGCACTTTGCCAATGAGTGCAGGAAGCCTAGATCTAGTGATAGATCTAAGGATGAGAAATCAAGGAAAGACTTTGCAGACAAGAAAGCTAAAACAAAAAGCAAAGCCTTGATAACTGAGGGAAAAGATTGGATTGATAGCGACTCTGATGAAGAAGTTGTCAACTTTGCCCTAATGGCTCGAAGTGACGAGTCAAGTGATTCTACAAAGGTATGTGATGCAAATCATAACTTTAATGTGCTTGATTTACTTGATACATCTAGCATTGAAAGCATACAAAAGGATATGTCTGATTTGCATGTCAGTTTTAGATCATTAACTATTGAACATACAAATGTAAAAGAATCACGTGACATTCTCTTGAAAAGAAACAAATTTTTTGAAGAGAAATTGTCACAGTTTGATACCATCAAGTCGGACTTAAACAAAGCTCATCACATGATTGATGCTTTGAAAAAGAGGGAATACTACTTAGTAGAGCAACTTGAAATTGCTCAAGCTAAGATTAAACAATGGAATACTTCCTCTAAAAAGTTATCTGACTTGGTAGGGTATCAAACAATAGGTCAAAAATCTGGACTAGGTTATGATGAAAATCTAGATAACAGTTCAGATTTAAATGATCTATTTGAAGCTGCAAACTCCTCAACTAGTAAGCCAAGTTTTAAAAGAATTAATTTTGTATCTCCTGTCAGTGAACCTAAATTTATAAACACTCTAGATCAACATATTACTGCAAAATCAGAAATTGATCAAAAGACAGTTAATGTTGTTGATAAGAGTGAATCAAAAAGATTAAACATTGGGTTCATGACAAAGACACAATTAAATAAAAGACTGGAAGCTCTTCCAGACAAAAAGGCTGAAAAGTTAGTGGAGTTAAGTAGAAAGAAGAAAAATAGGAATGGAAAAATAGGCATTAACAAACATACGAATTATGCTAGAATGCCTGATGCTCCTAGAAAGACATGTCATGTATGTGGTAACCCCAACCACAAAGCTGTTAATTGTAGGAGCAAAAATAAAATTCCTATAATAGAGACTGCCTTGTCAAAGAATATAAAAGATAAATTACTTGTAAAAAGGGTAGATCTTCTTTGCATTAAAAATGAAAATACTAAACTTGGCAGTCTCTCACAAAAAGGTAGCAAGGCTAATGATTGTCCGGTTAAAGTCAAAACTGCTAAAAGACAATCAACTCAATCTGAGTCAAGTCTTGAATCTACAGCTAGTGAGAAAGGATCCAAGAAAGTCTGGGTTCCAAAAATCTCAAACTAGTTACTCTCTACTGTGCAGGGCAAAAAGAAGAGATCATGGTACTTGGACACTGGCTGTTCAAGGCACATGACAGGAGATAAGTCCCTGCTAAAACAGTATGAAGAGAAAAGTGGCCCAAAAGTCACTTTTGGAGATGACAGCAAAGGCCATACAAGGGGATATGGCAGTGTTGAACATGGAGATGTCATCTTCACAGAAGTAGCACTGGTTGACGGACTAAAGCACAATCTACTAAGTGTGAGTCAACTATGTGATAAAGGATTCAATGTCATTTTTAAAGAAGATAAATGCGTAGTGAGTGACAAAGAATCTGAGAATGTGATTTTGACATGAAAAAGAAAAGGAAATTTGTATGTCTCAAATCTTATTTCTTCATCTGATCAAATCACATGTCTCTATAGCAAAGCTTCAACTGATGAAAGTTGGCTTTGGCACAAGAAGCTTTCCCACTTGAATTTTAAGAACATTAACAAGCTTGTAAGGAAAGGGTTAGTAGCTGGCATTCCACAGTTGGAATTTACACAAGATGGATTGTGTGATGCATGCCAGAAAGGGAAATAAAAAAGTGTGTCATTCAAAAGCAAACCAGCAACATCCATCACTGATCCACTACAATTGTTACACATGGATTTATTTGGTCAAGTGAATGTGATGTCTATCTTAAGAAATAGATATGCACTGGTTATAGTGGATGACCACACGAGGTACACTTGGGTAAAATACCTCTTTACAAAAGATGAAGCTGCTCAGTTAATAATTGATCATATCAAAAAGATAGAAACTGAGTCAGGAAAAACAGTAAGGGTAATAAGGAGCGATAGGGGAACAGAATTCAAAAATTCCTAAGTGATTGAATTTTGCACGGAAAAAGGAATAACCCATCAATTCTCAGCTCCAAGAACCCCTCAACAAAATGGAGTTGTTGAGAGGAAAAATAGAACCCTTATTGAAGCAACAAGGACTATGTTACAAGAGGCTAAGCTTCCCACCTATTTTTGGGAGGAAGCTATAAGCACTGCTTGCTTTACACAGAATAGATCCTTGATAAACAAAGCATACAACAAAACACCCTATGAGTTAAAGACTAGGAGAAAACCAACTCTCAAGTTTTTACACGTGTTTGGTTGTAAGTGCTTTGTACTGAGAGATTCATCAGAGTCAAGAGGAAAGTTTGACAATAAATCTGATGAAGCAATCTTCTTAGGTTATTCTCTGCCAAGTAAAGCATACAGAGTATATAATCTAAGGACAAAAGTCATTGTGGAATCAATACAAGTCGTGTTCGATGATAAAAAGATTCCAGGAATGATTGGGCAAGGATTGCATGAACCTCTCAGTTTTGAGAATGAATTGGATGCATGGGAATATCCATCAGAGACCACTGAACAACCCCAAGATAGCAATAATCCCTACATAATTGAGGGGGAGTTAACTGTTGTGCATGAAGTGCCAAGATCTAATATTCTATCAGAGACTAGAATATTAGAAGAAACTCAAGAGACTGGTGACATTAGTATTACATCAGAGACGAATGGTTCACCAGAGACTAGAGTCACTAATGCACAATCAGAAACAATATTGACACCAGAGACTATAGAAATAAATAGCTCAGGGGGAGCTAATAATGAAGGAGTCAATGGTTTAGGGGGAGCAGTCTCTAATCATGAAACTAGAATGGATAACATCAATCTAGAAAATGAAGCCTCGACTTCAAGATCAAATCTGCCACGTGCAATTCCATGGTTGAGAGACCACACACCAGATTTGATAATTGGAAGTCTAGAGGATGGAGTCAAGACTAGAAGTGCAACTCAAAATGAATGCTTATATCTCAGTTTTCTCTCAAAGATTGAGCCAAAGAAAATTAAGGAAGCACTTCAAGATCCTGACTGGATAATTGCCATGCAAGAAGAATTAAACCAATTCACTTGAAACAAAGTCTGGAGACTGGTACCCAAACCAAGGAATAGATCAATTATTGGTGCCAAATGGGTCTTCAGAAACAAATTGGATGAAGCTGGTACAATTACAAGGAACAAAGCAAGACTGGTTGCAAAAGGATATTCTCAAGAAGAAGGAATAGACTATGATGAAACTTTTGCACCAGTAGCAAGACTTGAAGCAATAAGAATCTTCTTGGCATATGCAGCCTACAAGAACTTCAAGGTGTACCAGATGGATGTCAAAAGTGCCTTCTTAAATGGAAAATTGGAAGAGGAAGTCTATGTTTGCCAACCCCCAGGTTTTGTGGACTCCAAATTTCCAAATCATGTCTACAGGTTAGACAAAGCACTTTATGGCTTAAAACAAGCACCAAGAGCCTGGTATGATACTCTATCTCAATTTTTACTTGAAAATAAATTTATTAGAGGTATCATAGATAAAACGTTATTTTACAGAAAACAAGGCTCAGATATTATTTTGGTGCAAATATATGTAGATGATATTATATTTGGGTCTACAAATGAAAATCTCTGTAAAAAATTCTCAAAACTTATGCAGTCTAGATATGAAATGAGTATGATGGGAGAATTAACATTTTTCTTAGGTTTGCAAATAAAACAATCAACTGATGGAATATTTATCAGTCAGTCCAAGTATATCAAAGACTTATTGAGAAAATATGATTTGGTTGATTGTGCATCTGCAAAAACACCCATGCCTACTGCCACTAAGCTAGATAAAGATTTAAAAGGAAAGAAAATTGATATTACTAGCTATAGAGGCATGATAGGCTCTCTTTTATATCTAACTGCAAGTAGACCAGATATAATGTTTGCTACATGTTTATGTGCTAGATTTCAAGCTGACCCTAGAGAGTCACATTTGATTGCTGTAAAAAGGATACTCAGATATCTAAAGGGTACCCCAAACCTTGGTTTATGGTATCCCAAAGAATCTGATTTTAAACTAATTGGTTATTCAGATGCTGACTATGCAGGTTGCAAGCTTGATAGGAAAAGCACAAGTGGAAGCTGCCAACTTCTTGGAGGCAGACTTGTTTCTTGGTTCAGCAAGAAACAAAATTCAGTTTCTACTTCAACAGCAGAAGCTGAATACATCGCAGCTGGGAGTTGCTGTGCTCAAATCCTTTGGATCAAGAATCAACTCCTAGACTATGGTATGTCATTATCCAAAATACCTATTTATTGTGATAATACTAGTGCCATAGCAATAACAGAAAATCCAGTGCAACATTCAAGAACAAAACACATAGATATTCGATATCACTTCATAAGAGAACATGTAAGTGAAGGTAATATCGAATTACACTGGGTAACAACTGATAAACAACTTGCAGACATATTCACAAAACCTTTAGATGAATCTACCTTTTCTAGATTAGTTTCTGAATTAGGAATTGTTGAATTATGCCTCTAAAAATTGATTAAAACAAGTTGTTTAGTTTTATGAAACTAGAATTTAATTTCTGGAATGTAGCTGTTTTTTTATTAAACAGAATTTTAGAAGCTAGAATTAATTTTCTGGATTGCAGCTGTTTTTAGTTAAACAGAATTTATGAAGCTAGAATTTAATTTCTGGAATGTAGCTGTTTTTTATTAAATAGAATTTTAGAAGCTAGACTTAATTTTCTGGATTGCAGCTGTTTTTAATTAAACAGAATTTGTGAAGCTAGAATTAATTTTCTGGATAGAAACTATCTTATTTTATTAAAGCAGAATTTTAGTAGCTAGAATTTTCATTCTGGAAAAATTTGATAAAATGAATAATCAAATAGTTGATTATTAAATAAAATGAGCTAGAGTGTGTAAGAGACTACCTTAGTCCCCGATAGTTACTACTATCAGAGACTAACTAGTCCCCGATAGTTAATACTATCAGAGACTACCTTAGTCCCCGATAGTTAATACTATCAGAGACTAACTAGTCCCCGATAGTTAATACTATCAGAGACTACCTTAGTCCCCGATAGTTAATACTATCAGAGACTAACTAGTCCCCGATAGTTAATACTATCAGAGACTAACTAGTCCCCGATAGATCCCTAGCCCAAGAGGAGCCAATAATCGAGACAAGCTCTCACACATCTTCCATGGATAGATCCCTAGCCCAAGATAAACAAAGGGAACCCCCTATCCATGCTGTCACAAGTACTTCTCAAACCCCCATTTCTGTAGGAATGAGTGCACCTTTCCAAAAGAGTGAGGTTGAGAGACTAATTAGGGAGAGTCAGGCTCCTGATCTGGAAAAAGGAGAGAATATCAATACACAAGAAAGTCAAGCTTTAGAAAGCTTGGAAAAAGGAGAGATCGAGAAGCTGGGTGCCCAACCCCAGGCAAAAGGAGAGGGTGTGAGCAAGGATGAGATCCTTGAACAAAATAAACGAGAGAAATTTTCAGCAGGTGTCTTTTTACAACCTGTTGAAACCAGCTCACAAGAAGCTCCGGTTTCTGCTGCTCCCTCCACCAATATCCAAACAGCAGTACCAGAGAACAGTCCAAGCACAGTGGATGCAGCCTTACATGTCATAGCTGAAATGACAAATGCTGATTTTGAAGAGTTATATGGTCTACAACAAAGACAAGACCATATTTCTGCATTAAAGACAATGCTTGTAGATGAACCTGTGCCTGAAGAAGCTCCAACAGCCAATGTTGATGAATGGTTGGGTGCAACCTATTCCAACACGTTGGAGGAAGCTGCCGCATATCTCAGGCAGGATTATGTGACCAATATTGGGTCCACTGCAACTGCACCTACACTTACCGATGTTCTTGAAGAGGTAACCAGGGTGGACAAGAAACATACAAAGTTTCACCACTTCCTGGTTACTGGAATAAATGGTGCAGTGCAGCAAATGAATGAGATGATGGAGTTGGAGACAGACAAGATTAGAAGATTCTATGAAGGTCACTTGCCAAGGAGGACTGTCACTGCCATTGATATGCTTATCAAAGATAAGTCCAAGACTGCCAGTCGCCTTCAAGCCCTCGAAGATAACATCCAACTCCTGATCCAAAAGCAAGATAGAATGGAACAGCTGCTGCTACAGGCAATTCCTACCTTGGCCACCTCCTCTAAACCTCAAGATGTTGATGTCAAAAAGGGGGAGAGTGGTACAACATCCAAACTTGTACATACATCCAAGACAGGTCCTGTCCTTGATGCTGAATTACAAGCATACATGGACAGGATCCTCAAGAAGCATGCTGATCTTGAAGCAGCAAATCTTGCAACAACAACAACAACAGCAACAACAACATCAACTGTTCTAGCAACAACAAAAACACTTCCAGCAACAACAGCGGCTTCTCCTTTTTCCTCTGCACAAGCCCCCAAACCAAAAGACAAAGGCAAGGGAGTCATGGTTGAGCAACCTAAGAAGCAAATCTCCACTCAACCAGGATAACCTAAGCTACTGGGGGATGCCATGAAGACAGCTCACTTTCCCACACTAATTAAACTGATAGTGGATGGGAAAGTGAAGTTGGTCTATCCTCAAGAGCAGAAACTGATAGATGCTGATGCCTTGTTAGCTCAAAAACTACAAGAGGATGAAGACATGGTAGCAGCAAGGGAGGAGGAGGAGGCAAAGAAGAAGAAAATCTCTACAAGAAGATCAAGTGCACAGAAAGCAGCTGCAACCAAGAAGAAAAATAAAGAGATGCAAGAGGCTGAAAGAAGATCAAGGAGAAGAACTTTGGTTCAGGAATCTGCTAAGAAACCTGAGATCAAAGTACCAACCAAGAAGCCTATCTCTCAAGACCCTCCAAGGTCAACCGAGACTGCCTTGGTGGCTGTGAGTGGACTAACAAAGCCACAAACAGTTTCATCAAAGAAGTCTTACAAGGTTGAAATGGCTAGCACTGAAGAAATAATAAAGGCCCTAAAGAAAAGTACAAGAAGGATTGAACTGATAAAGGGTAAGAACAACAAAGAGCTACTCCATGTCTTTTTGACAGATGGAGAGTCTTTGAAGTTCGAGAAGCCAGCCTTGGAGGGACAAACAAAAGAAGTTTTGGAGTGGTTGCTGACTGTAGTGCTTGAGACTTCTGATTTAAATATGAAATTTCGAAGCCAGATTCAGAAGGTGATGAAGATGGAGCATAAGGTGAATTTAGAACTAGAAGCTAAATCTAAACCTTTGGGATTATGGTATGAAACTTTTCATGGGGAGAGAATTTTCTTCAACTACAACAGGGACATCAATAGTGTCAGCGAGAGGCATATTGAAGGATTTCATGCCTTACTCAAAGATGTTGTTGAAGAAACTGAGCTTATATTGAGGAACCTGTTGAAAAATAGGATGGAGTTGCTGAGAAGGAATAGAAAGGAAAGGATGGAACAGTTGAAGAAAAGATAAGGTAAAAGTGTTGTGTTGGAGTTGTGTGTTGAAATAAGAAGCCATACTTATAGGATTTAAACCTGAGTCTTGGTGGAAGCTGAACAAAAGATCAAAGATCTTAGTTCAGAATACATTTGTAGTTAGCAATTCTTTATTCTTTTTCCAAGTATTTGTAATGTTGGGTTTTGACATCATCATCAACCTTGAAATTATGTTTA
Organism: Centella asiatica; assembly: GCA_014636745.2. Classification (NCBI taxonomy): domain Eukaryota; kingdom Viridiplantae; phylum Streptophyta; class Magnoliopsida; order Apiales; family Apiaceae; genus Centella; species Centella asiatica. Next base: position 29,346,742 of record CM025783.1, read on the forward strand.
TCATTTTGATATTCATAATTAGGGGGAGATTGTTAGGTTTTTGAACATTTGATGATGATTGTCTTTAGAATACTTAGAGTACAAATGTATAGAAAGTGTTAATTAGTAACACTGAAGTTTTGTAACCAGTAGTTATCTCTTTGTTTGTAATTCATTTATTCTTTGTAAAGAGATACGATTATTGTTATTTGTAATTAACTGCTGGAATGGAGTATCGAAGCTTCAAGAAGTCAAGTTGTGTATTTGGTCTATTAAAGTTTGCAAAAAGGCTTATCGAAGACTAGAAGAACTGATCAGAGACTAAAATGGTTTAACTGTCAAAGACTAGTTTTTTATCGGAGACTAAGAGCTTACGTCATCAGAGATTAAAGGAAAAGGAATTAGAGACTAAGCTGATGTCATCGGAGACTAAGCCTTAACGTATCAGAGACTAAATAACATTATTGGAGACTGCACAAGCTGACGTCATCAGAGACTAAAAGTCATCAGGGACTAAACGTACTAGGGACTAAAAGAGTCATCAGGGACTAAAGCCGTCAGAGACTAAAAGAAGCATCAGAGACTAATTGTGAATTAATCTCTGAAAGATACAGAGTTCGAATTGAAAAAGGAGTGTCTTCCATGTAAAGTTAAATGTTATTGAAGACGTAGCTGGTAAGGAAACTCACCAGATATCTTTACCTAATCAAAAAGGAAAGATTGTATTTGATTCGAATAAGGAAGCTGAATTTTATTTAGAATAGAAACTGAATTAATAATAATTCAGTAATTGTAGAAGCTGTAATTGTTTTTTACAGAGGATTGTAAATTGAAGCTGTATAGGTTTCATTGTTTGGTATCTTTACTATACAGTTTAGAATTAGGAGAAGCTGACGATCAAATTGATTGTTAGAATTTGTAATCAGTTGTTTAATCAATAAAAGCAATTGTTTATAAATTGATTTGGTCTTGTTCTTTTTATTCCGCAAGAAAAATTTAGTTTCTTTAAGAACAAGTAATCGAAGAATTTTCAAAGAACTTGTATTCAACCCCCCCTTCTACAAGTTCTCGGCATCTCACTGGGAAAACAGTGGATATTCCTTATTTCTAAATTTCAGAAGCATAAAATTTCCAATTTATCCTCTATCTAAAGATATGAGTACTCCCCATCTGAATCCAACAGATGAAACTTTAATACTTTTGTGTTATTTTCAAAACTGTATTTTTGAACAGATTCCCTCAACCAGATTTATTATGTTTGTTCTATATTATATTACTTGCTGAGCTTTATTGCTCATACTTGCTTGATTCTCTTTCAGTTCAACCCAAGAAAGAAGAAGGTTCAAAGAAAAGTCATATCAGAGTCAGTAAATTTGGCAGTCCAAGGCTCATAAATAGGATTTTTGGTTGGTTGATCTTGTTTGTTTTCAAGAAAAATATTTTGCTATTTCCGCTGCAGAAATCTTTCAAATTAATGTTTGTAATAATTACTATATATTTCACTTTCAACTATTATTACAAAGATTTTGGTGTAATAGCTCATTTGTTTTCCCCACTGACAACCCGGTCTTCCTCCAAAAGCCTATGTCACACCAGTTGGTAATAAACTGATGACACTGGTTTATGGGTTGGGAAATCGGGGTTGTCACACCACCAATACTTGATTATATACTTGCAGGCGTAAATTGCTCATGTTGTTATTATATAATGATTTACAGGTTATGGCGAGAAGGCCAAGTCGTCTGCTAAAGGCAAAGAAAGGATGGCATAGTGAACGCTTTCTCATTGCCTTCTTGTGTATGGCATTTCGAGGAAGAGTGAAGCGTGAGACGATTATTGAATTGTTTAGGTTGTAAGACCTGTGTGGGCTCTCATAGACTTCCACTGTTAGAATCTTATTTTGGAAGAATGTAATAGAGAATACAATTTACTTCTCTTATTTAATGATATATGTGCTTGGATGTTATTTCTGTTCTTTTGTCAATATTGACGGTGCCCGAAGTCCGGTAAGGGATTTTTGGGGCCGTCACATAGACTTGTACATTTTTTATGATTGTATGGAAGCAGGGCTTAGATCCCCCCTCCACGAGTTTATTCCTCGCCTACTAAAGAGCTACCCTATCCATTTAAGCCAAGCTACCCCTAACGGGTGGCGAGTGATATAAGCCTTCTTGCTTAAGTGTGTTCAAAGAAATAAGACTCCAACAGTCTGGGTGTTTCGGTATATGTTCCAGCTCAGACACACCGGGTGTAATAATGTTGTTTGGGTGTATTTTCAACACTGCAACCTAATTTCTAAGTTGTATGATACCTATACCCTAAAAGAGTATGTCCCCAGCTAGAAGACCAAATTTAACTATCTCTATTGGGATAGGGGGAATTGCAGTAATATTCTTCCCCCAAAGTGGAACATCTTGTATAGTGATAAAGTAAACTGGGCGGTATTGGATGCGGAGAAAGAAATGGCCAACGAGTTGGCGGCGGAAGGGGCCAACAAAGATAATATGTAGGATTTTCTCTTGGAGAAGAACCTCTTCAGATGGGGTCTCAACCCTGCAAAAGGGCCAAGTATTTTCTCGATCTTGATTTCATACTATCATTATTATTACTTTTGTTTTCTTATGCAATCGAAACTTAACTAATCTCTTGTTTTTCTCAGGTTTGGAGCGCGCCAATGTTGTCTCTTCAAGGAAAGAAAATAGTAGAAAGTTCGACCATAAGAGGCTTAGGGGTGAGGACTTTACCCCTTCTTTTGATCAACAAAGGGGTACCATTCCTCCTTTTGAGTCAATTAACATTGATGTGGAGACGAAAGGCGCTCCTTCTTATGGCTCTAAGCCAATGTCTGACCGTCCTCCTCTTCCAAAGAAATAGAAAGGAATTGTTGCTGGGCCCAGTATGGAGATACCCATTTTTACTAATCCCCGAGATCCCTTTCTACTTGGGTGGCCCCTTACCAAGGGTGACACAATCCTTGGCAAGGATGGTCCTGCCAAGGAATTCCTTGTGGGGTGAGTACCCCCAATGGACAAGGAGATCTCCAAGGAAGCTTTGCTTCCAACCCTCGTCTCTAAGTTTACTCATACATATGCCATGGTAAGTGTTTTTACCTTTTGATTTTGACCTATCATTAGTTTTACTACCGCTAACTTTTAAGAACTTCTCTTGCATAACAACATCACATATACGCCGTTGAGCTTACCACTCATTCTGAAAAGTAGTGGGAGAAGCTTGGTAAGCTAGAAGGCAATCTTGCGGATAAAGAGTATCAACTGAAGATTGCTCAAGATGAGGTGCACTCCTACTGCTTTGCAAAGGAAGGACTGGAGAAAGATATTAAAAGTTCTATGGATCTTAACAATAGTCTTATTGCTGAAAATCTGTTTTTCAAGTCCCAAGTTCGTGAGCTAAATGATAAGCTTAAGAGGGTCCCTGCTAATGTGGTCAATAAGTACAAAACCTCAACTTAGTTTTAGACAGATGCAGAAGATGCTTGTTTTGATTCCGAGTACAATATAATGTTGGGCGGCTACCACCTATGCATTGAAAAGGTGGTTTCCTTCTATCTCGATGTAGACCACGAGGCTATAATGGAGGATGGGGAGAAAATGATGTTGTTGGTATGCCGCCATCATACATAGAGGCTTGGGGTCCCTCTTAAGCAAGTTCCCTTGGAGGTCACTGACATTGAGGACGACGAAGAGGAGGAAGAGGGGACCCTCACAGTGATTATCAGGGACAGCAGGCTCCTCAATCAATTTTTATTTCGTACTTTTATTTTGATCCTATTCCTAATTTTTTTATGATTGTATACAACCTTTCTTAGCCACGGGGCTCTAATTTATGGCATTTAGTTTTCTTGAGTACTTTTATTATTTTTTCTGCTCATTCATCATTATTAAAAACAAATTTAAAAGCAAACTTTCTTTTTATTCATATTGACTAAAATAGAAAGGAAAATCTCCATACAAAAAAAAATGAACTGAGAGTTGCAGATTATTGATAATAGATCTTAAGGTTGCTTACATGTCATGACCTTGGTATCTCCTGGCCTTCTAAACTCTCAAGCTGGGATAAGACTGGCCTTAGCACCTTCTTGACCTGATAGGGTCCTTCCCAGTTGGGAGTTAATTTGCCAGCAGCAGCTCTCGAATTTAATACTTTCATTTTCCCGAGTACCAGGTCCCCTTACTTGAAGGCTCTTCCTTTCACCCTTAGATTGTAAAATTTGGCCATTATTTTCTTATGTTCCTCAATCTTCTACTGAGTTTTATCTCTAACTTGCTCCACCAGGTCCAATCCATCCCATAGACTTTCACCATTTTCTAGCTCATTAAATTCGACAATTCCTATTGAAGGTAACCCAGCCTCGAGGGGGATGACGGCTTATGTGCCATACACAAGGTTAAACGGTGTCTCATCTGTTGCGACCTTGCAAGTAGTTCGATAACCCCATAGGACGGTATGCAACTCCTCCACCCAGGCTCCTTTAGATTCTTCAAGCCTCTTCTTTAGTCCATCGATAATGATCCGATTTGTTACCTCTACTTGCCTATTCGTTTATGGGTGTCCAACAGAGTAAACCTCTATTCAATATTTATGTTATACCAGAAGACCTTACATCTTTTTTCTTCAAATTGTGGCCCATTGTCTGTGACAATAACCCATGGTAAGCCAAATCGGCATATGATTGACTCCCATAAAAATTTCTCTACCTTTTGAGTGTTTTGGGTTGCTAAAGCCTCAACCTCGACCCACTTCAAGAAGTTTATGGCCACTATTAAAACCTTTCTTTGGCCTATCCCATTGGGGAGTTGTCAAACAAAGTCAATTCCCCACATCGCAAAAAGAATAAAAGCACTGATCGAAGAGAGAAGCTCAGTATGCTGCCTAACTAATGGCGCGAACTTCTAACACCTATCACGTCTCCTCACAAACTTGATTACTGTCATGCCCGGGAAATTTTTGAAACATATGCGGATTGAGTTGTGAGATTGCTCAAATAAAAGTTCCTTCAAAAACCCTTTTCCAAAAGTTTGAGTTTTTTATAAATGCGATGGGGTGATATGATCATTTTTTATAACGAGTCGCCACCTAACAAATCTGAGATACTGTATTATGACACATTTCCAGTTTTACCTTTTTGAAAATCAATTTCAAGATCACTCTTAAATTATGGTCGAGGTAAAACAAAAAAAAAAAACCCAAGTTTGTTCCTAGGTTGAACAGAGGGAAGGTCTTAGGCACCCCCTATCCTCACTATAACTAGTGACTGCTTTTTTAGATTTTGTTTTTTTACGAAATCATCCCTTAAAACCTGAAGTTGTTTTCGAATGAAACATTAAAGTGCACGTGTGTGCCAATGTGCGTGTACTTCGTGCATTTCCATTAACAATTTTGGTTACAAATTACAAGGGATAAACTGGAAGTGAAGGACCCATCCTAAAGTAACCAAACAACACCACTCATGCCCGAAACAAACCAGAAATTACAACATTGTCTACATAAAAATTAGCTAACTTAGAACTAGACACGACGAGTTTCCATGAATGTCGGCCCCGGTACTGCAAATTCTCAGCTGTTGTCCAGGAGGGATTTTAACATCCATGAATCATTAGCACATGCATGACACAAACCAAATGGTTAGAAAGAAATCATAATTGTGTAAATATATACATGAAAATATCAGAATAAAGATCAAATCATTTTTTAGATCACATTATATAAACTGAAATCATACATAAATCATTACAGGACAAAATATATTTTGACAAAATGTGAGATTGTATGATATGCAGGTGTATAAGAGATTAAACATAAGGGTATTTCCAAATAGAAATAGCTATGGACAAAGCTATTTTGATTTGGGAACCACCCTATTGTAGGAATATGAACTAACCTTGACCAAAGTAAAAGATGGAGAATCGAAGGGCGAGAAAAATAAACAGTTATAAGCCTTGGTTTTTTCTGATTGATATATAACAGGAAAATTACAAGGATGATTTTTGTATAAGGAAATAAGGCCTTTTGCTTAGCTAAAACTTTAAAAGGGGTTCTAAAACTCTCTTACAGCTTTTCCTCTATGTGTATTATTTTATCACCCTCTCCTCCCTTCCCTCTCTTTTCTTTGTTGTTTGGGATCTCTATTTATAGGCCAGCTCCTTTGTTCTCCAAGCTTCCTCCATAAGCTGTGTTTCAAAATATCTCTAATATTTCCTTGGTAATTGCAGCTCTGTCACCTTGCTTTCCTTTTTTAGATGACCTTTCTTGTATGCCAAACATGTTATGTGATCCCTATTGCAGCTGATCTTTTCCTATTGAACCATCATCTTTATTTTTTTTATTTCTTAGTTTTGGCTAATTTAATGGATTGCTGGAGTCAATCGTGTGTCATCCCACAGGTCATTTTCAATCTCTGATGACCATCTTGTCTTTGATGTAATGATGAGTCCCTGTAATCTTAAGCAACAATCTCTGATATGGAAAATTTCTTAGTCTCTGATGTCGCAAACTTTAGTCCCCGACAAGCTAATCCTTAATCTCTAGTGGGCTAAGGCTTAGTCTCCGATGGGTTAAAGCTTAGTCTCTCATGGGGCAATTTTGCATGTGAGTGGTGACTGGTGAGAGTTGATCTAATCTTTCCTTTGCCAACACAAGACATCATCCCATGAAGATATAATGCATTTTAGGTGGAAAACATCCTCTGGTGATGCTAGACCTTTTAAAATGATATTATCTATCACTATATCATTTCTGCAACTTAGCTCTAATGGGATAGATTAGTCTCCGATGGCTAATTTTAGTCTCTGATAGTATAAACTTGCAGTGGATTTGCAAAATTGTTTCTAAGCTTTTCTTCCTTGGTATAGGCCACCATTTGTTGGATATACAATGTATTTTAGGTGGGCGGCCACCATTTGTTGGATATACAATGTATTTTAGGTGGGCAATATCCTCTGATGGTGTTTTGCACTTGGGGATGGCATTATCTATCATTTCTTCAAATCTAGAAATTAGTCTCTGATGGGTTAAAATTAGTCTCTGACAGTGTAATTTATCCCCTGACGCGCTAGTCTCCGACAATGTAATTATCCCCTCACGCGCTAGTCTCTGATAGTGTAATTATCCCCTGATACTGAGAAACATCCCCTGATGCTAGACTTTGGCGCTAGGATGGATTTCCCAAAGACTTTGGCGATGGCCAAATATGACTTTGGCGCTAGTCATTTTTGTCCCCTGATGCCCAAACTTTGGCGCTAGTGTGGATTACTTACCCAACGACTTTGGCGTTGAGTAATTTATTCGTTGATGCCCAGACTTTGGCACTAGTGTGGATTACTCGACGACTTTGGCGCTGAGTAATTTATCCGTTGATGCTGAGACTTTGCGCTAGTGTGGATTACCTAACAACTTTGATGCTGACTTTGGTGATGGGTAATCTTTTGAATTTTATTTATCAATCTCCAATGCTGCAATTATCAATTTCATGCACTCCTCAAAAGGAATCTGGCAATCCTGCACTTAACAACAAGATTTAATCCACCAAGCCTCACTCCATATTTGATTATTCTCTTTTATTACATAAATAAAATAAAGCCAAAAAATGAGCCCCTCTTTATCATGATCATTTTGCATAGTAAAAATGATCGTGATACAGACATAGTCACCTCAACTCCCTGATTCCGGGACCTACAATCATTTGTGCAGTAGAATGATTCTCTGGTTGCCAAAAATTGGGGAATCACATCAAGATCACTTTCATAATTGAATGATCAAGATTTGATTGTCACAACATCAAACAAGTTGAGATCATTTGCATAGTTGAATGATCAAAACTATTCCAAGACTGCATTATATTAAAATCATTTGTGTAGTTGAATGGTTTTGATAAACGTCAAGTCAAACTCTCCAATTTGCAGTTGTGTTGAAATCACCTGCGTAGTAAGACAATCTCAAACGCAGAAAGCAGTAAATCATGTCAAAACCATTTGTGTAGTTGAATGGAAATGACAAAACAGCCAAAACAAAATTATTTGTGTAGTTGAATGACCTTGCTAACTCAAGTTTTGAAAAATCAAGTTTTGAAATGTAACAAGCTCATCTGCGTAGTAAGATGATTTTGAAACACAAAGCTGCATAGTTGCTCCAGGGTCACTTGCGTAGTTGAATGATCTGGATGGCATGCAACGAGAAATGGTATCGAAAATCATTGGCGTAGTAAAATGATTACAATAACCACAATTTTGAAAAAATTAGTTTTGAAATTGTATCAAACTCATCTACATAGTACGATGACTTGAAACAAATGGTCGAAACTGCCCCAAGATCATTTGTGTAGTTGAATGACCTGTGTAGCTTGCAACCAAAAGATGGTATCGAAAATCATTGGCGTAGTAAAATTATTACGAATACTGCATTTTTGAAAAATCAAATTTGAAAATGTATCAAAATCATCTGCGTAGCAAGATGACTTGAAATGAACTTGCTATACCCAAATGCATGTAAATAATGCAAAATGATGCGTGCCATGAAATGCCTAAAATCCAATGCGTGTTACCGAAAATAAAAGCGAAATAAAAGCCTTTTGATTAAGGATGATCCTTGTTTGATCCCAATTATGCCATGACCCTCACAGAGATCCATGGGAGTCCTTCCTCGATTTAACCCATTTCGTTGGATTTATCCATTTGAAACATAAAATTTGTTGTCTAGGATGGTCGCTCCCCACCTCCATCGAAATCAATGATTATACCTCGGTCAACGTTTTGAGGTCTCGTCATCTAAACCAATCCTCCGATTCTCTTGACTTTGATTCGATCAATTTCATTCTTTTGGATATTTCGGGCATTCAGTCCGTGTTTCATTTGTACTCCTTCCATATCCATTGCAAATAGGATTCCACCAATTGCCCCTTTTTGTTCCTTTTTCTTCTTCTTTTTTTTTCATACACATTTTTACTTCTAACTCCCATTTCTGGGTTTTCGCTAGACCCGCTACTGTCATTGTTGCACCTTCCTGCCATTTCTGATTTTTAGTAGGTCGACAGTTTTGTATCTTGCCATGACCCTACGTTCTTACTCGTCGTGCCCTTTTGGGTTTTCGCAACGCCCCTCAGATCATGCTTTTTATTTTTTATTAATTGATTTTGATGATTTTTTTTTATATAAATATCGTCTCTGGAAACCATGACAAATGCTGATTCTTTATGGTATCAATCCTATTAATTTTTTGATAAAGATTCCTTATGCACAAACAATTTGAGAATTCCGATGAATATCGCGACCTTTGCTTTAAAGGAATCAAATACTCTCTTATCGGGTGACACAATTTAGGAGACATAAAGCTTTTGGGTTGGAAGGTTGATCTTGGGGTGATTCATCAATCATGATTAGATTTCTCTCAATTTCCCGTGGGTTTGCAAAGATGTTTCCCAGATAATGGGGAAATGATTCAAGGAATTTTGTCTTTCATTTGAGGTTTGGATCTCATGAGGATATTTTCTTTCATGATTTGGACAGTGCCATAGTCGGGCTGCCTACGTACCCCCTTGAGGGAGATCAGATCAAAACGTAGTTCTTGTTGGTACTTGTGTTTTTTTTTTGTCTTTTTCCCTATTTTTTTTATAAGTAAATGGTAGATGGATATGCAAGCTTTTGCATGGAGAAATCTTTTGGCGGACAAAAGGGTAAAAGGCACAAAAGCTGGGCATATGAAGATTAGGTGTGGAAAGGTAAAGAGACTAATTGATTCCCCATAAACAAATATCTTTTTCTCCATTACGAATATCAAATCATTTATGCATAAAATCTCTTTACCGTATATGAGCTTATGGGTTGAGGAAAGATCTCACAATCCATTTCTTGCAAGATGAAGGCTTCTCCTTACAAGACTTTCTTTACCACGAACGGTCCTTGCCAATTTGGTGCGAATTTCCTTTTTGCTTCATCTTGGCAAGATAGAATCCTTTTGAGCACCAAATCATTCTCTTTAAAAGACATAGGTCAGACCTTCTTGTTGTATGCCCTTGAAATCCTCTATCTATACAATTGGCCATGATAAACAACTTGCATCCTTTTTTCATCAATCAATGCCAAATGGTTGTGTCTAACTTGGATCCAATCCACCTCTGGTAAGTTTGATTCCACCAAAACCCGTAGTGATGCAATTTCCACTTCGATCAGAAGAACTACCTCCATTCCATATACTAATGAATACGGCGTTGTCCCGGTTGATGTCCAAACATATGTCTGATATTGCAATAATGTCAAAAGTAACAAATCAGAATATTAAGGTTGAGCCCTCTGACAAGGGAAAGGCAAAGATGATCGGTTCCTGAGTTTAGCTAACCCTTTGTAGTACCGACAAGGAAGGAAAAAAGGAAGATGATCTGAAAAGTGATGTTTTGTATTATAGTATAGAGACAGAATAGCTTCCGCTGAAAATGTAATTTTTTGGGTTGTAATAACTCGTTAATATCATTTTTTTCAGTAATTATTATATGAATGGATGTGTGGTTATCTTTTCCTTCTTTTGACGAAGCCCTGATCCAGTAAGGGATTTTGGGGTCATCACATGAAGTATCAGCTGCCATTTCGAGAGTCGACAATTCAAGAAGGGTTTATCAAATATGTATCGCAATCTATCCATCCTGGAAACCATATAAGTTATATGGTTGTGAAGATAATGTTGGAGACAGTTGGTTGCCCACACCAAGGCGTAACAGGTCTTTTCAATCGATGAATATTTCTGCTCACATTGGGCTAATCTTTTGCTCAAATAAAAGATGGCCCTTTCTTTGTTTTGTTCATCTTTATGTCCCAACATGCATCCGACAAAAACTCTAGTCACTGTCAGGTATAGGAATAAAGGTACTCCCGATGTGGGAGGCACTAGCATAGGCATTTCTAGTAACTTTTGTTTTATGACCCACTTTGATTAGTAATTTATGAGTTACGATACTGCTAGATAGACCCGCCATATCTCTATAGGACCACGCAAACACTTCAATATTGGATCTGAGGAATCCTATTAATTCTTCTTGTTGTTCCTTTGTTAGCCCTGCCCTAATTTGTACCTTCTTAGGGTTGGCCTCTAATTTGTACCTTAATGGTTTGATCTAGATTTGGTTTGGGGACTTCTTTGGACATCCTTTTGATTTCTTCTGGAATCTCCTCACTATCAAAAGGCTCTTTAGATTCAATTTCCATGAGTTCAAAATTCAATCTGTTGCTCTAATTATAATCATCGATCTCAACTTTTGGCGAAGAGGTGACCTTTTCAATGCAACAAAGGATTCCCCTATAAAGTCAAAGTACAACAATGAGTTTATAGAAATCAATCATAATTCAAACATATAATTAACAGGAAAAGACATCCAAAATTGGCGATTTTAAAACATTTTCTTGACCCCTAACTCCAAAATATAAAGAAAACTCTATCTTAAAGATAACCAGTTTACATAACAAAACAAATTTTCAAAAGCAGGTAGAGTTTTCCCATAACCCTTTAACACCCCAAGTATTGGGATGCCTTAATGTCAGGCAATGGTTCAATGGTCCAATTCTTCAATCTTTCTGGTTGACATGGGGTTATCTCCAAATTCACTTCATCTTCATTGTCCCTTATTAGGACAGCCACTTCTTCTACTTCTGGTTCTTCAAACAACTGGGAGGCATCGATAGAGTTCCAATCGATCTTTGAGAGGCTTATCATTAATGCCTTCTGACTATTTTCCTCCGCTCCAACCTCATCTGGATGTAATAAACCTTCTTCCCCTTAATTGATTCCATTACTGATGAAGGACTGATTAATTGGTGGAATTTCCATGGTCCCTGCTTTCTCTGCTTTCTTTGTCTTTCCTTTGCACCCTAAACCCGTCTTACTTCTTTAGGCTGGAGGATGGATCAGTTGTGTTGTCCCTTGTAGATTCTAACTGAGAACCCTGCCATCTTTAAAACCATGCGATACCATTTCTTTTGTCATATTCATGACTTCCTTAGAAAATTTGATTGGTGGGGTTAACCTGGTGGTGATTCACTAGGACCACTTCCAAGACGTTATAAGATGTAGGTGTTATTTCTGAATCTAGTTCGATGCACGGAACGTCTCCTATTTTCATCCCGTTTTCGGCGGTGATCATAATGAGCTATTTTTCTATGATGTACTTGATCTGTTGTTGGAGGGTTGATGGAACTGCCCCTGCTGTATGGATCCACGGACGACCCAATAAGAAGTTGTATCCCGAATTGATTTCTAGGACTTGAAAATTTACCATGAACATATGTGGTCTGATATCTACTAGAAATTCAATCTCGCCCATCACTTCCCTTTTTTATCCATCAAAAGCTCTGATAATAATTCCACTATTACACAACCTTTCTTTATCAATACCTAACCTTCCTAGTGTCTTGGAAGGACAAATATTCAAAGCAGAACCTCTGTCTACCAGTACACCTCCAACAACAAAACCATAACATTGAACGGCTATATGTAGAGCCTTTTTGTGTCCTCGACCTTCAGTAGGAATGTCATTTTCAGAAAACATGATCACGTCGTTTTCCATGACATATCCCACTACCTTTTAGAACTGTTTTTAGTTAGGCTCTTCTGGACATAGGTTCCCGCCAAAGCTTCCATTAATACTCTCCGATTTCATTACCACGTTAAACATTGACGCTTTCTCTGGCTCGTTCCCCAACTCCTCGATGACCTTATACTCCAAGTGGTTAATTTTCCCCAGAAATTCTTCTACTGCTTCGTCAAATATTTTGATTGGCTGTTTAAATTTTCTTTGGCTTCCTTTTTTGTAGCTCCCCACTTCATCATGTTGCATATTTCCTGCTATCTCATTTCCCTCTTTATCGGCATATTTTATTACGTATTTCCATGGTACCACCTTTAAGTCTTTTACTAGCTCTTATTTTGGGATCTGGATCACCATTGTTTTGGTAGGTTTCAGCACCAATACCTGGGTTCGTTGTTCTTGGTCATTTCTCACGGGTTGTCCCTTGATGGTTATAACCTTCCTGCTCGGGTCTCCTGACCCTTTGATAACCATCCTTGGCAGATTTTGGTTGAGTGCTCCCACCATGTCTCCTCCTTCTACTATCGAGAACATGTACTTGACCTTCTCCTCCATCTCTCCTTCGACTCCTATCACATTTACATTACCACCATGCTTTGGTAACAGATTATTGTCCACATTTGGCATTCCCTCAATCACGATATCTCATCGATCGATTAAGTATTGTATCTGATGCTTCAACCCTCAACATTTCTCAGTATCATGCCCAGGTAGGTCACAATGATATGCACATTTTTCATCTAGATTATATTCTTTGTTGTTTCAATCTGACACTTTTGTTGACTTTTTGATCATGCCTTGGCTTAACAAGGCTTGCAAGATATTGGCTAATGGCTCCCCCAAAAAGGCAAACTTTTTTGGTTTGGGCCTCATTGGCTGATATTGCGCATTCTGTCGATCGTTGAAGTTAGGTTTTGGATTGTTCAATGCCTGAAAGGGCTTCTTTAGGGGCCCTTGTCCGGGTACTACAAATGCTACTTCATTTTCAAGGTTTTTTCCTCCTTTTTTGTGGTATTAACTGGTTTGAATTTGTTCAGCCATGACCCTTAAAGTTGCCAAATCCACCATTTTCCCAGTCTTTAAAACCTTCTCCACATCCATGGCAAGTGCTATCACTTCCGGAAAGCTGGAGTTCTTCTTTTCTAGTAGTTTTTCATAGAAAGGTGGCTCTTGTCCCTCAATGAAAATCTTCACCATTCCTCTTATTTCAATGGGGGGTTTATCATTGATGTCATTTCTCTGAGCTGCTGCCCGAATTCCCTAAAAGACTCATTGGGTTTCTTCTTCAATTGCCCCAACTCCCATCAATCTGGTACAAGTTCCTCTTGGAAGCTATATTTTTCCAAGAACATATCAGCTAAATCCTCCTAAGTTTTTACCTTGGATTTGTCCAGTTGAGTGTACCAATATAGCGGGTCCTATAAGGCTCATGGAGAATAAGTTTATCTTCATCCCATCATCCTTTTTGTATGGCCCTAACTGTGTCCTATACATGATCAAGTGTTATAGTGGAAGATCTGACCCAGTATATTTTGTAAATTCTGGCATTTTGAAGTTTTTAAAAAAATCAGTTTCCGGGAATAAGTATAACTCCGCTTGATCCATTCCCTAGAACCTTTCACTCCTTTCATATTTCTTACGCTTTCCTCCAAGGCTTGAATCTTTTTGTCAATGGTGGCTTTCTCGATTATCTTCTTTTTGCTATTTCCTGCTAGCTTCTCCTCTTTCTCATCAGTCGACTCATCTCTTTCATCTTCTGCATTATTCTTTTTCGTTTCTCTGGAGGCCTCCCCTTCTTCTCTCCTATTTTCTGAATTACGGATGAAGGTTGTCATCTATGCCATCATCATTCGGATTTTTTCTAGTTGGTCCTCCAATTTGTTGAATTCTTCCCTAGTCACCACCTCGGAGGTGGATGCTTTTTCCATTTCTCCCAGCTTCCCGACTCGTGATTGGTGCAATCTTGATTTCTCTGGTCACCATGATCAAAACAAAAAATGATGATTTTAGCATAAAATCTATCACACAAATAGATGCATGGCCTATATGTTATGCAGGAGTAAAAATTGTGGGTGATACCATGACATGCTTTATGAATGAAAGGTGCAACTTTTAAAATTGTTTGGATGAAATGCACATTTGACTAAGTCCCTGTAATGATGAGTCCCTGTAATCCTAAGAAACAATCTCTGATATGGCAAATTTCTTAGTCTCTGATGTCGCAAACTTTAGTCCCCGACAAGCTAATCCTTAATCTCTAGTGTGCTAAGGTTTAGTCTCTGATGGGTTAAAGCTTAGTCTCTAATGGGGCAATTTTGCAGGTGAGTGGTGAGTGGTGAGAGTTGATCTGATCTTTCCTTTGCCAACACAAGACATCATCCCATGAAGATATAATGCATTTTGGGTGGATAACATCCTCTGATGATGCCTAGACCTTTTAAAATGACATTATCTATCACTATACCATTTCTGCAACTTAGACTCTGATGGGATAAATTAGTCTCTGATGGCTAATTTTAGTCTCTGACAATATAAACTTGCAGTGGATTTGCAAAATTGTTTCTGAGCTTTTCTTCCTTGATACAGGCCACCACTTGTTAAATATACAATGTATTTTGGGTGGGCAATATCCTCTGATGGTGTTTTGCACTTGGGGATGACATTATCTATCATTTCATCAAATCTGGGATTAGTCTCCGATGGGTTAAAATTAGTCTCCAATAGTGTAATTTATCCCCTGACGCGCTAGTCTCTGACAGTGTAATTATCCCCTCATGCGCTAGTCTCCGACACTGTAATTATCCCCTCATGCACTAGTCTCCAGTGGTGTAATTATCCCCTAATGCTGAGAAACATCCCCTGATGCCGAGAAACATCCCTTGATGCTAGACTTTGGCGCTAAGATGGATTTCCCGAAGACTTTGACGATGACCAAAAATGACTTTGGAGCTAGTCATTTTTATCCCCTGATGCCCAGTCTTTGGTGCTAGTGTGGATTATTTACCCGACGACTTTGGCGCTGAGTAATTTATTCGTTGATGCCCAGACTTTGGTGCTAGTGTAGATTACCCGATAACTTTGGCGCTGATTTTGGCGATGGGTAATCTTTTAAATTTTATTTACCAATCTCCAATGTTGCAGTTACCAATTTCATGCACACCTCAAAAGGAACATGTCAATCATGCCTCTTAACAACAAGATTTAAACCAAGCCTCACTCCATATTTGATTATTTTCTTTTACTACATAAATAAAATAAAGCCAAAAAATGAGGTGTCTATAATTACCTCTTGCTACATTCCCGACCAATAATATCCTGTTAGAGATAAATGATGATGATGATGATTATGTAATAAATTGTGCAACTGTAAATACTTGAGGTATTTTATAAACCTTAAGATCAACACAAGTTTTGCATCCACTGATGATGATCAATCTCTTCACAAGACAAGTCAGAAAACAGAAACATTCAAAGGACTTGACAAAGTGAAAAAGAATGTCTGATGTTACTTGTAAACAATCAAAGTATTCCGCACATCAGAAATTCTAAACAAAGTTACGTTGATTAAGTTCCATCAGGGGGAACCCATCAGGGGGAACTCATCAGGGGAACCCATCAGGGGAACCCATCAGGGGGAACCTATCAGGGGTAACCCATCAGAGGAACCCATCAGGGGGAACCCATCAGGGAAACCCATCAGGGGAACCCATCAGGGGGAACCCATCAGGGGAACCCATCAGGGGGAACTCATCAGGGGGAACTAATCAGGGAAACCTGTCAGGGTATGACGAAGGCAGACCAACCCGTCAGGGAAACACTTTAGGACATGTCAGTGTCAGGCCAACCCATCAGGGGGAATGGCCAACATGTCATCAGTGGTAGCCATCAGTGTGTACCATCAGTCATAACCATCAGGATCAAAAAGCACTGAATGAAACTCAAGTGAAAGTTGAAGCCCTAATCCAGTCAATAAGCATCAGGGGATTCAGAAGCACTGATCAAAGTCCATCAGGGCTGGTAATCAGTGGATCGTTATGACAGCATGCACCCGTCATCAGTACTTACACGAAAATCAATGTAACGTGTTACAGAAGCAAGAAATATCAACTGGAAAGATATTTCTTGAAGTTTGTTTTTGATCCAATGAGAACTCTCTCGCATTAAATGCACACAGATCAGCGGAAGAAAAAGTAGCAACAAAGCATGCAGCAGTCTGACACATAAAGCTACGATGTGACATTCTTACGGCTAAGTTGAAAGAAGCAGCACGTCTCAAGCACGTGATTTCAACCACTGATTCAACATATAAGCAAAGGAGTTCTCATTACAAAAATAACAGAGAGATTGAATCTATCCAACATATCAAACAAACATAGAAGCACACAACACTAGGAAGCTCTGTAATATATTTCTTGAGAGTTTTATTTTTCAGAGAAAAGTTTTCATAGCTAGTGAGTGTGAGAAGCTGTGAATTTTATTTACAGAATTAGTAGCTGTAAATCACATTTGTGATTATACAGATTTCCAAAAAAACCCCAAGTTTTAATATAACTATTTTAACTTGAATCTGTGTGTTCATATTACATAGTTTTTCTGATATGTGCAGCTGTTTCCGGTAAAAAGGGCGAAAAGTTTTTATTCCCCCCCCCCCCCCCCCTTACAAACACTTGAGCCTATTTTGCATCAACAATTGGTATCAGAGACACTTAGCAGATTTCACTTACTAAAAACGATCATTATCTATGGCCAACAAAGTTGGAAACAGTAAAGTCCCCTTGTTGGAAAGGGGCAAATACTTCTTCTGGAGACAAAGAATGATAGTTCATCTAAGAGCTATTGATGATGAATATTTATAGATTCTAGAAGAAGGCCCTCACGTTACCAAGAAGCTCATTCCAATAGAAGTCGTTAATGGAGTCAGTATTCCTGAAAAGTTTGTCCCAAAGACAACTGACGAAATGATGATAGAGGAAAGAGAAAAATGAAAAAGGATCTTAAAGTCACTGGGATCCTGTATAATGGTTTAGACAATGATATGCTGAATAGTATCATGAATCTTACCACGTCTAAATCTATATGGGATACCATACAAATCCTTTGTGATGGCACCAAGGAAGTGAGGGAGAACAAATTGCAGCTGTTGACACAACAGTATGAGTGGTTCACAATGAAAAATGGTGAAACACTCACTGAAATGTTTGACAGATTTAACAGGTTGGTAAATGACCTGAGATTATATGGGAAGGCTTATGCTAACAAGGATGTGAACAGAAAGTTCATGAGAGCCCTTCCCATATCATGGGATCCTAAGACGACAGCCATTAGGAAATCCAAGGACATGAATCTTCTAGACTTGGATAGGCTATATGGTACTCTCAAGACATATGAACTAGAGGTTCAACAAAGATCTGAAATGTTAGGGGATGCCAGAAAGCTTAAATCTGTAGCCCTGATGGCTGCCACGAAGGACAAACAAGAAGCAAGACCAAGTGTCTTGATGAAGCAGCAACTAGAAGATGCTAACATAGAAGGAGACAAAGAAGCTAACTCCAAGGAGGAAGAATATACTCCGGAAGAGTTAGAGGAGCTGGATGAAACCATGGCTCATTGTTCTGCGTGCAAAACGACGTGCTCCTTCGACCTTCTCTATAAGGTTATACATCAACTGGTCTCGATCTGCTATAGTGGGCTGGCGCAGCCTAAAATAATGACTAACCGAGATCACAACTTCTGTCAAGGTCTCAGTGAGAACTAAGGACACATCCTGAAATGATACCCTCCAGTGGTCCAACAGTCTGCTAGTTCTTTGATGAGCCATCGACTGACGCATCATAGTGGTATTACGTGTTGCCAACTCTGATTGTGTCATACGGATTCTACGTTGAAGGTAATGACATAATCCATTTGGAAAAGGAAAAGGTACTGAATTTTCTGGTGGTGGTACTGCAGGTGCAACATTTGGTAGGGTAACTGGGGTAGAAACAGCATATGGAGTGGCTGACACCGTAGGTAATGTGTGCCTATCAGCAGGGAAACCTCTTATTTGGGAAGTATCCAAGGTTGGAGAATCTGTTTGATCATGGGGTGAGGAAGGATTCTTCATGTGAACTGAGAAACTTGACCCCTCAAATGGGTTGGTTGGGTTTTGCTTAGTTCCCTCAGGTTCTGCAGACTCCTAAACATGTTTATTAGAACTTCTAGGTATTTTAAAATGAAAAACCTGAGTTGGTTTATTCACTCTTTTGCGAGGAGTCACTCGCCAACATGCACCTACCCTCCCTCAGTTGGCATCCAACAGATGGTGTTTACCAGGCTTGAAAGGTCGAGCAACATTATTACTAGGGATATACTCCTTCTCTGAACTTTTAATCATAGGTGCCTTACCCTTATCTACATGTCCGGGAGTAGGTGGATTCATCTATAAAGGAAACATAGCTTAAATCAATGTCAACTTAACATTTATAATAAAGATCTAGCGTACATAATATTACTGCAACAGAAAATACAATAAATTCAACATGAATTGATCAATCTTATAACCTTATATCTTCTCTAATAACCCATAAACAATCGAGACTCAACTTAGACATCTATTTCTTATTCAGCTCTCCTTATCCTTTCAGTCATTTCCTTACTTTACTAAATCCCAATTTCTATTTTCCAGCAGAGAGAAGGTCTCATAGCTGGTGCTTGGTTGCTATTGCTCTGATACCAACTGTGGCACCCTCGAAAAAACCCCAAGCTGGGCCCCGGACACTGTCAGAGATTTGGGTGACAGTCCCCGAGATCCCCAGGCTGGAACTCCGGGCTGCACCAGAAAACTACAACACAACATCAAAACAGCAAAACAAATAACACAGCCTAGCCTTAACAACATACCTGTAGGAAATATATTCCCAAATACATCATTAAAAAAAATCTTAAGGTCCACATCATCTTACAAAACCTCAAAGCTTGAAAATAAACAAGCTACAGCGGAAACAAAACTTTAGATGGCTCATATGGCCTTACAACTTAAACACACTTAAGCAATTCTCTCCTTCCCTCTCTTAGGGGACTCAGCCTTCACGACATAACCTGAAAAACATTCATAGCATTCCACATGAGCGTTTACGCTCAGCAAGTATATAATCATAAGCAAAAAGAATCAGATAAAAGCTTTAATATTCATTGAGGTTGGACGAAGCAATGCCAAAACCTCTTGATAAAACAATAAACATATATCATCTAGGGTGCCCGAGTGATATCAAAGGTTAACCCTCTTTCAAAAAATCATGATTCGCCCTTTATTCATCAGATAATGCATCACCTGACCAGACTGATCATTACCTGACTACCATACATAATCAAATTTCATCCTAGCTGGTCAGCCTGGTCGTTTGATTCATCATTTGACATACGTAGTCCTTCGCAGAAAGCATATGGTCTACGGAAAGAATCACATTACCGATGCCTTGCCTCGGTTAATCATTCTTTATCATCATTGGTCAGAATACCAGGCGAAAGTATTCAACGGCCCCTTAACTTTCCATATGGATATATCTTCTTGTAAACATTTTTTCTAAATTTTGAATAGCCCAGACGTGCTAATCAATTAACAACAGCGACTGCCAACAACACATATTGGTGTGCTCAACAATTAAAAGACAGTGATCATCAAAGGTGGAACTATATATCCATACAAAAGTTACTTGGGTGTGCATACAAGTCCATGACTTGCAACACCCAACATCATCTTTATCATCATTTGGTGTGCTAGGAACTTTAAACAACTAGCAAACACCCAATAACACATAGTTCAAACATCAACATTTTTTTTCACGCACATCGGATTCAATGATCGTACGTTACTTAATCATAAAAGAAATCATCATCATACATAAGCATTAACATCACTCATTTACGTAAATCGAATTAATGATTATACGTAATCTGTAAGAAAGAAGTGGAATGAATATGTACTTGCCTTGATCCTTAGCTAGATTCACTATATAGGTTGAAAAAGGTTTCTGCATAACATCATTGTGGGTATATCATGAGAAATCCAAACTTAATAGATAACTATTCATATAGAAAATGGTTATCAGGGCATGAGGTTGCCCATCGGGGAAAATTTCACTCGTCAGAGACTATTTAACTCATCAGAGACTGCTGACGTCATCTTAACTCATCGGAGACTAAGGATGACATCATCGGAGACTATTTAACTCATAAGAGATTGATGACGTCATCTTAACTCATCGGAGACTAAGGCTGACGTCATCATCAGAGACTAACATATATCTCATCAGAGACAATGGATGACGTCATCAGGGACTAATTAACTCGTCAGGGACTGATGACGTCATCTTAACCCCATCGGAGACTAAGGGTGACGTCATCATCAGAGACTAATTATTCCTTCATCAGAGATTACGGATGACGTCATCGGGGACTAAACTTAGCCTATCGGAGACTAAGAATGACATCATCAGGGACTAATTAACTCGTCAGGGACTGATGACGTCATCTTAACCCTATCGGAGACTAAGGGTGACGTCATCATCAAAGACTAATTATTCCTTCATCAGAGATTACGGATGACGTCATCGGGGAATAAACTTAGCCTATCGGAGACTAACAATGACTTCATCAGGGACTAAATAACTCGTCAGGGACTGATGACATCATCTTAACCCTATCGGAGACTAAGGGTGACGTCATCATCAAAGACTAATTATTCCTTCATCAGAGATTAATATTTCATCAGGGACAGATGCTAACGTCATCAGAGACTAACATCAACACAGTCGGGGACTAATGCTGACGTCATCAGAGACTAACATCAACACAGTCGGGGACTAACTTTAGAAGCTGTCTCAGATACAGGGTCGTCTTCCTTACTTGTCCAAGGGTGGTGATCTTAACTACAACTCCATAAATCAATTCTCAACATGCTTTAAGCTTATGAGCAACACTTCTAGACACAAAAGAATATAATCCTTTCTTTTTCTTTCTTAAAGACTTGCTCCTACCGCTAAACTTCTCAGATACCAAGCAAAAAGAAAGGCAAAAAAGAACTTAAGATTCTTACCTCCTGGGTTGACGAAAGAGATCAAAGCTTGTTTGAAAGTGATCGTCCAAAAGAAAGAACTTGAAATTATACGGAGATGGTAGGTTTAAAGAAGAACTTTGGAAAAGGAAATCTTTACAAAAGAGACTAAAATGTTCCTCTGAATGAGGTATTTATAGTAGGCTGAGATTAAGCTTTGAAATAAAATGATTGGTTAATCTGGACGGTAAAAACAGCTGCTCATCATGATTCTTAGCAGCTAAGCATGTGTAATAAGCCTGCTGTCCTACATGCACTTACGTTTAATTCACTGATGACACACAAGCAGCTTACAAAACTAATTAGTATACGTAAGTACTGATGTCATCAAACTTAAGCTCTTGAGTCTTTCAGAGAACTTAACCAACAAACGCAAGCTTCTTTTAAGAGCTTACAATACGATACCGCATGTATATATAAACATCATTGCTTATCCTTACAACCAACAATCAAACAACAATAACCCCTTTAATGAGTCCGAAAATATTCATACAATCAAAAGCATCATATAATAACCATATTCATATTAATAAGAAGATAACATAAAATAAAATAAAATGAGTGAATAAATTATTTATAGATAAACAAATTTTCCAGGTCGTTACACATATTCACCAAAGTTCTTGATGAAGCCACATTTTCAAATCTTGTGGGAGCGCTGGGAATGGTGAATTATGCATCAGGGTCAGAGTCAAACTCCTAAGATTTGGTATTTCTAACTCATTTCATAAGTTCTTGATAAAATCAATTGATATGTGGTTATATATGTTCGAATTATAAATAAGTATATACTTGTATATTCTGCATTTTGTTGTTTTGTTTTTGTTTTGACTGATGCATCAGGGGCAAGGCTTCCTTAAGGACGCATCATGGTCAGGGTGTCCGACCTGTGTGTCAGGGTCAGGGTGTCCAGCTCGCTCGTCAGGGTCAGGATGTCCGGCTCGGTCATCAAGGTCAGGGTGTTCAACTCGTTCGTCAGGGTCAGGGTATCCGACCTGTGCGTCAGGATCAGGGTGTCCGTCTTGTGCATCAGGGTCAGGGAGAAGTTTTCAAACGTCAATAGGCGAGTATTTATACTCTATCTCTCCTACTTTTTAAAACTCCTCAAAACTTTTAATCTTTTTCTGATATTTGCTCGAGTTTTCTTCTTCTTCTCTCTCGTTTTTACAGAAACCCTAGAACTTCAAATCTTCAAAGCATCCATGGCACGCCAACAGATCTCGAGGAACTTGATAGTCCCACCCACAAACTATGTGGGTTTCTCAGACATTGATGAGGTAAATGAATGCTTTAAACCAATAATGAACTATCTACTCAACTCAGAGTATAGTAAAGCCATCTTTACCGATGAAGAAATATCGGGGGAAGCACTGTCTCAACTATGGACGAGTGCCAAGTTCATGTACTCCACCACTAGGCCCGATGCGGTCAAGGGAATCTCATTCAAAGTTTCCTTTGAGAAATGGAAAATAACCCCTTCTAGACTTAACTCTACTTTGGGGCTACCTACTCAAGATCTGGTGGACACAGTGATGCAGACCTACTGGATTTCTTGAGGGAATTGGGCTATAACGTTGCTCCTAACGCAGTGTTAAAGTTCAAAGACCTCAAGAGGGTGAATGTTAAGCGGGAGATCTCTTACTTGTTTGATACGATAACCAAGGCATTCTCAGGTAAGTGTTCTAACTTTGAGGTTATTATCTCTTTAACTTTGAAAATAGCATACGCAATAATTAAAAATGTAAATATAAATATAGGTAAAATAATTTTTGATGACCTTGTAAATAAATTAGGTAATTTTAATAATAGGAAAACTGAAGTATATTATGCAAGATTTTTGTTTATGATTATTAAAGACCAAATTACTAATTTTTCTTTTGAGAATGATATACCTGTACAGACATACAAGCAAACAAAGAAATTGTTTACAGAAATAATAAAGAAATCATATACAGTCGAACCATTTGCACTTCCGCACCATATGGTACAGGTAGTAAACTCTTCACCTTCAACTTCTCAAACTGTACATTCTTCACCTTCATCTACTACGGCAGAGAAAACAACCACCTCTCTGCCTACCCAAGTAGAACAACCAATTTCCACTCAACCACTCTCAATAACCCAACCAATAGTCTCCCAAAAGACTATTGGGATTAAAAGAAAACCCAGTGAAGTTACCACATCAACTGAGGGGGGGCAAGGAGAGAGAGTGATTGGCTCCAGGCGTAAGAAGAAGAAGGGAGCCACGAGTGTTACCTAACAGCCTGACCAAGTAGTATCCTCTCAAAAGGATACTGCTTTTGATAAGGAATTAAACACATTTCTAACTACTTCGTCTCAAAAGGAATTAGTTATTGAAAATAGTCCCCAACTAGGAACACAGTTGAGTGAGGCACATACACTGACCATCGACAATGATGAACCTACCATCAGGGTCTCTGAGAGCCACTTGCAGATATCTAACACAGTGAGTGCACACACCCTCAAGATGTTGTAGTTCAGAAGCTTCTCAATAAGATCAACATGAGTCATAAGCATTCTTCTACAACATCTTTTGATAAATCACCTCCTCGTTCAGTGATTCAGCCAACACTCCCATCTACACCACTTCCTTCTTTCTCTGTTCCTCAAATTTCTTTAGATATAATGACACAAACATTAAGTGCCATACAATCAGATTCTCCACATTCTCAATTCGTGGAGGAGCCAACACTCTTTGACACAGTGTTTGGTAGTCAATACTCTCAAATGGTTGACTCATTTTTACTTGATACAAACACTGATGATCAAACAGGGGACATAGACTCCACTATACATACTACAGCTATAACTCTTTATGTACCCCCAATTGTATATACTTCCTCTATAGAAACATACACTTCTCCAATTATACATACACACTTTACTTCTTCTCTTACTCCTATCACAACTGTGGAACCAGAATATGTACATACATCACTTGAACTGGTCACAGTTGATGATTTCCAAGCCCATAGGAGCCCCTCTAGGACAATTTTGAGTGAGACTGAGAAAATACTTAGTGCAGATAGGCAAAGTCAAACCCTTAAGAGGACTTTGGCAAAAGGAGAACAAGAGAGTACTGCCCTAGTAGGCAAAGAAAAAGGAGAGAATACGAGTGATGCCTTAGACGGCAAAGTAAAAGGAGAGAATGAGGGAGATAAGGATGAGATCCTTGTAAATAAAGAACAGAGAGAAAACACAGTTACTGTATATACTACTTCTACCTCTAAAAGTGATGAAAATGATGCTCCACAAGATGATTTTTCCCAGTTCATCGGAGTTGATTTGTACTTTCAGCAGAATCAAATGTCGGACACTGTACAGTTATTAAAACAAGAGTTAGCTAGGACTACTTATCCAATCTTGATCAAAGTGTTAAAGTCACAGATCATGATTGGTCAGTCAATAGATATAGAAAATAAAAAATTGTATACACATTTTTCTTCAAAGATACAAAATGTACAGCAAGTTGTCGACTCTCTGGTCACCAGCCAGACCCTCCTCAGAATGAAGAAACAAGTTGACACTGTAGACAAGAAGCTTGCTGATCTCACTTCCCAACTGACCAGCATGGAAACTCTGCAACATTCCATGGTTGGCACTTTGCAACAAGTTCTTCAAGTCACATCCCGACTCTCAACTCCCACTGATGATGCTGTCAAAAAGGGGGAGAAATCAACCAAGCAGTCATCAGGGGATGTTGTTGAGAATTCAAGTCAACCATCAGGGGATGTGACTGCTCCTATTCCTGCTCCAAAATCCAAGGATAAAGGCAAGGGTATCCTGATTGAGGAACCAAAGAAGAAATCCAACACTCAATCAAGGCCTAAGCTACTTGGAGATGCCATGAAGACAGCCCACTTTCCAACACCCGTTGAAGCTGTAATTGATGGGAAAGTGGAGCTGGTCTACCCTCAAGATAAAAAGCTAGTGGAAGCTGATGCACTATTTGCACAGCAACTTCAAGAAGATGAAGAGAAGGAAATGGCAAAGGAACAGGAGGAAGCAAAGAAGAAGAAAAGTGTCAGGCCCAGGACATCCAAGAATCCTCAGCAAAGAAGATCTCAGAACCCTAAAGATGCATCAGGGGATAAAAATCAAGACAAATTTGAAGACCCTGATGCCACCAAATCCAAGTCATCTAAAGCCAAAGTTCTAGCACCTTCTCCTCTTACCACAGCATTTGGTCCACCCACTCTAGTTGAATCCCTCAGAGAAGAAAGGCTCAAAAATCTATCATTTATGTTCTCTATAAAAAGCATAGATGTCAGGTTCAACAATAGAAGGGATCAGCTGATAACAGTGCAACTTAAAAGTGGGTCACAATTCAATGTCACAATTGACTGGTTTAGGAGAATGGATGCTGAACAGCTGGGATTAGTTCTGAATTTAATTTCAAAATCGTCAGTGGCTAACAAAGACTTGAGGGGACTGATTGATAAGCTGAGGAGAGCCATCAACGATGATAGGAGTCTGCCCACAGCCTTGGAAAGACCTTTGAAGCTGTTTTACAAATCCACTAATGGGCAGGAGAAAAACATTAAAATCAAAAATGTTGATGGTCTCGACCTGGAGGAAGCGATGCATGTTCTAAGCCAAATAGCTAATCAAAAAAATGAACATGTCATCCAGTTCAGATTCCTACTGACTCAGAAAGTATTGAAGGAGATTGAAGAAACCAAAGCTGATGATGGGAACACTGCAGTAAGGAATGTGCCACCAATGAAGGGATTCAAAGAATATCCAAAAATGATCACTAGCCTCAGAGGTGTTCAATTCAAAAATAAAAAGGGGGAGATCATTACCTTCTACTGGTCACAACTTGTTGCAGCCAATGTTCAAGAAATAAAATCTGTCCTTGAAGCTTTGGAATCCAGCAGCAATGTCAACATTGTCAACTTCAGAAAACTTCTTCAAAAGGAGTTGGAGCAACTGGAAGCAGGTGGAGAAGACAACAGACTAAGGATTCCTGATCAAAACCTAGATCAAAGAAGACAAGGCCTTGGAAGTGACTCTCAACTGATTGAATCAAGTCATCCATTGCCCTTTGTCTCAGCAAAATGGAAAAGGGATCCTGTTGTCTAATACAACATTCTTTTTGTAATAGTTATAGGAAAAAACTTGTACATAAATTCTTTTATTAACTCATTCAAAATTCTTTCATGTATTTAGTATTGGTTTTGACATCATCATCAGTGCATCTAGGGATTTATGGTTATCAAATTGATAAACATAAATAGGGGGAGATTATTAGAGATAAATGATGATGATGATGATTATGTAATAAATTGTGCATTTGTAAATACTTGAGGTATCTTATAAACCTTAAGATCAGCACAAGTTTTGCATCCACTGATAATAATCTTATTAATCAGTGGATGATCAATCTCTTCACAAGACAAGTCAGAAAACAGAAACATTCAAAGGACTTGACAAAGTGAAGAAGAATGTCTGATGTTACTTGTAAACAGTCTATTTTCCCAGTGAGATGCCGAGAACTTGTAGAAAGGGGGTTTAATACAAGTTCTTTGAATACTATTCGAATTACTTGTTCTTTAAGAAATTAAACTTTCTTGCGGAATATAAAGATCAAAAACTCAAATCAATTTATAAGCAATTGCTATATTGATTTCACAACTGATTACAAATTCTAACAATCATAATAAATATAATCATCAGCTTCTTTTCTATTCTGTATAGGAAAAGATACAAAACTATGAAAAACCTATACAACTTCTGAATTCAATTCTCTGTAAACCTAATTACAGCTTCTCTTCTTTTAACTGAATTACTATAAACTCAGTTTCTATTCTGAATAAAATTCAGCTTCCTTATTCGAATCAAATACAATCTTTCCTTTTTGATAGGAACAGATTTCTGGTTAGTTTCCTTACCAGCTACGTCTTCAATAATATCTTGCTTTACATGGAAGACATTCCTTTTTAATTCGAACTCTATACCTTTCAGGAAATAATTCACGATTAGTCTCTGATGCTTCAACTCTAGTCTCTGATAACGTCATTATTAGTCTCTGATGCATTTAGTCCCTGATGACGTCAGCTTGTGTAGTCTCCGATAGAATCATTTAGTCTCTGACGCGTTAAGGCTTAGTCTCCGATGACATCAGCTTAGTCTCTGACTTCTTTAGACTTAGTCTCTGATGACTTAAGTCTTAGTCTCCGATAGGCAAAACTAGTCTCCGACAGATAAAATCTTTTTAGTCTATGACCAGTTCTCCTAGTCTCCGATAAGCCTTTTTGTACACTCTAACGGATCAAATACACATCTTGACTTTCTGAAGCTTCGATTCTTCATTCCAGCAGTTACTTACAAATATGAAATAATTTTTATCTCTTTACAAATAATGAATAAATTACAATCAAAGAGATAACTACTGGCTACAAAACTTCAGTGTTACTAATTAACACTTTCTATACATTTGTACTCTAAGTAATCTAAAGACAATCATCATCAAATGTTCTAAAACCTAACAATCTCCCCCTAATTATGAATATCAGAATGATAAGCATAATTTCAAGGTTGATGATGATGTCAAAACTCAACATTACAATTACTTAAAAAAAGAATAAAGAATTGCTAACTACAAATGTATTATGAACTAAGATCTTTGATCTGTTGTTCAGCTTCCACCAAGACTCAGGTTTAAATCCTATAAGTCTGGCTTCAAAAAAAAATTACAGCTTATTTTTAACAAACAACTCCAACACAACAAGTTTACCTCATTTTTTCTTTAACAACTCCAGCCTTTCTTTTCTGTTTTTCCTCAGCAACTCCAGTCTGTCTTTCAACAACTTTTTCAGCACCAACTCAATTTCTTTTGTAGCATCTTTGAGCAAACTGATAAATCCTTCAATATGTCGCTCAGTGACACTATTAATATCTCTGTTGTAATCAAAGAAGACTTTCTCTCCATGAAAAGTCTCATACCATAATCCTAGAGGTTTAGGATTAGCTTCTGGCACAGTATCCACCTTATGCTTCACCTTCATCACCTTTTGAATCTGGCTTCGAAGTTTCATGTTGAGATTAGAAGTCTCAAGCACAACAGTCAGCAACCACTCCAGGTCTTCTTTCTTTTGTCCCTCCAAGGCTGGCATTTCAAACTTCAGAGATTCTCCATCTTTCAAGAAAACATGGAGAAATTCTTTGTTCTTTGTACCCTTTACTAGATTTATCTTCTTTGTAGTCTTCTTAAGGGCCTTGATGATTTCTTCTGTACTTGCCATTTCAACCTTGTAAGACTTCTTTGATGAAACTGTTTGTGGCTTTGTTGGTCCACTCACAGCCACCAAAGCAGTCTCGGTTGACCTTGGAGGTTCTTGAGAGGTAGGCTTCTTGATAGTTGCCCTGGTTACAGGTTTCTTCGCAGATTCCTGAACCAAGGGTTTCCTCCTTGATTTCTTTGCAGCCTCTTCCATCTCTTTATTCTTCTTTTTGGTTATGGCTGCTTTCTGTGCACTTGATCTCCTTGTAAAGATTTTCTTCTTCTTTGCCTCCTCCTCCTCCCTAGCTGCTGCCATATCCTCCTCCTCTTGAAGTTTCTGAGATAGTAGTGCATCAGATTCTATCAGTTTCTGTTCTTGAGGATAGACCAACTCTACTTTCCCATCCACTATCAGTTCAACTGGAGTGGGGAAGTTAGCTGTCTTCATGGCATCCCCCATTAGCTTGGGTTGTCCTGGTTGAACAGTGCTTTTCTGCTTTGAATCTTCAACCATAACCCCCTTGCCTTTGTCTTTGAATGTAGGGGCTTGTGCAGAGGAAGAAGGAAAAGCTTTTGTTGTTGTTGTTGTTGTTGTTGTTAGAAGTTGTGTTGTTGTCGTAGCTGCTGCAAGATCAGCATGTTTCTTTAAGATCCTATCCATCATTGCTTGTAATTCAGCATCAAGGACAGGACCAGACTTTTGCTTTTGTGCAGGAACATTGGATGGACCACTCTCCCCCTTTTTGACATCAGCATCTTTGGGGTGGAAGGAGGTGGCCAGATTTGGAATTGCCTGCATAAGTAGCTGCTCCATTCTGTCTTGCTTTTGGATCAGGAGTTGGATGTTTGCTTCAAGGGCTTGAAGTCGACTGTCAGTCTTGGACTTGTCTTTGATAATTGTATCAATGGCAGTAATTGTCCTCCTTAGCAGGTGTCCTTCATAGCACCTTCTGATTTTGTCTATCTCCAACTCCATCCTTTCCTTTATTTGCTGCACTGCACCATTTATGCCAGTAACCAAGAAGTGGTGAAACTTTGTATGTTTCTTGTCCACCTTGGTTACATTTTCAAGTAAATCTTTAATGGATGGTGCAGCTGCAGTGGACCCAATGTTGGTCACATAATCCTGCCTTAATTGGGCGGCTGCATCCTCCAGAGTGTTGGCATAAGAGGCATCAAGCCATTCATCAACATTATGCTCTGGAGCTTCTTCAAGTCATTTGCAAGCTGTGTCTTCAAGGCAGAGATATGATATTGTCTTTGTTGTAGACCATATAATTGTTCAAAATCTGCATTGGACATTTCTGAAAGTACTTGTAAAGCTGCATCCCCTGTGCTTGATCTAATCTCGGGTTCTTCTATTTGGATATTGATGGAGGGAGCAGAAGAAACCGGAGCTTCTTGTGAGCTGGTTTCAACAGGTTGTAGAAATATACTTGCTGAAAATTTCTCTCTTTTCTTTTGTTCAAGGATCTCATCCTTGCTCACACCCTCTCCTTTTGCCTGGGGTTGGGCACCCAGCTTCTCTATCTCTCCTTTTTCCAAGCTATCTAAAGTTTGACTCTCTTGTATGTGTATATTCTCTCCTTTTTCCAGGTCAGGAGCCTGACTCTCACTATTTATTCTCTCATCCTCACTCATTTGGATGGTGTCACTCTGTCCAACAGAAGTGGGGGTTTGAGAAGTGCTTGTGACAGCATGGATAGGGGGTTCCCTTTGTTTATCTTGGGCTAGGGATCTATCCATGGAATCTGTTTGAGAGCTTGTCTCGATTATTGGCTCCTCTTGGGAAAAATCAAGAGAATCAATCATATGTATATGAAGAGAATCAAGAGTGGGAGAAAAAGGAGAAGAATGTACAGTTTTGAGTGTTGGTTGTTCCTCAGACATTGAAAATTGAGGAACATCAAAAGATGACTCTTTGTGTGCACTCCTTGTGTCACTCTTATCTTTTATTGTCTCTCTTTGGGTTTCCTCTTGTTGGTGAACAAGAGGTTGTGCAGACTCTATACAGTGTGTTCCTAGTTGGGAACATTCTTCAATGTCAACAACCTTTTGGGAGGATGGTGACAGTTCACTGTTTTTCCTTATAACCTCCACTGCCTTTTGGGAAGCAATGGATTGCTTTTGGCTAGGGGTTATAACTCTCTTCTTTCTCTGAAGTGGAACTTCAGCTTCTTGTTCTCCCTCATCCTCACTTGCTCCCTCAATTATTTTTCTTTTAATTAGGATTTTTGTGATTGTCTTTGGTTTTACAACCACAATCTGTTGAGAGACTGTGGAGGGGGCTATAGATAGTTGATGTGAAGTGGTTGGAGGATTAATGGGGTTTTGGCTTTCAATATCCTCAAAGAATTGCAAAGAATAAAGATGTGGAAGCCTGTCAATAAGAATAGATCTCATGACAGGAGGAAAAAATAAAGGAACTATTACCTTTGCAGATTTATGCTTCACATCTGTAAATATTCTTTTACTCTGCAAAACAGTTGGTAAAACTTGCTTTCCAGTAATATCAAGGTTAGGAATTAGATAATTAGCAATCATCATCAAAAACTTAGAATAATAAATAGCTACTGCACGTAGTAGAAAATGCTTTTATTATTATGTCAAAAAATAGTGACCACTCTTGCCTAAGATGGGGTCGTGTTATTGACCCAACAGAACTAATTTCAGCAGAATAATGCAAATTTTTAAACATAGAAACAATTTCTTCATCAGAAGCAAGTGAGTCATAGTTTTCATGAACAGGTAAATGTAAAGCATTATTTACAACAGTATGATCTATGGTATAGACATTATTAGCACACCTGAAACTTACCACAGGGGAGTCAGTTTTCTCACCCTGGATGGTAGCAGTGGACCAGATAGCCGTGATAACCTCAACGGCTTGGATGGGGGCTTCGTAAATGGCATACGAAAGATTGGAGTGTTGAAGGAAATCCACAAAGGGGTGGTACTGGGATTCAAAGACATGCTTATCAGCCACCCCTGCATGGTTTGTCTTGATGATATCAAAGTCTCCAAACTTAAACATAACAGTTTTAGCGGCCATTTTCAGAGATCTGTGAACATTTGAAGAAAACTTGAAAAAGGGTTAAATTGCAGAGTAGTTGCAGAGAGAAATTAATTTCAGAGCTTGAGTGTTTGTGATTACAAAGATGTTTGAATTTTGTTTTATCAAATTGTTTGAAACGTTTGCAATTCTTAAGGGTAGTGAACCGTTTTTGATTGTGGGAGGGATAACTACCATATTACCCTCGATCGGAGATTGCCCTAATCTCTGATAAGTTCACTTGTAAGAGACTAGAAGAATATTAGTCTCTGATAGTGTTGACTATCAGGGACTAATGTAGTCTTTGATAGTATTGACTATCGGGGACTAAGGTAGTCTCAGATAGTATTAACTATCATGGACTAGTTAGTCTCTGACAGTATTGACTATCGGGGACTAAGGTAGTCTCTGACAGTATTGACTATCGGGGACTAGTTAGTCTCTGACAGTATTGACTATCGGGGACTAGTTAGTCTCTGATAGTATTGACTATCGGGGACTAGTTAGTCTCTGATAGTATCAACTATCGGGGACTAGTTAGTCTCTGATAGTATCAACTATCGGGGACTAAGGTAGTCTCTGATAGTATTAACTATCGGGGACTAAGGTAGTCTCCGATAGTTCAATTTCTAATTAAGTCGGGTACTAATTAAAAAGAACTATCAGCGACTAAAAATGGTCTCTTACACACTCTTGCTCATATTATTCAATAATCAACCTATTGATTATTCAGTTCATCATATTTTTCCAGAATTAAAATTCTAGCTCCTAAAATTCTGTTTTAATAAAATAAAACAGCTTCTGTCTAGAAAATTAATTCTAGCTTCACAAATTCTGTTTAATTAAAAACAGCTGCAATCCAGAAAATTAATTCTAGCTTCTAAGATTATGTTTTAAAAACAAAAACAGCTTCAATCCAGAATTTAAATTCTAGCTTCATACAACTAAACAACTTGTTTTCAAGAATTAATCAATTTTTAGAAGCATAATTCAACATTCCTAATTCAGAAACTAATCTAGAAAAGGTAGATTTATCTAAAGGTTTTGTGAATATGTCTGCAAGTTGTTTATCAGTTGTTACCTAGTGTAATTCGATATTACCTTCACTTACATGTTCTCTTATGAAGTGATATCTAATATCTATGTGTTTTGTTCTTGAATGTTGCACTGGATTTTCTGTTATTGCTATGGCACTAGTATTATCACAATAAATAGGAATTTTGGATAATGACATACCATAGTCTAGGAGTTGATTCTTGATCCATAGGATTTGAGCACAACAACTCCCAGCTGCAATGTATTCAGCATCTGCTCTTGAAGTAGAAACTGAATTTTGTTTCTTGCTGAACCAAGAAACAAGTCTGCCTCCAAGAAGTTGGCAGCTTCCACTTGTACTTTTCCTGTCAAGCTTACACCCTGCATAATCAGCATCTGAATAACCAATTAGTTTAAAATCAAATTTTTTGGGATACCATAAACCAAGGTTTGGGGTACCCTTTAGATATCTGAGTATTCTTTTTATAGCAATCAAATGTGACTCTCTAGGGTCAGCTTGAAATATAGCACATAAACATGTAGCAAACATTATATCAGGTCTACTTGCAGTTAAATATAAAAGAGAGCGTATCATTCCTCTATACCTAGTAATATCAATTTTCTTTCCTTTTAAATCCTTATCTAGTTTAGTGGATGTAGGCATGGGTGTTTTTGTAGGTGCACAATCAACTAAATCATATTTTCTCAATAAGTTTTTGATATATTTAGACTGACTGATAAATATTCCATCAGTTGATTGTTTTATCTGCAAACCTAAGAAAAATGTTAATCCTCCCATCATACTCAATTTATATCTAGACTGCATAAGTTTTGAAAATTTTTTACAGAGATTTTCATTTGTAGACCCAAATATAATATCATCTATATATATTTGCACCAAAATAATGTCAGAGCCTTGCTTTCTATAAAATAATGTTTTGTCTATGACACCTCTAACAAATTTATTTTCAAGTAAAAATTGAGATAGAGTATCATACCAGGCTCTTAGTGCTTGTTTTAAGCCATAAAGTACTTTGTCTAATCTATAGACATGATTTGGGAATTTGGAGTCTACAAAACCTGGGGGTTGGCAAACATAGACTTCCTCTTCCAATTTACCATTTAAGAAAGCACTTTTGACATCCATTTGGTACACCTTGAAGTTCTTGTAGGCTGCATATGCCAAGAAGATTCTTATCGCTTCAAGTCTTGCTACTGGTGCAAAAGTCTCATCATAGTCTATTCCTTCTTCTTGAGAATATCCTTTTGCAACCAGTCTTGCTTTGTTCCTTGTAATTGTACCAGCTTCATCCAATTCGTTTCTGAAGACCCATTTGGCACCGATAATTGATCTATTCTTTAGTTTGGGTACCAGTCTCCAGACTTTATTTCGAGTGAATTGGTTTAATTATTCTTGCATGGCAATTATCCAGTCAGGATCTTGAAGTGCTTCCTCAATTTTCTTTGGCTCAATCTTTGAAAGAAAACTGAGATATAAACATTCATTTTGAGTTGCACTTCAAGTCTTGACTCCATCCTCTAAACTTCCAATTATCAAATCTGGCGTGTGGTCTCTCAACCATAGAATTGCACGTGGCAGATTTGATCTTGAAGTTGAGGCTTCATTTTCTAGATTGATATTATCCAATCTAGCTTCATGATCAGAGACTGCTCCCCCTAAACCATTGACTTCTTCACTATTAGCTCCCCCTGAGCTGTTTATTTCTATTGTCTCCGGTGTCAATATAGTTTCTAATTGTGCATCAGTGACTCTAGTCTCTGGTGAAACATTAGTCTCCGATGAACTACTAATGTCACCAGTCTCTTGAGTTTCATCTAATACTCTATTCTATGACAAATTATTAGATCTTGGCACTTCATGCACAACTGTTAGCTCCCCCTCAATTATGTAGGGATCATTACTATCTTGGAGTTGTTCAGTAGTCTCTGATGGATATTCCCATGCATCCAATTCATTCTCAAAACTGAGAGGTTCATGCAATCCTTGTCCAATCATTCTTGGAATCTTTTTATCATCAAACACGACTTGTATTGATTCCACAATGACTTGTTTTTAGATTATATACTCTGTATGTTTTACTTGACAGAGAATAACCTAAGAAGATTGCTTCATCAGATTTATTGTCAAACTTTCCTCTTGACTCTGATGAATCTCTCAGTACAAAGCATTTACAACCAAACACATGTAAGAACTTGAGAGTTGGTTTTCTCCCAGTCATTAACTCGTAAGGTGTTTTGTTGTATGCTTTGTTTATCAAGGATCTATTCTGTGTAAAGCAAGCAGTGCTTATAGCTTCCTCCCAAAAATATGTGGGAAGCTTAGCCTCTTGTAACATAGTCCTTGCTGCTTCAATAAGGGTTCTATTTTTCCTCTCAACAACTCCATTTTATTGAGGGATTCTTGGAGCTGAGAATTGATGTGTTATTCCTTGTTCAGTGCAGAATTCAAGTACTTGGGAATTCTTGAATTATGTTCCTCTATCGCTCCTTATAACCCTTACTGTTTTTCCTGACTCAGTTTCTATTTTCTTGATATGATCAATTATCAACTGAGCAGCTTCATCTTTTGTAAAGAGGTATTTTACCCAAGTATACCTCGTGTGATCATCCACAATAACCAGTGCATATCTATTTCTTAAGATAGACAACACATTCACTTGACCAAACAAATCCATGTGTAACAATTATAGCGGGTCAGTGATTGATGTTGTTGGTTTACTCTTGAATGATACACTCTTTTGTTTCCCTTTCTGGCATGCATCACATAATCCTTCTTGTGTAAATTCTAATTGTGGAATGCCAGCTACCAATCCTTTCCTCACAAGCTTGTTGATGTTCTTGAAATTCAAGTGGGAAAGCTTCTTATGCCAAAGCCAACTT
This sequence comes from Centella asiatica, assembly GCA_014636745.2. Taxonomy (NCBI): domain Eukaryota; kingdom Viridiplantae; phylum Streptophyta; class Magnoliopsida; order Apiales; family Apiaceae; genus Centella; species Centella asiatica. The sequence goes on from CM025783.1 coordinate 29,382,629, forward strand.
TCATCAGTTGAAGCTTTGCTATACAGACATGTGATTTGATCAGTAAAAGAAATAAGATTTGCAACATACAAATTTCCCTTTCTTTTCCCTGTCAAAATCACATTCTCAGATTCTTTGTCACACACCAAGCATTTATCTTCTTTGAAGGTGACATTGAATCCCTTATCACATAGTTGACTCACACTAAGTAAATTGTGCTTTAAATCGTCAACTAGTGTAAAGATGACATCTCCATGCTCAACATTGCCATATCCCCTTGTATGGCCTTTGCTGACATCTCCAAAAGTGACTTTTGGGCCACTTTTCTCTTCAAACTGTTTTAGCAGGGTCTTATCTCCGGTCATGTGCCTTGAACAGCCACTGTCCAAGTACCATGATTTCTTCTTTTTGCCCTGAACAGTAGAGAGTAACTAGTTTGAGATTTTTGGGACCCAGATTTCTTGGGTCCTTTCTCACTAGTTGTAGACTCAAGACTTGACTCAGATTGAGTTGATTGTCTTTTAACAGTTTTAACTTTAATAGGACAATCATTTGTCTTGCTACTTGTTTGTGAGAGACTGCCAAGCTTAGAATTTTCAGTTTTAATGCAAAGATGTTCTAACCTTTTTACTGGTGATTTATCTTTTATTCTCTTTGAAGGTGCAGTCTCAATTATAGGAATTTTATTTTTGCTCCTACAGTTTACAGCTATGTGGTTGGGGTTACCACATACATGACATGTCTTTCTAGGAGCATCAGGCATTCTAGCATAGTTTGTATGTTTATTAATGCCTATCTTTCCATTCCTATTTTTCTTCTTTCCACTTAACTCCACTAATTTTTCAGCCTTTTTGTCTGGAAAAGAATTTCCAGTCTTTTATTTAATTGTGTCTTTGTCATGAACCCAATATTTAATCTTTTCGTTTCACTCTTATCAACAACATTCCCTGTCTTTTAATCAATTTCTGTTTTTGCAGAGATTTGTTGATCTTGAGTGTTAATGAATTTAGGTTTAATAACAGGAGAGACAAAATTAATTCTTTTAAAATTTGGCTTACTTATTGAGGAGTTCGTAGCTTTAATTAGATCATTTAAATCTGAACTTTTGTCTAGATTTTCATCATAACCTAGTCCAGATTTTTGACCTATTGTTTGACACTCTATCAAGTCAGTTAATTTTTTAGAGGAAGTGTTCCATTGTTTAATCTTAGCTTAAGCAATTTCAAGTTGCTGTTAGAGTGTATGCCCTAGTGGCCAATTATGTAATGATTGTGACACTATATTTATGATATGTTTTTGGTTAAATGATAATTTCTTTTATTATGTTTTATTTACTGCGTTATATAAATGTAAACATAATAAATGTCCTTAGAAGAATGATACTAATTTTATGGATTCAAGTATGTGACTTGAATATGAGATCATATAAGTATGTATTGTATCATTATTCTTAAATGTCCCTAGTCGAGTATCATTGTCAGCGGGACAACAATAATACATTGAGACTAGTATGTGGATTAACTGATGGCCATATCTCATTGGTCATAAATATATATGAGATATATTAAGTTGATACATAGGTACATGTTAGAGCACATAGTACTGGACAAACCCACCATGAGAATTCTACATGGAGCGTTATGCTATGTGTCATAAGTAATTCTCATAGGGACAATGATGTAATGGTCTTTCGACCTGAAGTCATGACATTTCTACATAAGGAGTTATGCGTTTTGACATTATCAAAAGTCACCTTTAACCGGGTGGACGATAAAGGTAATTGTTGGATGCATAATGAGTTATGTGAGAAATGGGAATGATGTAGATGGAATTTAACCCTCCTATAAATTAGGGGTGATATCTATAGGCCTTTTGATTAAGTGAAAGTATGAAATGCATGGTCATGCTCAAATAGAGATTTATTTCATATAGTTTACTCATTGATCAAGAAAACTAAGATTAAATTATGAAGAGAATGACACATCCATGCCTTGAATTTAATCTTAGATATCATGGTTAAAAGGATTAAGTTACATTGAAACATTGGTCATGAAAGGTAACGTCGAATCTATGACTTTATTATTACTTGGGTAACAGTGATGTATTACTAGATACCGCTCACTGTTTATAATTTTATAATATGATTTAAAATTATTGCCAACGTAATAATAACCTACAGGGTCACACACAAAGAACATTCGTCAAGGAGATATAATTTAAATGTCAATGATTTTAATATATCAATAAGATTGATTTAATTAAATCATGGCTTTAAATTATATACATATATATTAATATATGTAATCTGTATGAAATAGAGTCCTTTGGAAGGAAATATGAATATATATTTATTTGTGCATATATATATATATATATATATATATATATATATATATATATATTAATTAAGTGAGACTTGATTAAATATATATATCTAATAAATATAAAATTCGGATTTTAAGTCTCCTAATTAGATTAGGTTTTGGAATTACTCTATGAAAGGCTATATATATGATATATCAGCTATTCTCTCAAACTAACGTTTTCACGTATTCTAAGAACCCTAGTTGCTCATAAGAGAGAAACTAGAGTTCAGAGATATAGAGAGAAAAGAGAGATACAGATCGTACAGCTAGTACTGTAACTCTTCTCGTTCGAATCGTGAGACGGTTCGTGGGTGTTCGTGTGGATACCGTAGAGACGTAGTTCTGTTGGATTGCGTTAAAGATTTGGAAACGATCAACACATTCACCAAAGCTTCAGATTCACAGAATTAATCGGTAAAAACTTAAACTATCTGTATTGAATTGTTTCGCATAGATCCTCGGGTTTGGGTTTCGTTTTGTTTTATTTTAAATCGTATTTTTCCGCTATGTTTGATCCTTCAAAACCCAACAGTTGCTCTACTAAGTAATATTCTCTCTTTTTCAAAGCATCAATCATGTGATGAGATTTGTTTAAATCAAACTTGATAGTGTCAAATTGTGTCAATCTCTCTTCAAGAAACTTGTTTCTTTTCAAGAGATTGTCACGTGATTCTTTTACATTGGTATGTTCAATAGTTAATGATTTAAAACTGACATGCAAATTAGACATATCTTTTTGCATGCATTCAATGCTAGATGTATCAAGTAAATTAAGCATGTTAAAATTCTGATTTGCATCACATACCTTTGTAAAATTACTTGACTCGTCACTACGAGCCATTAGGGCAAAGTTGACAACTTCTTCATCAGAGTCGCTGTCAATCCAATCTTTTCCCTCAGTTATCAAGGCTTTGCTCTTGGATTTAGCTTTCTTGTCAGCAAAGTCTTTCCTTGATTTTTCATCTTTAGATCTATCACTAGATCTAGGCTTCTTGCACTCATTGGCAAAGTGCCCTAACCCATCACAGTTGTAGCATCTTATCTTTTTTAAGTCGAATGTGACTTTTTGACCTTCACATTTTGGGTTAGGCTTCCTTGACGATTTTCTTCCTTTCCTGCTTGCTCTAAATTTCTTGAACTGTTTGACCATAAATGCCATGAATTCCTCCATGTCATCATCAGAGTCCAGTTCATCTTCCTGATCAGTCGAGCTAGCACTAGAAGATTCATCATCAAGCTTGTCTTGAGACTTGCTTGTCTCAACCATCAACGCAGCTCCTCTATCCTTGCCATGCATGAGTTGTCGTTGCTCTACTTCAAGTTCATAAGTCTTTAAATTCCCGTAGAGCCTGTCCAGTGTGAGTATGTCCAAGTCATGAGCCTCTCTTATGGCTGTTGTTTTTAGATCCCAACTTGGAGGAAGAGATCTCATGAACTTGGTATTGACATCCTCATTATCATAGGACTTTCCAAGTATTTTCAAATCATTGAGCAAAGTGTTGAACCTATCATAAACTGATGTAATTGGTTCACCAGGCTTTGCTTGAAAGAACTCATATTGTTGTGTCAACAATGACCTTTTGTTCTTTCGGACTTGGTCAGTTCCTTCACACAGGACTTTGATGGTGTCCCAGATTTTGCTTCAATGTAGTGCAATTTATGATGCTTGTGAACATATTTTTATCAATTTCATTATAAAGTATGTTCATCACCTTAGCATCCTTTAACACTTGTAACTTGTCTTCGTTTGTATAATCACATTCTGGAGCAAGTTCAAAGTGTTCTGCAACAACAGATCCATCGATAGTTTTAGCAGGAATAAATTTCCTGGGTAGATAGGGACCCTTCTCAATCCTATCAATATAATCTGGATCTGTTGCTCTCAAGTGCATGTACATCTTTTGCTTCCACATTGGATATTCTTCTCGTTTAAGAATAGGGATTCTAGTACCACCATCACGACTTGCCGTATACGCCATTATGCTAGAGCTGCTTGCTTCATCATTGGCCATCTCTTGGAACGTATTAATTGAATAAATTCAATTACAGGCTCTGATACCAATTGTTTTCCCAGTGAGATGCCGAGAACTTGTAGAAGGGGGGGGGGGGGGGGGGGGGGTTGAATACAAGTTCTTTGAATACTATTCGAATTACTTGTTCTTTAAGAAATTAAACTTTCTTGCAGAATATAAAGAACAAAAACTCAAATCAATTTATAAACAATTGCTATATTGATTTCACAACTGATTACAAATTCTAACAATCATAATATATATGATCATCAGCTTCTTTTCTATTCTGTATAGGAAAAGATACAAAACTATGAGAAACCTATACAGCTTCTGAATTCAATTCTCTGTAAACCTAATTACAGCTTCTCTTCTTTTAACTGAATTACTATAAACTCAGTTTCTATTCTGAATAAAATTCAGCTTCCTTATTCGAATCAAATACAACCTTTCCTTTTTTATAGGAACAGATTTCTGGTTAGTTTCCTTACCAGCTATGTCTTCAATAATATCTTGCTTTACGTGGAAGACATTCCTTTTTAATTCGAACTCTATACCTTTCAGGAAATAATTCACGATTAGTCCCTGATGCTTCAACTCTAGTCTCTGATAACGTCATTATTAGTCTCTGATGCATTTAGTCCCTGATGACGTCAGCTTGTGTTGTCTCCGATAGAATCATTTAGTCTCTGACGCGTTAAAGCTTAGTCTCCGATGACATCAGCTTAGTCTCTGATGACTTAAGTCTTAGTCTCCGATAGGCAAAACTAGTCTCCGACAGATAAAATCTTTTTAGACTCTGACAAGTTCTCCTAGTCTCCGATAAGCCTTTTTGTACACTCTAACGGATCAAATACACATCTTGACTTTCTGAAGCTTCGATTCTTCATTCCAGCAGTTATTTACAAATATGAAATAATTTTTATCTCTTTACAAATAATGAATAAATTACAATCAAAGAGATAACTACTGGCTACAAAACTTTAATGTTACTAATTAACACTTTCTATACATTTGTACTCTAAGTAATCTAAAGACAATCATCATCAAATGTTCTAAAACCTAACACAGTCAAAGTATTATGCACATCAGAAATTCTAAACAAGATTACATTGATTAAGTTCCATCAGGGGGAAGCCATCAGGGGGAACCCATCAAGGGAACCCATCAGGGGGAACCCATCAGGGGAACCCATCAGAGGGAACCCATCAGGGGAACCCATCAGGGGGAACTCATCAGGGAAACCTGTCAAGGTATGACGAAGGCAGACCAACCCGTCAGGGAAACACTTTAGGACATGTCAGTGTCAGGCCAACCCATCAGGGTAACTCGTCAGGGGGAATGGCCAACATGGCATCAGTGGAAGCCATCAGTGTGTACCATTAGTGTGTACCATCAGGATCAAGAAGCACTTAATGAAACTCAAGTGAAAGTTGAAGCCCTGATCCAGTCAATAAGCATCAGGGGATTCAGAAGCACTGATCAAAATCCATCAGGGTTGGTAGTCAGTGGATCGTTATGACAGCATGCACCCGTCATCAATACTTACACGAAAATCAATGTAACGTGTTACAGAAGCAAGAAATATCAACTGGAAAGATATTTCTTGAAGTTTGTTTTTGATCCAATGAGAACTCTCTTGCATTAAATGCAACAGATCAGGGGAAGAAAATGTAGCAACAAAGCATGCAGCAGTCTGACACATAGAGTTACGATGTGACATTCTTGCGACTAAGTTGAGAGAAGCAGCACGTCTCAAGCACGTGATTTCAACCACTGATTCGACATATAAGAAAAGGAGTTCTCATTACAAAAATAACAGAGAGATTGAATCTATCCAACAAATCAAACAAACATAGAAGCACACAACACTAGGAAGCTCAGTAATATATTTCTTGAGAGATTTATTTTTCAAAGAAAAGTTTTCGTAGCTAGTGAGTGTGAGAAGCTGTGAATTTTATTTACAGAATTTATAGCTATAAATCACATTTGTGATTATACAGATTTCCAGAAAAACCCCAAGTTTTAATATAACTATTTTAACTTGAATCTGTGTGTTCATATTACATAGTTTTTCTGATCTGTGCAGCTGTTTCCAGTAACTCCTGTTAAAAGATAAAAAGGCCGAAAAGTTTGTATTCATCCCCCCCCCCCCCCCCTTTCTACAAACACTTGAGCCTATTTTGCATCAACAATTGGTATTAGAGCCACAATGACTAGTAGGTCATTGTGTGGGAATTTTACCTCTTCAAGGTCTTCATCACCAAACTTTATTGACATGTCCATTTTGGCTTTCTTTGGGGGAGCTTCGACAATCAATACCACCCGGGCATAAGCTTTCTTTGATGAGTTTGAATTTCTTCCTATTGTCGGCCCTTCTGAGATTACATTAATCACTCATCGTCGGGGTTGATTATCTTGCTCCTGATTTTCTGGGCGTTCTCACCTATCTCTTTCTCTTCGAGGTTCGGTACCTTTCCTTTGTACATACAGGGCCAACTGCCCCTTCTCACAAGAAATACAATTTCATCCTTCAGGTGTTTACAATAATTGGTGTCATGACCATGATCCATGTAAAATTGACAATACTGGGAAGCATCCATTTTTAAGGGATTGGTCCTTAGTGGCTTCGGCTATCGGACATATGGTTCTAAAGCAATTTTCATCAATATTTGGCCTCTCGACTGGGGCAACGTGGTATACTTATTGAACCTTTGGCTTATGGTTTTCTTAGGAAAGGGAGTTTCTCCCTTAGCCTTTTTCCCCGACTCAAGGGCCTTTGACTCCTTTAATTTTCGTTTCTTGTCATCCTTTTTTCCTATTTCTTTTATGAGAGACTCTTTCACCACTATATACTTGTCAAGCTCGACCTTGTAGCTCATTCATTGAAGTGTAGAGCTTCTTAGTCAAACTCATCTTTAAATGGTCATTAGTCATCCCGTTTGTCAGTGCCACAATGACGACAGACTGATCTAGACTAGGGACCTTCAGAGCTTCCTTAGTAAACCACGGCATGTAGTCCATGAGGATTTCACCTTCTTTTTGGCGAACATTCATCAATGAGGCTGAACTCTTTGTATGCATCTTCCCCCCAGTGAATTGGTTGACAAATAATTAAGCAATTTACCCGAAAGAACCAATTGATGCTGAGGAGGAGCTACTTATCCACTCCTGGACCGTCCCCTTCAGGGTATATGGAAACGCCTTATACTTGATAGCATCAGATAGATTCATGAGTAAAAGTGTCGCCTCAAATTGTTATACATGACTGGTGGGATCTCCCGTAGCGTCATATTTTTCTACAACGGGCATCTTAAAGTCATCCGGGAGCGGTTCATCTATAATAGACTTTATAAAAGGTGGGGTGACTGCCATGTAAACCACTGTAGATGTCGATGTGGGATTAACGAATAAACTTACTTCGGGGACTACAACGAGTTCGCGACATCCCTGGTTCATCAATCTTTGTTCTAACCGCCGCTAAACCTCTCTTTCAATGACATCTTCTACGTCATTATCTTGCCAAGGTAGGGAGTTGCGGAGGGTTCTCTTCCCCTGTCCCTCACATATTCCTCTAGTCTACTATGCAACTGTATGAGACTTACTCGAAGATCTTCATATCTCTCTGGTGGTGGTTGGCTTCTTCGTCCTTCCCTTCTTCAAAGCCTATTCCTTATGTCTTCCCAATGATTAGGGGTCTGGCCTGTTAACCTCCTCCTCTCAAGATTATGGCATAGATCCTAGGGGTTTCTTCAGTCGTTTTCTTCGGATTTCGAATCGATATCATAAGGGCCACTATGGATCCTCTGCGCCTCCCTCAAGAACCTTCCTTGATGTTCTCCCTCTTCATACACTGGCTAAGGGTTATCTCCCTCAATAGCTGGGTTTAGCTGCCCCTTGTTCTTGAAAGGGTGACATACCCAATTGTCTTTCTAATCATGGTACTCCTTCTCTCTCACGCACAGTCGATCGAGTGTTTATCATGGCTTTTCGTCTCTTTTCCACAGACAGCGCCAATCTGTTACGTCAAATACACGTACCTAGGGTTAGGGTTCCAAACTCCCTAGGTTTTGACGAGTTTTGACCACAAATTAAATATCCTTGTCAACCTGCAAGAGAAAATTTTCCAAGAACCATGAGGTTCAACCCTTTGAAAGTCCCTCGGGTGTGTCTATTAGTAAAGGCTTGAGCTACAATATGTGAATACTGTATAATAGAATTGCGTACCTCATAACGTGTCATTTATCCTCTATCTATACACACTTGGGATAAAAGAGTTCTCCTCAGATTATGATGTGTTTTGGGATGTTATCACCTCTATCTCTACTATCCCTTAGATAAAGATCTTATTTACTCGATCTCTATCTACTCATTATCTCAGCCATATCTTAAGTTCATCGAATGTAGACCCATAAGTAATTATGGAACTCTTTAATGCCATTACACATGTTCCATTAATGCCCAACTGGCATTTATTAGTTCTGAAGCTATTTTCTTGGCCCATATCAAGTACTAACATAGATTAGATTTAATTCCAAATGGTTGGACATGTCTTATGCCGACTTTGTTGAGCTAGATGTAATCCACAATCTGGTTCCGTTTTTAGTAATCTCGATGAAAAAGCTGTAGTATTCTCACCTCCCAAACTTGAAGTATTTATTCTTGCAACACACAGAAGAAGCCATTGTTACGTTAAGAGATTTCCCGTTTAGAAATTTTAATTTACGAATGGATCGTGAGAATTACAATGCACACCGTCGTACAAATTATAGGCCGAAGAAATTGTTGGAAACAGATGAAGCGAATATAGTATCAATGTAGACATTTTACACAAAATATTTACATGATCCGTTTAACGCACAGATACTTAATTAGAAATCCAACTTCCATGATTAAGATAAATCTTATTAAGTATTGTAACCTAACGGATAATATCCCCAAATAAATCCAAGGTTATAAACATTTATCTTATAGTTATATATAACTTATGATTTATATCTTCCATGTGTATCACACATAAATCATAATATATATGATTTGGAGATAATTACAATTAGCGAAAGATCACAATGAATAATAATGATATTAAAAATTTTATTTATAATATCAATTGTTTAACATTATTTAAACAAACAATTAAATAAATAAATAGGATTTTTATAGCAAAAATTCCAACAGGACTATATCTGTAATTCTAAAACGTATAAGAGTACTTTTGTTCATATTTTATGGTATCAAGTATGATTTGTAGTTTGAACAATTCAAACCTGAATATGAAACTCGCGAGTAATTTAACTACTTATTCAAATTGATTTCGAATTCAAAGTAAAACCAATAAATTTACGATTCTTATGACATTCCCTTCATAGAATGAGCAAGATTCTTCAAAAATATTTAGCAAAAAAAAAAAAAAAAAATCTTCAAAATATTTAAATTTTCAAGCACACTAAAATCACCTGACACGCCAAAAGCAAGGTAGAAAAACATAGAATAGGTAGAAGTCACTCACACAAACTAGAAAGATAAAACAACAAAACCATAAAGCTAATGAAAAGGGTATCCAATATATATGTCCTTTTTATCATATCAATAATTAATGCAACTTTTTCATGACCCATACAATTCAGTGTCTTGCTCAGATATCTACCAATATGAGCTGTCCAATTACACAATATGTGGTTGGAAATTTTAATAACATTGGAAGTAGAATTTGCTTATCTGTTTAGGAACACCAATTCTGACGTATGTGTTTTGTGTTTGCTTAGAAAGATCTAACATATTTAATTATTGATCTAATAAAAGAATGAAATCTTTTGTAAAGTCTATATTTATCACACTAAAATAAACAGAATACTATAATTATCATTATTTGTCAAAACATCAAATGATGGTTTAATTGATAATCATACAACCCTTTTGTCCAAAAAACAAAAATAAATAAATAAACAAAAAAATTCATGTGACAATCATTACATAACATGGGTGCCACCCCATAGTACACTTTAAAATCATCCTAAAATCCAACTACTCCCAAGGTTCTTGTTTAGATTGATTGACCTATAAAAAATGACCCTTCTCCTCCAAACCTTGTACAATCCATTTCCCAGTTTCCAATCACTTTTTTTTCCAAATGAATCTCATCATCATTTTGTTTATTCTCCTCCTCATTGTCACCAATTCCAATGCAACAAAACATAGGCACAACAACATGAAAGTTGTTCACCAATTTTTGGCTCCACAAAACGCAGCAAGGTCTGCGTTGCGAATGAGCCCCCTTAAGTGGGATCCGAAGCTAGCGCGTTACGCTAAATGGTATGCTAACAAGAGGCGGTCGGATTGCGCGTTGAAGCACTCCAATGGGGCTTATGGCGAGAATATATTTTGGGGTAGTGGAAATGGGTGGACCCCACGTCAGGCCGCCGCCATATGGGTGGCGGAGGGACGGTGGTACGACCACGGGTCGAATTCGTGCGGCGGAGGACAGGAGTGTGAGCATTATACACAGGTGGTGTGGAGGACAACCAGGAGAGTTGGGTGTGCAAAGGTGAATTGTTCTGGGGGTAGGGGTGTGTTCATGACTTGTAATTATGATCCTCCGGGAAATTACATTGGAGAGAAGCCTTACTAATGTGGTAAAAAATACTTTACCGATGTTAAAATGAGAGCACTTAGACTGTACTTGGGTGTGTCATTCAATGTAACAAATTCGAAAAAAATGACAAATGATGGTTATATTACTTAATATGAGGGAGACCAAAAAAATATATAACTTACGCGACAAGTATTATAATATTGTTTCAGGTAATGTATTCCCAAATGTTACAGCAAAACTAATTCCGGTAAAAAATGTGATATTGAAATTGAGGATTAAAATTATTAAGGGTTGTAAAGTACAATATTTTTGGTCATTTCGGAAATCAAATTTCCAAGAATTGTAACATCGCTAATATAGTTTTGTGGTCAATTTTGTTGGTGTCAAATGGAAAAGGATAGAATATTCCAATTGGGTAGCATATGTGTATTATACATATTTATGGGGAAGCAAGATGCTAGATTGAAGGGAGTAAGTGAATGTAAAATTACTTATAGAACAAAAATTACTAGATTATCTAAAAACATACTAGAATATCTAAATTACTAGATTATCTAAATTACTTATAGAACAAAAATTACTGAATTACTATATTTATAAATTCATATCAATTACTCCCTCCGTTCCTAAATTACTAATAATTTGTAATTTTTTAAATTAGATTCAATTATTTAAAATTATATTCATATAAAAATATAAACATACTTACTAGATTATCTCTGACAACATGATACATTTATGTTAATATAGTATTATTTCTAAATTTTATACTTCCTCCATTCCATAAAAAAAGTTATATTTGTGTTTTTTATAAATATTAAAATTGCATTTTTAATCGAGATTTTCATCTATAAATCATAAGGTTTTTTCATGACATTTATTATGAATTTTTAAGTTATAACGAGATCTATAAGTTTATAATTGAAATTAATTTATAGCAAAATAAAAAAGAAAATTTTCAAATATAACTCTTTTCTTTTTTAAAATAAATTTTTTTGTCAAATGTAACTTTTTTTTAAAAACGAAGAGAGTAATTGATATGAATTTATAAATATACATGCATAATCTATAATCTCTTTTCGCAAAGTATTTTTAATTTTAGTACCTAAGGGAGTAACACTCTATAATCTCTTATTTCGCAAAGTATTTCTAATTTTAGTACCTAACGGGGTAACACTCACGTCATAATCTATAATCTCGATAGGTGACATTCATATTACCACCTCAAACTTCCGGAGAGGATGGATTCTCATCTCATGTGTAAACTCTATGTTCAATAAAAAAAATAACATTTAAATTTTTAATAACTATTAATTTTATATTTTTAAAAAGAACAATATTTAAAATTTTAACGATTATTAATTTTGTATCTCTGATCAAAAATTAAATATACAAATAATAAATTTTTCTCATAAAATTTATTATAAATTTTTAAATTATGACGAAATATATAAGTTTATAATTGAAAGTTTTTTAATTTATAGTAAGATAACAAAGAATTTTTTTAAATGTAATTCCAAAAAAAGAGGGGGGATAATACTTCTCTCACATGAACAACTTTTGGTCGACACTGCTAACTTTTGAATGGTTTACTTAAAACATGAACTTTTAGAAACGTTTTGAAGTGTGAAGCGTATTTAAAAATGTTTGAAGATGTGGGTACAAAATATACTTCAGTTTCTGTAGCCACCATAAAGTAATAAAATTAGATCTTATCAACTAAAAAGGTTTATTACTTCCTCTAATTTCCTTCTCATTCCAGTTTGAGAACAGAAAATGGAAACACTTTCAACTTGCTTATACTCTTTAAATCTCTTTAAACCTTCAGGTGTCCATATCTGCTCCTACTGCACTGGGCAAAGCCCTCGCACAGAACGACGACAAACAGGAACTCGCGAAAGATCCAACTCATGAAATTTTCATACGATATCCGAGATTATACTTCTGAAAACTGGAGACTTGCTAGTTGCTACACATACAAAAAGATAAAACTAAATCCATTGTATAACTGTGTGCAACTGCAGCTTCTATTGCTAACTCCCTGATAGCTAAGCTAAGTACCATATTATTAAAAAGGTTTGGAGGGCAAATGCAAATGTAACTCCCGATAGAGAAAAGTTCCTTATTATACAATCTACAGTGCCGACTGCAAAATCATCTCAGCTAGTTCCTGCAAAATCAACATAAATCCTTGCATCAAATACATTTCCAAGTTGATAAAACAAGATAACAGACGAGAGGACCTCTACAAATAAATTGCACAAACATGACAAATATACAGCCAGTACTTACCTATGATTCTATGAATACTCACAATCTGAACAGGAATTGTTTCCAGTTATCTATTTTGACTTGGCTTGGATAAGGGAACATTGAAAAGATTTCGGTTGAATCTTTCTTAGTAATTTGGTTTTCAAAATAATATTCTTTAAAGTTTACGGATAGTTTTATCTCCTGTTTATATGGATAGACAGTATATTCCCAAGCTACAAATATTTGTTATTAGTTACTGAGTAAGCAGTTCAACGAACAGAAAATCAGCCACAAATATCTAATGTTGATGTGTTCCGGTACCTGCTTAGCAGAAGGAACTTTGGGTTCTCCCCACTCCATGGCCTTCTTCTCAAGGAAGTCAAAATCAGCTTTCCCAGACTACAGGTGGATGCATAAGAACATCACATTCACAAATAAGGCATTTAGACATACATATACAAATGTATGTGATCATACAACATATCTTTAACCAGAGAAGGAACAACCAACCTCTATTAGAGCTCCGATTTCAGTGTCAAAACTCTGATATCTCTTCTTAACAAGCTCAGGTAAGGAACCATCCTTTTAAGAAATAGAAGCCCTGGTGAGTAGCTGAGAGAACGACAAGGAAACACAATGAATGAATAAAGAAAAGACAATTTTACCTCAGTCAACTTGGCAACATTTCGGAGACCTCGTGCTAGGGTATCCATGCCCGCAATATGAGCAATAAACAAGTCCTCAACATCTGTGCTCTCCCTTCGCCTGAACATAGAATCATAAAGTCAGTACGTTCAGTATCGTCATCTAAGCCACAATATACAGAACACTGTACAGATGGACGTGTCCGGCATTGTAGTTCTCTTTATGTTTCAGAAAACAGTTTCCAATAACCAACTTTAGCACAACTTCAAATTACTAGGAAAAGGAAAGTCCCCATTTACAGAATAAAATGTTTTAAGAATAATAGGTCAACAAGAAACAGTGGTCATATCAAATCATTGAAAACTTCAGCTTGCTTATAATATTGTCAACCATAAAGCAGTGGTTGAAGTAAAGGATTGACAGTATGTAGAAAAAGCAACTAACAATTTGGCATCAAAATTGAATCCTCCTGGTGCCAATCCTCCCTGTGATAGAATCAAAATTGGGAGTAAGACCGATTAATAAAACCACAACATAGCAATATCTTCCAGATGTTTCTCTTATAAAAAGGAATAACAAATGTCGCATACATTTCTGACAACGCTGAGCATAACCATAGTAGCTTCGCCTATATCCATAAGAAACTGATCTGTATCCCAACCTGTTATTTTGACAAAAATCCATATTTACATGTTCAGTTCTAACTGAAGCAACAAAAGCATATTAGCAAGTTGTAATTGCAGCACAAGAAAAAACTGCCAATAGCAAAAGAATTACCAATCTGAGGGTCACCAGTATTAGCATCAATATTTCCCAACAAACCATTTATTCTTGCAGTTTCGAGCTCATGGTGGCAGCTGCATAACAAGCAGATGTATATATTAAAAAATGCATAAACAAGTGATGCTCAGTGCTGATCTCTAGAGTTGATTTTTTATGCTAGTGTTTCATGAACATAATGTCCTTGTTGAACTCTAGATCATGTTCAAAGCATATTTTTCAATTGAAGAAACACATTATTATTCAATCAGATGATGACAATCACAAATCAAACAAATAACAATCAGAGTAGATAACACCATGAATAAGTTGGATTCCCTATTCTCTAACAATCTTTCATAGCAAGTGTACAAAATAAACAAATTCAGTCAAATTGATCACAGAACTGTTATCATGTATACGACTTAAAAAGTAAAAATAGCAATAAAGTTAGTCATAAGCCCTACGTGATTCAGATATCTTTGTAACTAAAGAAACATGACGTTCAAAATAATATATGCAGCACAGAAATAGATCCATGATTTCATGTTGTTTCAGAACATAGACACCCTTAGTAGTTAAACCATATTTCCGATCATAGATGTCATCCAGCTGCATGATATAAATCTATAATAATAATTACCATGACAAGAGTAGCAAATACAACACAGCAGCAGCAGCAATAGCAACAAAAACAATGACAACAACATCAACCAATTATTTAGAACCTTTATTTTCATGATTGGATTATCTTTTCATAATGCTAAACCTTGATTTGAGAGATAGAGAGACCACAGACCTGTGACCTGAAAGGGTGGCATGGTTGCACTCTATGTTTAATTTGAACTCACCTGCAGATTAAAGACCAAAAGAAAGGTTTACAACCAATTAGGAACTATTTCATGTCTTTTTCTATGTGTTAAAAGAGAACTGTCCATGATAATTGAAGAGGTTTTCTACTTGTTTGATTTTCTCTTTTAAATTTATTTATTTATTGTTGGCTCGTGGGAAGAGAAACATGAAAGATGTTATTAAACACCAAAACAAGATAATGAAGTACGTGTGTCCAAGAGTTACACATTAACATAGGAACAACAATAAAGACTAAGGCATCCGATTGTTGAAGGAGCGGAAGACAATAATGAAAAGAGCCATCCACTCCTGTAACTTCACCAAACAGTAAGAAGGATAATAAAAACATAAATTAAAGATATTACACATATTTTGAAAATTCCAGCAGCCCAACGGGGAAGCAGAGCTTTAGATCAGGATGCTTACTAGATTATACTCCCTCCATTCCACAAAAAAAAAATATTTAGACTTTTGACGACTATTAATTTTGCATCTTTGACCAAGAATTAAATGTACAAATCATAAGTTTTTTTCATGAAATTTGTTATGATTCTTTAAGTTATGACAAGATCTATGAGTTTGTAATTGAAAGTTTTTTAATTTATCGCAAAATAACAAACAAAAATTTCAAATGTAACTCCTTTTTGGAACAATTTTTTTTTCCAAATGCAACTCTTTTTTTGGGAGAGAGGGAGTAATATATATTGGTTAAAACCGTTACAAAGTTTAGCCTTCGTTGAAAGCTAAACCGAAATAAAACACAATTTAATTCATTCAAATTTAGAACTATATCTAAATTTGGGTTTTATGTTAATCAAGAGAAGTAAGGTAGTCAGCTACTATATTTGGCTGACTTTCATTTTATTTCAGAAATACATAGAAAACCACAACAACCTAGAATATATCCCATATAACTAAATGATAGAAGAAAAAAAACAGAAGCTTACTGTCAAACTGAGAGAAATTATTGAAGGCATCAACAGATCTATAAAAAATTTTACATTGTAGTGAGAAAAAAGGAACATCAGAGCAAACAGTAAAGCCAAGTCCCAATTTTCAATAAGGAAAGAACTGCAGCGTAGGATCTCAAATGTGCTACAACGATAAATAAAGGATGAAAGTAATCACCAATAAGACCGTATTTCCGCAAGAAATTCGCCGTCGTTGAAGCATCCCAGTCGTACCTGACATTATCGGTATGACAGGGTCAAACTATAATAGCATATTGCCACTAACAGAATTTTAAATAATAGAATCAAAACCATACTGGTGTTTAGTTGGTTCTTGAGGCTTGGGTTCAATAAGAAGTGTCCCTAGAGAAAAATTAATAATAAGAAGTTAGCAATAGTTGAAATTTTTTGATCATCAAGAGAGGCACCTAGCATAGAAACAGAGTATTTAGTATAAAACAAGTGTAATGTAAATATGTTAGTTCAGTAATTTGTATGTTAAGGATATCGCTGCAGTTATTAGCTGTGCTGACTTCAACTACAGAGTACAGATTTATGCAATTATTTTGTGGAGCTTAAATAGTTGAGAATGGTATACCATTGAATCCAATCTTTTTCTTATAGGAAACAGCAGCTTCAAGAAACTTTGCCTGTAAAAGTAAACTACAGCTTTAGATAGATCTGGAAAAATAAAAAGAGGTTCACATGTTAACCACCAACTCAAAGGGTAAGCCAAATTGCTAAAAACTCAAAAAAATATTAATCTTTGTTTATGTAGCTATTTTAGCCTAATTCTTCTGAAGGGAACTAGCATAGAGAATAAAATACAAATAGATAAGTACTGAATACATAAAAGACTGAACCTAATTCTTGTAACTTGAAACTTCCCTAAGGACGCGTGTTCTTACCATATGATTTAGCTCTCTTTCCATATCAGTATTCAGGAGAGATTGATAACCCTCCCGACCACCCCAGAAAACGTAATTTTCTCCACCAAGATAATGTGTGACCTGTTTGTGCGTATATGCAACAGTGCAAAGCAAAGAGACATTGACATTCATTAAGTAGTACTCAGATGCAAAGTTATATGCACAAAACAAACCCGTTTATAACAGAACTACATGCAGAAAGCACCCACCTCTATAGCTTTCTTGACCTGAGCTGCTGCATATGCATATACTCCTAACTCAGGGCTGCAATTTAATATCCAAAAAACATCATGTACGTAATTAGAAATTGAAAAGAATGACGAATCAGGCTCTAAGAATCATCGCACACCTAGTAGCTGCACCATGCATGTAGCGAGGATGCATAAACAACTGAGATGTGCCCCACAAAGGACGAATCTTGGTACCCTACACATAGAGCTGAAACTTAAAAGACAAATCTCAGAATTATTAATATTATGGCATAACATATAGCTTTATCAATAATTTACCTGAAGCTTTTTGGCAAGAGCTACCACTTCATCCAGATTTGCGTTAGACTCCTATAACATGCCTAATATTAGATTCAATTTGTACAAAAGCATATTCACACATAAATTGAAATATACACATTCACCACTTCATTCCATCTTGACAAGAGAACAAACAAATACAACCAGAAACACAACATCACTTCTACTTTTACTTTACCTCCAGAGTTTTGCCATCTGGAGCAATGTCTCTGTCGTGGAAACACCACCTGTCTACTCCTAGCTTGTCTAAAAACTCAAAGTTCGCTCTCACTGTATCATTAATTACAAGGATGGGGGAAATTTTAAATTTTCTTAACATTCAAAATTATATTTCTACTAGTAGCTTCAAAAGTATTTGCTTACTCCTCCTCTTGGCCATAGCCACAGAATTAGTACCATCTTCCCACGGCCACATTTTTGTAGCTGCTCCAAATGGGTCACCTCCTGTTCCGCGAAATGTGTGCCAAAATGCAACACTGAATCGCATCCAATCCTAAGATAAAAATGAAATATGATGATCATTGTACATATATAATTCCAGCAAAACTTACTTGAGTGCAAAGTGTAAAAAAAACAAACACCTTCATCTTTTTCCCCAGGATCTCTTCATCAGCATTATACCATTTAAACGCAAAGTGATTCTTGGAGGAAGGACCCTATTAAAATTTAAGAATATGTAAATACATTGTATTAATAAATTTTTGTACCATCTAGAATGTATCATGTTTTTAAAGATTTCTGAGAATAAACTTTCGTACCTCGTACTTTATTTTGGGAATCCCAGGAAAAAATTCCCCCTTCCATTCACCTGAATCACTATCAGTGCATTCACTACCAACATCAGCAGGGCAGGTCTCTGGACTAGCAGCACTCTAAGGGGGAAAATTTAAAAATTATAAATATTAACTGATTAAAACATAAATAAAATAAAAACAAATCAAATCCAAAAGATTTGCAAATTAAGAACAGAGAAAGCTTTTTCACCAATGCCAAGACCACAACTGAACCAAGAAAAAGCATCAGTAAAATCCCAGCCTTCATGATTCTCATGTCAATCAAGCTAATCTGCAGAAGCCCAATGAAAAAACCAACAAGATGAAAATGATCATATCCATCCAAAATATAAAATCAAATAAAAATCACAACTTGGGGCATACCCATTCAATCCTGTAACTGATTTGAGACAATAAAACATATAGATGACATCAACAATCAACTCAATTCGCTACTTGGAAATTTACCCAAATAATAATAATAATAATAACAATAATGATAACGATAATAGCTACAGAAATTTACAAATAAAATATGCAATTAACTAATCAATCAAAATAAAAAGTCATCAAGCATTCAAGCCAGCAAAGGGTACCCAAATCACTGATATAAAAACGTATATCACAGTTGTATATCGGAATTCTTGAAAAAAACAAAAAGACTGTAAAAAAGAAAGATTAATAATAGTTCTTGTGCTGACAGTGAAATACCTCCTTAACAAAACAGAATCAATTAGAGACCCACCTCCCAATGGCCTTATAATAAACGAAGCAAGAGAAAAAACAATGAATTTGCAGAGTGATATGGACTTTGGAGTTTGGATTATTGACTCTTTTGATGATGGGTAGTTTTATTTTTTCTCACTTTCACCAGAAAAGGAGTTTTTATATGCCTCTAGTCAGGAACTTCTTGGAACCTAATTTAATTTTCTTGGATAATATTGCTGACATGGTTTTTACTAGGATTATCTATAAAATGCTGTATGTGGTAAGTAGATATTAGAAGAGATTAGGTCGTATTCGAATCCGATACACACATTATTGAGAAATAAGATATCACATGATTTCTTTCTTCGTTTGGAAGAATTATTCGCAATGGAACATGAATAAGTTTGTAATTATTTTTTGTTTGAATAATTTTAATTAAGATGAATTTAATAGAATTAATTTAATTTAATTTAATAGAATAAATTAAATTATCATTGTCATTGTCATTGTGATTTGATTACATAAAACTCAAATCATAATAACTATGTGAATGTTTGATACTTTGATTAAAATATTAATTACATAATTAAATGTGATTATAATTTTAATGTAAATGAATTAAGATATCAAATAAAATTCGCATTTATAGTTTACTATATTAAATTTGTAACCAATAAAATCTATAAATTTACATCAAATTTAAAATATAAAATTTTAGAACTAAACGTTTATAAATCTAATAAAGAGAGAACATTTATTTTCAATTTAAGCAATGTCGTTAAAATTTGTTCATGTCAAACAAGTTAGTAATAAAGACTTGTGTGGTAACAATTTTGTTTTTGGTTACTTATAAGTGAAATTATATGTTAAATATTGCGTTTAAGTTATTTTGAATTATAACTTATAAGTGATAGTATTTAACAATAATTTTATCTTATAAATTAAAATCTATGTTAAAATAAGATAGAATGATGTTCGGATAATGAATACGTATAAGTATAAATATATTATAGATTTACTAAGAAAAATTTGTAAGTTAAAAAGAAAATTAGGAGAGAATAGTAAAATAATAATTACATTTGGTCAACTCTACTTATTTTGTTTATACTAAAAAACAAGTTTTACTTGTTTATTTGTTTTAACTTATTTTCTTACTTATAAGTAAATAAAAAAATAATAACCAAATAAAATTATTTTAAAAGAATTAATATAAATATGAAGGGAAGGGAGACACGTGTCCACCTCACCTTCTAATCCCCTTATGACGACGAATCTATAAATTTACATCAAAATTAAAATTTAAAATAAAATTTTAAAATTAAATGTATCTCTTTATAAATCTAATAAACAAAGAACATTTATTTTCGATTTAAACAATGTCGTTAAATTTGTCCACGTCACAAGTTAGTACTAAGGGCTTGTGCCATAACAACTTAGTTTTTTGTTATTCATGAGAAAAATTATAAGTTAAAAATAAGTTATTTTGAATTATAACTTATAATTGATAGTGTTTGACTTAAATAAGTTAAAATAAGATTAATGATATTTAGATAATAATAACTTATAAATTAAAATATATTGTAAATTTATTAAAACCTATAAGTTAAAATATATTATAAATTTACAAGTTAAAATATATTATAAATTTACTAAAAAGAGTTAGTTAAAAAGAAAATTAATAGATAAAGCACAAATATATAATTATATTTGGTCAACTCTACTTATTTCGTTTTTACTTAGCAGCAGAAAAAAACAATAAACAAGTTTACTTGCTCAGTTTTTAAACTTATATTTTACTTATAAGTAAATAAATAAAATGTAGCAAAATAACATTATTTTAAAACGAATTAATATAAATATGGAGGGAAGGTCCTAATCCCCAAATGATGATTGTATAAATGGGTGTGTAAGTTTTAGGCTTTGCACTTATATATATATACATGTGTGTGTGGCTAGTATTGTGACGACCCCAAAATTTTTTATCGGACCAAGATTTCATCAAAAGAAGGAAAGATAACTTCGCATCCATACATAGCATAAATACTGATACAAGGAAATAGTAGAGAGTTATTACAATTCAAAATATTACATTCTCAGCGGAAGCTATTCTATCTCTATATTATAATACATAACATCACACTTCAAAACATCTTCCTTCCTTCCTTTCTTATCGGCACTCAAAAGGGTTAATAAAACTCAGTAGCCAATCATCTTTGTCTTCCCCTTGTTAGAGGGTTTAGCCTTTGGACCATGCCCTGCAAGACATTAAGTTCAACAAGAATGAGCGATTTACGCCCAGAAAGTATATAAACAAATCAGAGAAATAATCTGGAATATTGATAGAAGCTCAATTATGTTTATGAGGCTCAGTGAAACAATACTAATGTCTCGAAAATCTTTGAAAAAACATCTTTAGGATCATTGATGATAAACAACATGTAATCCTCCTTGAAGAAAGGCAGGTATTCACCTGTGTACAACTTTCTCAAAATATTTATCGAGGGCTAAACTCGTTGGATCTGCTAACCGTACGGTATACAACTGGCCTAACTGTGACCGCATGATCCCTCCTTGTGTGAACGTACGTAGTCACTTAAAATTCCTCTAGGCCAAGTGAAGAACAAATCAGCACCTTTCATTTTCTCTAGCCAACCATGTGGCATAACCCATTTAAGGGATATATCATTCTCATTCATTAGCACAGATATAAGTTTGAAAAAATAACTGATAAATCAAAACTCAGTTATATCCATGCACTTTCATTCATATCATGCTAACGAAAATTAAGGCATAACATTCTCATCATAAAAGCAATTGAAATATATGAATCCAAGCCTTGTATGCATTTTGAATCAAAAGATAATGCGTTAAATTAAAATAAGCATCAGATTGAATGTATATACTTGCCTCAGTCCTTTGCACACAATCAAATTCAATTTACTCGTGAGTGAAAGATTATGTAAAACATGTATATAATATGATAAATTTAATACCTTAATAAGAATTATGAAAGAAAATGCATATGTGATGTCCTTAAACTTTTAATATTTCAAATCTGACATAAGAACCGTTGAGGTTAAATAAATAATTGAAACGTCATAAAATAATTTAAGAAAATAATGTTTTTATAGTTTCAAAGACAAACTGCGCATCAGGGGAAAATCTTCCACGTCAGGGGATCATTTGTCATCAGGGGATAACTAGTTGTCAGGGGATGACTGGACATCAGTGGGTAAACTACCCGTCAGGGGATGTCTCGCGACCATCAGGGGATAGCCTCTTGGACATCAGGGTATCATTCACTCATCACTGGATGACTTACCCATCAGGGGATAATTTGCTCACCGCCAAACTCGTCGGGTGATAACTTTGACTATCACCGAACTCTCTTGGCTGTCAGGGGATGATTTGTGCATCGTCAAACTTAGTAAGTCATCACTGAACTTCATCAGTGGATAATTTGTTCAGCGCCAAACGCCTCGGAGAAAAGTTGTTCAGTGCCAAACTCAGTTGGCTATCGCCAAACTCCTCGGGGACTAATATATTTAGCCATCAGAGACTAACATATTTTGCCCATCAGATACTACAGATGATGTCATCAGGGACTAACTTAGTCTATTGGAAACTAAGGATGATGTCATCAGAGACTAATTTAAACTTCCTTCATTAGAGACTAACAATTTTCCTTTATCGGAGACTAACAATTATATCTCATCAGAGATTAACATTATTTCTCATCAAATACTAACTCCAACCCGTCAGAGACTAAGTTAGGACTTGTCTCTGATATAGTGGTGTCTTCCTCACTCCTCCATGGGTGGTGTTCTCAACCAACGCCATACTTAGGTCAACTTTCATCATCCTTTAGTAATACAACATAACATCTCTTGGGGTCTACTAGTTCTTATAGATATAGTTTAGGCTTCAAAACTCAAGTTGATAAGGCTCAAGCATGGTGTTTCCAACTACTGATAAAAAGAAATGTTTGGTAGTTAAAGGTTTGTCTACCAGGTGGTTGTCAAATTCTTACACTCATCTTGGGTTAGTTTCTTGAAATAAACAAGCATTAACTCCAGGTGTTAAAGCATGCATTAAATCGTACTTATGGAAATTAAAGAAGGTATTAAACGTGGCATGCATAACAAAAATGCAAGAAACAGAGCAGTACTTTAATGCAATGCTCTTACCTCGTTGGCTGCAAAGAAGAAGTTAAAAACTTGAGTTGTTATTCCAAAAAGGACAGTTGCTTTGAGAATAAACCTGGATTTGGTGGTATACTGTATAGAAGATTTATGAAAGTGGGGTTATGGTTGTACTCCAAGGATATATATATAGCTCATTTGCCTAACAACAAGAATCGTTGGATGATTTGGAGTTAGATTTCAACCGTTGGCTGTGAAAGGAAATAACAAGCTTTAAAAGAAGTGATTGGTAAGAAAGGGTGGATGCAACAGCTGCTAACGTCAGTCGGTCATCTATCATAGTCCACTCTAGTGTACTGTTGGAGGTGATATACATTAATTACTCTTGTCTCCCAGCAGTCTTTGGTTTAAAAAAAATGGGTACTGTAGCATATACTCGTTCACACTTCGTGTGCTTTTTCCCGCGTGAAAACATACACATACATTTGAATAAAATAATCTTTTAAATACTTGTGCTCAAAATACATTTAAAACCTTTTTGGACATCACATTGCCATTGAATTTTCATTTAAAAAAAAATGAATTCATCATTCATACCAAAAGAGAAATTAAACCTTCATGCATAAAATAAATAAATCACAAAATAAATTAATCATATAACAAAACTCATTTAAAATTTTTGGGTTCTCACAAGTATTAGAAAAAATTATTATTTTATCAAATTCAATTTCTATCGTTTCATCTTAAATATCAAGGGTCGGATAATTCTACATTCATCATAATTTGTGGTAAAAGTATATCTAAAAGAAATCAACTTCCGCCACAATCAATGTATATTGTTGCCCATTACAAATTGTAGCAGATGTTAATTTAAATTAACTCTCTTTTGTTACAAATTGTGATGAACAAGAATCTCAACTATTTTACATCCGACATAATTACATTTGCCACAAATTGTGTTAGACGTAAAAAAAATCGACAGTTAATATTATTTTATTTATATATTAAATCGACCAAGTACATATCTAATGTTATTTGAGCTTTTTTTTAACAATATCTAATAAAATGTAGCTCTTTAATTTATATTATTTGATTAAACGGTACTGTAAAAAAATTTAAGATTAATTATACATACAATTAATTATGAATAGAAATATTTGTTGTAAGAAATTTTGTTTAGTTTATGTGAGATTTAAGAAGAGTTTTTTTGTTAGAACTGTCTACGTTTACTATTTGTTTCTTTGTTTAGTCCACTAGTTTTGTTACATGTTACATGGTACATGTGCCAAGTATTTGTTTCTTTGTTTAGTCCACTAGTTTTGTTACATGTTACATGGTACATGTGCCAAGTATGTATTCTATTTTTTATAGATGTATATTTGTATAAACTTAATTTATAATTTATATAAGTATTCATTACCATTATTTATTAATAGTTTTGAATATTGACTTTTAGTAGTGTCATTTGTTGATCAATTATTATTTTATTTATATTTTAAATTATTAATATAAATTGTTATATAAGATTAATATCACCATAATTTTATTTTATAATAGTAACTATAAAATTATTTTTGTAATTATCGTAAAAAGTAATAATTTTTAACTTATTCCAATTTTGTAAGTCCCTTTAGATTATTTGAATATATGTTTAATGATTTTTTTTATATGATTTCTCTTAATAATATATTTTAGTACATATTTTAATAAAATTTTATTTCAATAAAACTTAAAAATTTTAAAACTCTAAATAAATTGGTTTTATTACATACGAATTGTAGTTGATTAAAAATTAAATTTTAATTAAAAAGTGTTAGAACTAAATAAGGTTAAGTGTTTGTAGAAGGGGGGTTGAATACAAACACTCAAAACTTTTTGCTCTTAAAAAAAAACTTGTTAATCACTGTCGGGAATAGTTACAATAACAGAAAAACTATAATGAGTATTAAGATGAACACACAAGCATTTAAGTTAAAATTATTATATTAAAACTTGATGTTTTTCTGAAATCTGTTTAATCACAAATGTGATTAATCAGCTACAATCTGTAATAAATTACAGATTCTTTATCACACTCACTAGCTTCTTATTTTCTTTGAATATTTCTCTCAAAATATATTACAAAACTTATCTCTAGTGTTTGTGTGCTTCTCTCTTGGTTGATCCGTTAGATATTCACTTTTTGTAATGAGAACTCTTTTGCATATATAGAAGATTAGTTGTTGAACCCACGTGCTTAGACGTACTGCTTTTTCAACTTGGCCACATATATGTCACATCGTTGTCCTTTTGGAATGATGTGTCAGACTGCTGATGACTTTTGTTGCTTCTTTTTCATCCCCTGATCTTTGAGCATTTAATGATCGAGAGTTGTCATTGGATTACCAAATTTCAAGAAATATCTTTCCAGTTATATCTATTGCTTCTATGACAAGCTTCAATGATTTGCGTGTAAGACATGATGACAAGTGTATGCAGTCATAACTATCCCCTAATAACAAGCCCTGATTTGGACTTGATCAGTGCTTCTGGTTCCCCTGATGACAAATCCTGTTTAAGACTTGATCAGTGTTTCATGCTTCACTCAAGTTAATCTATTATTGTAGATAGGCATGGCAACAGGGCGGGTATGGGACGGGGAAGCTGTTCCCAAACCCTACCCGCTAAACTTACATATTCTCACAAATCTGCCCTGCCCCATTAACGATTCTACCAAACCCGCCCCGCCCCTGCCCCGTTACCTAAAATTATTATTTTTATTTAATTTATTTTTTTATTTTTATATTATTCTCTTACAAAATCTTCTAAAATCATTATAAAATATGTTTTATATATAAACGGGTCGGAGTCGGAGTTAAATGAGGTGAGATGGTAAATCTCATACCCTACCCTAACCCTATAGGGTTCAACTAATCGGGTCCCATTAGGGTCGGAGTTGGGCGAAAAATTAGCGAGTCGGGTAAAATTGTCATCTCTAGTTGTAGAGTTACCCAAGTGTTTCTTGATCCCCTGATGTTAAGACTTACAACATCCACTGATGGCTTCCATTGAGCAGTGTTGAGCATTTCCCCTGACGAGTTCCTTATCACTGTCATGCCCTGATAGATTCCCTTAACAGGTTGACTTGCCATTGTCATGCCCTGACGCGTTCCCCTGATGGGTTGATTTGACAATGTCATGTCCTGACGCGTTTCCCTGACGGATTGGTCTGACATTGTCATTCCCTAATGGGTTCTCCTGACGGGTTCTCCTGATTGGTTTCAATCACTGAAACTTTGTCGATTTCGTCTAGAATATCTGATGTGCGGAATACTCAAAGGCTTGTAAGTAACTTCAGACATTCTCTGTTATACTATTAAGTCCTTTAGATGTTTTCACTGATGACTTGAATAATGTAGAGTAGTTCATCCCCTGATGACCAAATTGCTCATCAGTAGATGGAAAACTTGTGCAGATATATTAAGATTTATAGAATACCTTAAGTATTTACAAATGCACAATTATTCTTTAAACATCATCATCATTATTTATCTCTAACAAAAAGTGATAAGTTAATTATTTTGAACCAAATTAGAATATATTTGAACAATTTTTAGGGATAAGATCTTAATTTGACTTTTCATAAATCGTTCATGATTGATTTTATTGAATGTTGATCCGAGTTGGAACAAATTGAAGTTAATTTACGCACTTATTTACGAGATTTTGGATAAAATATTTATTTAACTTTTTATATACAAAGAAATATTAGTTGATTTTCCTATTTTAAAATTTTATTTTTTCTTGTTACAAAGTTTTTATTATAGCAATTTTTTAAAAACATTATTTACAATTAAATATTTCAGAAATCTACTAAGTTTCTTGTAACTCTCAAAGACACCTAGAATAATTATAAAATTAATTATTCAAATTTAAAAAATAATTGAAAAGATACTTCGGCAAACTAAAATCAAATATTTAAAATTAAAAATAATTGAACAAATGCATAATTCAAGTCAACATATTTGATAAATGTATTAAGTTAATTGACCGAATTATGAAATAAGTAGATATCTAAAGTTTTGTAACATTTCTCTTTTTGGAATTGTTTAAAGTCTTGTAATCTATAGTTATTGTAAGATTATTCTATGATTATACAGAGTAAATATACATTTAAAAAACTTAATTTTAAGAATTATAATAATTAATACAAATAAATCTCATTTTCTAGAAATTTTTAGCGTACGTGTCACCAGTAGTCCACTGAGCTGGGCTGAACATCCTCGGGAAGCTAAACGTAGAAGTGGAACTGAGGTGGCCAACCTTATCCGAAATTGATGAGAGAAATCAAGAGAGAACTTGAGAGAAAATACTCTCTCCATTCCACAAGAGTTCGTAACATTTTCTTTTGTAAGCGTCTCATATTTTTTTTTAATATTCTTTTAAGTAATTAAAGTGTAAAAATATTAACATAATTTTTTCTCTCGTACTTTTATCTTATAAATTTACATATTATCTTTACAATTTTTAGTTTATCTTTTTTATTCTATCATTTAAAACTTTTCCCTAAATTATTGTAATATATACGAGAACAAAATAAACATTATCAAAGTCAAATAACTTTTTTAATAATTATGTTATATCCAACAGTTACAATAAATATACCACTGAAGAAATATACATATATGAAAAATCTTCCCATTTTATTTTGATTTTATATTTTAAAGTCTATAAATCCCGTGGGAACCGCTAACTTATCGACTTTATTAAACAAAATTATCTGGATTAGTGAGGGGTATCTCCTTTTTTTTTTAATTACAAAAAGCTTTTATTTATTTTTATATTTTTGGTATTAGATGATGAAAGGTTTTTGAAATCTAACGTCAGGCATGCCATTAATTTATTTGAAAATTTATAGTAGTATTTACATATTATTCATTAAAAATTAGGTGAATAAAATTCGAATTAATTTAATGAAAATATTTACTGAGTTTTGTCAGTTGTACCAAGTTTCATAAACATCTCTTTTATAATAAAATTTAATAATTTAAAATCTTCCTAAAATATATTTATACACATTTTATGTGAACTGTGAATAGTATTGTTCTAGTTCTAAGATACTTCCTCGGTCTTACTCCAATTACAAAATAGTAATATCCACTTATTTGAAATATTTTTAGTTTACGGTAATTATATTCTTAATTATTCTATATTATCTTTTATGGTTTATGTTTTATGTTGCGTCGTCTTATTTTTTAATTGTTTTACTTTCGCTACTATTGGAAATTTTGGAAATGATTTAATGGAGAAAGAGTATTATACAGCATAAGCACATGTTACACAAAAAAAAGGTTAAATTATAAATTAAATTTTATCGAGTTTATCATACAGCAGAAGTACTATATAGCATATTTGGTAGATTAATCGGTTTAAAAAAAAACGTTTATAATTACATTTTAAAATATAAATAAGTGTACCGTGGACTAAAAGTCAAAAGACACACGCTGGAGAGGCGAGGGGGAGGGTGGGGTGGAGGGAAGTTTGTTAGGTCTCAAAGGGTAAAAATACTAGAGGGGGTGGGGGGGTTGAATAGTATTTTTCAAAATTTAAGACTTGTTTAGAAAACTTAGCAAATTTAAAATACTTCTTACTTATTAAAAGAGTTTCTTATATTTTGAAAAAGTTTAGCAGCGGAATTGGTTTAAGCAAAGCACCCCATAGATTTTATAACAAAGATTTATGGCTAAAAGGAGTAAAGATAGTAAGTCTTTGCTGAGAGAGTTCAGCAGAGACCAGGACAAAGCACATCAAAGTAAATAAGTAATATGAAAGATAAGCAGGAGTAGAGATAGAATTTTTATAGTGGTTCGGACTAAGTCTACTCCACTCTTCTTCTCTTTTACTTGAGAAAGCTATCACCAGAAATTTGTTCACATAGAACAATCAGCAGGAGGACACTTAGTCCAATTTAGTCACACAGACTCTAAGCAGATTTGAAAAAATCTTGTTTACTATCTTCAAATAGATTGCTCCTTAGTTGAGCAGATTGATAGCACTTGTTCAAATTTTATGATGTCTTGCTGAAGTCTTTAATATGTCAGAGTGTCAGAGCGTTCTTAGTTGTTTAGTAATCATAAATGATATTTATGACTTCTATTTATACTACTCCAGAAAACTATCCGTTGGAAATTTGAAAATAGATCCGTTGGAGTTGTACTGATTTTGATGTGACTTCTATCTTTATAGCTGTTCTTGCTTAGTTAAAAAAAAGGTAGCCGTTATTTTGTCTTCTAGTGCCTTCTTGAACAGTCTTCTAGAAGTTGACTAAGCAGGGATAAAGATCAACGAACTTTGTCTATAACTTAGTCGTTTCTTATTTCCATTCTAAGCAGGACTAAACTTCGCATCTTCAGCAACCTTTTTCAGCAGACTTCAATGGTGATCAAACTCTTTGCTTAACTAAGTAGTATATCCACCTAATAAGTTGGATATTTTTCTAAGTCCTTTTACAATGTTTAAGCAAGGACTATATTACATCATCAATTCTTATATAGTAAACGATAAAAAAACTTCTTAAGCAAAGATTATATAAGCAGGGGTGCAACAACAAAGTTTATATCACAATTAAGAATTTATAACAGTTATATTTAGTGTGTACAATAGGAGAGGAAATTAAGTTTACAATTGTTAAAATAACACTTAAAAGAAAGGAAAAATTAAATTGAAATCTTTGTTCTATTTCATTCTATACCGTCTATTACAGACGAGACTTATACATATCTATACAAAACTTGAGCACAATTAAGAATTCAGATTAAATAAAAAACATACCTACCAATCGTGTTAATCACAGAACTACCACCGTAACCAACTTCTATTTGATAAAACTGAATAAAATTTACTAAATAAATAAATAAGCTAAATGAGCTTAATGAATCAAAAACTGAATCTGAATATTGAATGAATTTATTCGTTTGATAACTTAGATGTCTGAATCATCAGATTCATACGAGTTTTCATTTTTATCCTTATGTAATGGTTTTAACGATTTAGTTGATTATTCAAGCACAATTCTATATCAATATGAAAAAGTGACAATTATAATTTTTATAATATCTAAATGAAACATAATATAATCAACAAAAATACTAATCAAAGATAATTATATCTAAACACTAGTACAAAATTGATCATTTGCATCGGTTAAAATACCTATTTTGCGTCGGTTAACAGGAGACGCATACGAAGGAGACGCAAAAACTTGACTATTTTGCGTCGGTTAAAGAGATGACGCAAAAAACTATCATTTGTGTCGCACCTTTATAGTAACCAACGCAAATGATAACGGTCATATGCGTCACAAAAATAAGAGACAACCGACGCAAATGATAAATGTCATTTGCGACAGACCTTTAAGACAACCGACGCAAATGAGAATTGTCATTTAAGACAGACCTTTAAGACAACCGACGCAAATGATTTGTCATTTGCGACACACCTTTAAGAAAACCGACGCAAATGATTGGTAATTTGCGACACACCTTTAAGACAACCGACGCAAATGATAATGGTTATTTTTTTTTAAAAAAATCATTTTAAAATATATCATATCCAACCTGTACATTAAAAAACTATTTCTAATGCCACAACAAACCAAAAATACAAAATTGAACTACTTCATTTGCAAAATAGGAATATATACAAATCAAAATTTATAACCTGTTCAATCACCACATGATATCCATTCATAAAATTACATTACAAACCTGTTCAAAGGTCATATATTTGTTGTATTCTACTATATTTCCTAAAATTACATTTCAAACCTGTTCAAAGGTCATATACAATCATTCATAAAAAATTCTGCCCACAAGTCTCGAATTTCATCAATTTCAAATTTAGAATATGACTTTTTTCCACTCAAACCCTGTAGAATATTATAAAAAAGAAAGAATTAAGCATATAATTAAAACCAATATACAAGGTAAATTTGTTATTAGACTGAAATAGTTAATTACATGCATATAATTAAAAACAATATATCTCGGTCCATTTTGTAAAGGGAGCCCGGTGATGTAACTTGATAATGTCATACATGTACTGCATCACATAGTAGCCGCACTCGCTACCTCCTTCTTGTTGAGGACACTATATAAATAGTCAAGTTGATTAAAAATTTGCTCAAATTATATTATACAAACCAGCAAGTTCAACTTTGATTGGATAATTTAGCAATTATTTTATACCTTAACCTCATCTGTATACCAATGCAACTTATTTTTTTTCTTCTTGCCACCTTGAGCAAGATATACTCTAAATGCCCTACAAAATTAGATATATATATATATATGAGTAAATAAATATGTTAAAAGAGTTTTACACGGTTAAGTTATATTAATAAGTTAGGAATTAATATATAATTTACTTACACTGTCATTAAAGCCTTGATTTGTATATTCCTTTCTCTCTTCAATGAGTCAAACACATATATTGCATTTTGATCATAAGATATAAGAAGTAACATCCAATGTTCCCTACATTTTTAGAAATTAAATAACAATGTTAAATTATATCAATAAACAAGCTAGCAAAGGAATCTACATAATAACAATGTTAAATTATGTTCTTACTATTCGAAGTACTGCGCTAAGATGAATTTCTTCGATTGACAACCTAGCAAAATATTTGTAATGTATCGAGTTGTGCCATCTGGATCATTTATTGCATTTGCTAGTTGACTCGGACACATGAATCCAAAGGAATCTACATCAGATCCCTTACACATCTCCTTCACATACCTTAAATGTAATACACAAATTAAACGTTAGTAAGTTTATAAAATAAACTTGTATCAAAATAAAAGATAAATGAGAATGTATGAAAATTATAGTCTCACCTCATGAAAATTTGTAACACACTTACATTCAACCATTCCATTCTAAAAAATTGTTGTACATCATCACTAGAGACATAAATCAATTGTTCTACTTCCCTCGGAGCATCGAGGCAAATGTCATAATCCAACGGAACTTCAATCAAGTCATCCGCGGAAGGCATCGCCATAATAAGACTATGTAAACATTGACATTTTTCACTCAATTTGAGATCTAAAGTAGACGACCCTTTGCTATGAACTTGATTTTTTTTGCTGGGGGGGAAGGGGGGGAGGGGGGACCAAGGCGCTTTACCCTTCTCCGGTAAGATGAGATCTTAATTAGGTATAAAGTTAAACAATAACATTTACATCAATTAAATGAATTAACAACAATCATTTATAATTAATAATGTTCATTTGAAATTTGTTACCTGCCCCAACATTACAAGTTGTTTAGGCCACTGAACAAAGCTACCAGCAACGTCACCTACTCATTTATGTTCATTAGTAGGCAGAAGGGGAACGAGTTGAAATTCTGAAAAAACATCATCAATGGATACTCTCACATTGTGTAACTCCATTTGCTGACCATGAACAACATCACCAGCAGAATTCGGTGGAAAAACAGTCCCTCTAGCCACAATCACTTTGCCGGTCTCAGAAAGGATCACACATAGACGGCATGGAGTCGGCTTCTATGTTAATGACATATAAAAAAAATTCAATTAGGATCATATATGGCATTTATATGATAACTTATGATTTAAAGACATAAAAAAGAGTAAAAATAAGTATACCTTTATTTCTAAGAAAGGATCCACCGAGTGGCAGCTACTTTGAATCACTTCATTTGTTGGAGTATTCATTTTCACCCCGAAAGAGTTAGCTGAAATAGGCATACCCATATGGCTAATATGATTCAAAATGCCCGTAATCTTCGCATTCAATGTACCAATCTCTTCTTCATACTTCATATTCATTTGAGTCATTTGTACTTGGTAATCCTCTCTCACTCTATTTGTCACTTTAGTTTCTATTTCTTGAGTAATCGTAGCCAACTCATCCATCGATATTACGCCGCTACGAGACTTGCCTCTATCAGTCCCAAATACATCTCCTAGGCTAACTATTCCTCCAACCCCTCTGACACGCTCGTCATGCTCCTTCTTTCCAAGTGCACGCGACAATATGTCATCATGCCCATATGGAGTCCATGAACCTTCTGAGGCTTTTTCTTTCCATTCCACCTGTACCAAAATCAATTTAATGATTAATTTTTTAAGCATATATGTAAATATAAATATTTTAACAAAATACTCTTACCATTTTTTTAATCACATCCCTAGTCTCCTCTTTGGGAAAGTAATAACCATCACCTTCATCCCTCTTCCTAACTCTTGCCCGAATCCAATCGTAACTACGATAAGTTCGATCATTTGATATAATCGATGAATTAATGGATTCGAAAGAAGGTAAAGAATCAATAGGGTCATCAACCATCCACTTAGCTTTTTTAGATGCATATCCAATTCTTCCAAGATAATGTGGATACTCATTAAATTTCTGGTTCTCCCTTGCCTTGTCACTTTTACTCTGTTATAAAATGAAAACATGATGTTGTAGTCAGTGCAACAATCATATCACAAAAACCAATAATATACAATATATAATATACAACTAATATACCTGAAATTCTTCACTTTTATGATCATTCTTGAATTTATCCCATTGCTCTTTACTGATGAAGTCATATGACTCGCAAGGGTCCTTGTCTACACGCAAGTACCGGCAAACTAACCTAGACTTGAAATCCCTCCAAATTTTTCCAGCAGATTTTAATGTGTCCTTTCTTCTCACATCATCCTTTATATTCCACTAAGTCTAAAATAGTAAAATAATGAATATAAGAAACTTGTATATAAAGTTGAACGACAATATATGTTAAAACAACTAAATCTTCTTTTAAATTCGTACCTTAATATCTTCCCATATCGTATCCTTTAATCTATCACTTACTAGATCCCAACTCTGAATATTAATATCTACTTGCACTCTAACTACTGCTCCTATATACGACTTGAATTCAGCAGCATATTTTCCAATGGGATAATCATATTGATCATCAAACTCAATAACTTTCTCCAATTGTTTATTTGCACACTTTTCTTTCAATTTTTTGCATGATGTTGGACCTCTAGTTTTTTTAGTAGGTCTCTCACTCGAACTGCGCTGGTCCATGATAATTGTAAACTACAAAATATAATAGAAAATGTCAAAACCATGGCCAATGCAGAGAGATATACAAGGATACATAAATACCAGTAAAATGTAGCAAGAACCTTTTTGACAGAATTACCAATATTCAAATATTTAAGTTATAACCAGAATATTTGATGAAGTACAGAATTATGCACACTCTTATTTCAAGGGAAGAGAAATTGCAAATTTAAAAGTTGCGCTTTCAGATTCAAAATTACATCAAAGAAATGATGAACTTTAGAAAAACATGTTGTCAAGGAATTGGATTCAATGAAAAGAAAACAAAACTTTTCAAGGCCTAATGATTGACAAATTCCAAAATTTCTAATCAACCAAATGACCCAAAATTTTTCTCTTCCTCCAATATTCCAGATTCTCTGTTCTTTCTTTTAACTGCACCATATGGGAAGTTGTAAATAAAGTGTTCGATATATAGGGAAAGATAAATATATGGAACAAAACATTACATGAAACGATTATGCATCCATAAATTGGATCTGCATCTCCGTGAAGCATAATCCAATACAGGCCATTTACTACAATCTATATGAGAAACATGAGTTTGGAGCTAGATGCACTGAAGATAGAACCATCGGGATATTCAGAAAGATAGAATTAAAATTAAATGTTTGCCAAGTCACCTTCTCACCATAAAAACAACAATATGAATATCCTGATAGTTGTTTCCAGAAATTTTTATAAAATGATACAAACTCGGTTTGATGCTAAAGTAAGAATTTTTCACAGTGATAATGAATATAACAATGGTCTTTCTCATGGTATTATCCTAATCCTTTTAAACAACAATATGAATATCCTGATAATGCTAAAGTTTTTAGGAACATGAGTTGTATTATCCTAATCCTTCTCGTGGGAGACACATTGTGAGGAGAAGCTTGAGGAACCTAGTGTGCCTAGTATTGTGTTACCTTCTATTAAACCCCTAGAACAATGCAAACCAGCTAAAACCCAAATCAGAACTCATTCATCACAAGACATCAGTTTGTTTCTACAACCCAACCTCGAATACAGAGAAATGTAATAGAAAGTAACGTTATTTATCAAAGAAACATAAAATGCTAAAGAAAACTAAAACCAAAAGAAACGCGTACCTCCGAAAGATGAATCTGTCGGGAGATTAGGGTTATAATGAGTTGCAGGAGAATTTCCAAGAATCTGTCGGGAGATTAGGGTTTTTAAATGAGTTGCAGGAGATTTTTTCAGAGTATGCCGCACAATGGGAATGAAAAGGCGGTAATCCATATTATGTATTTGTTTTCCGGAGGGACGGTGGCATAATTGTAATTAAACATACAACTTTTTTGCGTCGGGTCTTTTAAAGCACCGACGCAAATAATAGACTATTTGCGTCAGGCCTTTTAAAGGACCGACGCAAATATTGTATATATATATATAAAAAAATTCATGCAAGGGTTATTTGCGTCGGGCCTTTTCTTCGACCTACGCAAATAACCCTTGCATATTTATTTAAATTTTTTTCTTTTTTTCTTTTTTTCCTATTAGACTATTTGCATCAGGCCTTTTCTCCGACCGATGCAAAAAGCGCTGACGCAATTATTAGACTATTTGCGTCAGGTCTTTTAAAGTACCGATGCAATTGTATATATATAATTTTTTTTTCATGCAAGGGTTATTTGCGTCGGGCCTTTTCTCTGATCGACGCAAATAACCCTTGCATATTTATTTAAATTTTATTTTCTTTTTTTCCTATTAGACTATTTGCGTTAGGCTTTTTCTCCAACCGACGCAAAAAGCGCTGATGCAATTATTAGACTATTTGCGTCGGGTCTTTTCCTCGACCGACGCAAATAACCCTTGCATTTTTATTAAATTTTTTTTCTTTTTTTCCTATTAGACTATTTGCGTCAGACCTTTTCTTCGACTGACGCAATTTAATTTAATTTTTTTTCTTTTTTCTTATTAGACTATTTGCGTCGTGTCTTTTTTTCCGACCGACACAAATAACCTCTTTTGCGTCATATCTTTTAAAGCACCGATGCAATTTAATTTAAATTTTTTTTCTTTTTTTCCTATTATAGACCACTACGCTGTATAATTACAATGCACACTTTGCTGTATGATTGTTGTCAATAACTACTTCCCAAAATCAAACTTTTGATGTATATAAAATTTACTTCACAAATCAATCAACTACAACTATTGGAATAAAACAAATTAAAATTTACAATAATTTGCTTATTTAAATTATTTGCAAATTTGTAATTACAACTTCTTTAATTTACAAAATTGTAAATTATTTGCTTCAACAAACAATTAATCAGCTGCAAACCTAGCTTAAAGTCTTGCAAAATATTTGAAACACTGGTCACTTAGTTTCCATGATCAATCCATAACCTTTCACCATGGTCATTACGTACGTAGTTTGTTTCTACATTATCGTCACCATACGGGGTAGGTAGACCCATAGAGAAAGGAGGATTCTCATCAAATTGGTTATACTCGTCTTCATCAATAACATCATCAATACCAAGAATATTTCTCTTGCCTTGAACAACAATTGAACACTTAGGATCGGCGGGGTCTTGGATATAAAATACTTGTTTTACTTGCGTTGCGAGTATAAATGGGTCGTCCACGTGACCCCACTGACTAAAATCTATCAAAGTAAATCCTAAGTCATCGTTTCGAACACCACATCGTATATCAATCCAATTACAACGAAAGAGACCAACCTTGAAATCTCTATACTCAAGCTCCCAAATATCTTCAATCACCCCATAATATGACTTTTTCACATATTTCAATCCTGAAGATTTGCCTCTACAAAATTCTGTTGATGAAGCTTCTACGGTAACTCCACTATTTTGCATAGTGCTCTTTCCATCTTGACGCTGGGTGTAAAAAGTATATCCATTAACATCATAACCTTCATAAGATTTCACAAGCGTGTTGGGGCCATATGCTAACCATTTTATCGTATTAGAAACGACATTTGATGTATCTGACAACTGGCACATTACACGGTCTTTAAACCATCCAACAAATGAGCGATTATGTTCAGTTGTGACCAAAATGCCACTTTTTGAAGGATTATGCCTCCTAATCAAATTTACATGACAATCTAAGTAAGGAAGAACTTCAGTCATGTGTTGCAGGACAAAGAGATGCGCTCTATCGCACAGTTCACACCCACGAGAGATCCATTTGGATCCCAATGTACCCTCACCTTGACGTCTTCCCTCGTGACGAGATTTGGGAATTCCAATAGGATTGACAGCTGCTAAATACTCTGTGCAAAATTCAATAGCCTCCTCAACTGAATATCCTTCAACTATACTAGCTTCCGGTCGATATCGGTTCCTCACATATCCTTTCAAGATACCCATGAATCTCTCAAAAGGATACATATACCACAAATATACCGGGCCACATAACTTAAGCTCTCTAACCAAATGAATAATTAAATGTACCATAATGTCAAAAAATGATGGTGGAAAATACATTTCAAACTGACATAGTGTGACAACAATATCAGCTTGTAATTTATCCAACGTGATAGGTTCAATCATCTTGCTGCAGATGGCATTGAAGAAAAAATAAAGTTTCATAACAATAAGTCTCACGTGATTCGACAATATCCCTCGAATTGCAATTGGTAATAGTTGTTGCATTAACACATGACAATCATGTGACTTCATACCCACGAGTTTCAAATCCTTCATCGACACAAACCTTTTGATGTTTGAAGAATATCCATATGGAACCTTCACACCAAACAAACACTTACAAAAAATAATTTTCTCTTTTTTACACAAAGTATAACAAGCTGGAGGTAGATATGTATGATTCTTTGATTCTTGCGGTGCTAACTCCAGTCGTATACCCATTTCTTTCATATCTTTTCTGACTTTGATCCCGTCCTTTGTCTTTCCCGGTATATTCAACAATGTCCCAACAATACTATCACAAACATTTTTCTCAATATGCATAAAATCAAGACAATGTCTAACTTGTATGTGTTCCCAATGGGAGATCCCAAAATATGGATCTCTTCTTCCAAAGATTCTTCTTCTTAGGAGGTTGATACAACTTTCCAAATACAACATCAATATCCTTAACCCGCTCAAAGACTTCTTTCCCAGTTAAAGGCAAACAGGCTTCTCGAGTCTCGATATGCCCATCAAAAGCTTTTTTCATCTTACGATAAGGGTGATCACAAGGAAGAAATGTGTTCGGTAACTCATAAACACATTTTTCTTGCAATTATTTAGACGATGGTCAATAGTAGCATCTTCACAAATTGGACATGCTTTAGCTCCTTTGACAGTGTACCCTGACAAGTTTCCATAAGCAGGAAAGTCATTTATGGTGCAAAATAACATCGCACGTAATGTGAAATCCATTTGAGTATTTGCATCGAACACCGTCACACCTTCATCCCACAAAAGTTTTAAATCTTCAATAAGCGGCTAAAGATAAACATCTATGTTATTCCCAGGTTGTTTAGGCCCTCAAATTAACAAGGACAACATAATATACTTGCGCTTTATACACAACCAATGAGGCAAATTATAAATCACCAAACTGGCCAAGTGCTATGTTGACAGCTTAGAGTGCCATAAGGATTCATCCCATCCGTACAAAGTCCAAGTCGTAGATTCCTAACTTCTCCACAAAATTCAGGAAATTTTCCATCAATGGTTCTCCATTGTGGAGAGTCACTCGGGTGTCTAAGCATCCCATCTGATTCCTCCCATCTGCATGCCACCTCAA
This sequence comes from Centella asiatica, assembly GCA_014636745.2. Classification (NCBI taxonomy): domain Eukaryota; kingdom Viridiplantae; phylum Streptophyta; class Magnoliopsida; order Apiales; family Apiaceae; genus Centella; species Centella asiatica. The sequence continues at coordinate 29,421,984 of CM025783.1, forward strand.
ATGTTTTGCATATTTTGCATTTGTAAATAGGCGTTTGAATCATTGCACTATGAGTAAATACCAAACCGCCTTGGTAGGAGCCCTTTTTTTATCATCCTTAGAAGAATCATTACCCTCCCGCTTGTATCGAGATGCTCCACACTTAGGACATGTGTGTAAATGTTCATTCTCATTTCGAAACAACACACAGTCATTTGGACATGCATGTATCTTCTTCACGTCCATACCTATAGGACACAACATCTTCTTTGCCTCGTACGTGGAAGTGGGAAGCTCGTTATTCACCAGAAGTATTTCTCGTAAAAGTTTTAACAATTTTGTAAAACTCTTGTCACTCCATCCATTCTTTACTTTCAACTTGCACAACTTCAAAGTTGTTGACAACCTTGTCAACTCGCCACTGCACTCGGGATACAAAAGTTTCTTAGAATCGCGAACCAAGCTCTCAAATATATCCGGTTGTGGCATCATATGGTCTTGCAGATCTTGTATCATATCTTCCACCCTATCAACGTCCACATAATCTTCGTCATTATTGACCGAATTATCGCATTCGGTTGCATAATTCCACCTTGAGCTACCAGTCATATCAGAGTCTATTCCCTCACCATGCCAAATCCACTTCGTATAACCCTTCTTAAAACCCCGACGAAATAAATGTTCACGCACTGTCTCCGCGCTAGAATATTTTTTTAAATTACCACAAAGGCGGCACGGGCACACAATCATGTTTTCTTTTCTTGTTCCTTTCTGTTTTTTTGGTGTTCAACCGCACATGTAATAAACTCGTTTACCCCTCTCACATATGCGTCATTGGCACGCAAATTGTACATCCATGTTTGACGATCCATGTATAACTAAGTAAGCACAACGATTGTACAGATAAAACAGATGCGGACAAACAATAGTTCAAGCATACATACTGATATTTTAAACAATGCCTGTAATAAATGTATTATTTTAATTAACAATGACTTACACTACAAAGCTGCTTGCCGGGCCGGAGACACAGAAGAAAGAAACCTGCAAAACTCAGCCAAGCAATCCGCCGAAGACGAACTAGCTCTCTCTCCTCTCTTACGAACCCAACGTAGAAAAAGTTTTAACTTATCTACTTTAATACTAATATTATAGAATATGCGTCGGCACTTTAAAAAAAGCGACACAAATTCGTTATTAATTTATTTTTTAATTATTTTTATAGCTTTTGCGTCGGTCCTTTAAAAGAACCGACGCAAATACTCCAAACTATTTGCGTCGGTTCTTTAATCTAAGAGATGCAAATCTGTTATTAATTTATTTTTTAATTATTTTTACAGATTTTGCGTTGGTCCTTTAAAAGAACCGACGCAAATACTCCAAAATATTTGCCTCGGTTTTTTAAACTAAGTGACGCAAATGTTGAACTAACTTATTTTTTAATTATTTTTATAGATTTTGCGTTGGTCTTTTAACAGAACCGACACAAATACTTTTTGTTTTATTTACTATAATGCCACTGCGCTACTATATGCAATAGTTCTATTAAAGAACTGACGCAAATAAGGCGACACATAAGATAGTTTTTGTACTAGTGAAAAATGTATCGATGACATGATAATGTTATAAAAAAAATATAAATTTCTCAAGTTTCTATTAATTTAAGAGCAATTTGATCTCGTAGATTACTCATATACAAAATGCCCTGAGTACCCCATTGAGCTCCATTTATTTCTTCTTGATTCTTTTCATGCTCTTCTTCTTCTTCTTCTTCTTCTTCTTTGTTTCGGTCACATCGGGCAAATAACTCATCAGGAAGATTCTCTTTTCTTATAAGATTATGAATTGCAAAACAAACCATAACTATGTCTTGTTGCACTCGAAAAGAGAATGGAGTCATTTGTTTTAAAATTGGAAATATTTTCTTTAATATGCCATAAGCACGCTCAATAACATTTCTGGTTTAGCATGAGCATGGTTGAGTTTTTCTCCTTACTCAAAGCACGTCGACGTCGAAAATTAGATAACCAACATCTAATATTACAATACGGAGACAAGAACACTTGAGTATTAGTGTATGCGACATCACAAAAAGATAATATTTATCTACAATTACAAATAAAAATCATCAACATTTAAATATTTAATTGTATAATAAATTATTTAGCATATGTAGAAATAATATAAGACATCGTACGTGGAGGAGGAAATGGAAAACCAGAAGTTTGATCGAAAGCGACGTGTGAGGATTCTAGAGTCATGGGCTATTCCTTCCCTCCCGGCCCAGACGAAAGTAAATATCATATTAAAGTCACAAATTCCTATTACATTTTGATAGTATTTTTTGACCTTTCCTCGTCCTCTATAACGAGCTTGTTGATCATTTGGAATAACTGCATGTATAAGTGTACCATCTAATGCACCAACAACTCCCTACATGAAATAAATATCTTCTCATTTTTGTCAATATGACAAAAAATATAATATTAATAAACTAAATCAAATAAAATTAGTAAATATATAGAGAAAATGCGAGATTGAGTCGTGTTTTATTTGATATACCATTGGTGGATAATAACGGGTTTGCCATTGATGATAGGCTGTGTTTGAACAATGATCTGGAGTGTGGTGACACTGGGTTCTATAAGATCACCGTAATTATGGAGTATCACATAATTGAAATGTCAGAACAAAAGAACGCAAAAGAAACCAAATGTGAGTTGTCTGGTATGAGACTTATTAAGGACAATTATACTAGTTTTGCAGAGTGGTTGAAATCTCCTTGTGATGCTATGGATTGGTTAAATAATCTAGCAGTGGTGTTATGAAGTCTTGCGGTTGATCACGTGGTACAGAAACTTGAGCCTAGGACCAAGATATGCATCTTACTTGGTTTTACTTATTGTGTGGAATGAAATATGATTTCTACATTGCCTTATTCGGTAGTTTCTTTGGATGCTATGAAGAAACTAAGAAACTAGTGGAGTTGGTTATTACTCAAGATATGTGGCTTGACTTGAACATGGATGGGAATGAGTTTTTTTCATTGGCTTACTCGAGTGATTCTCTTGGTGCTAAAGGGAATGTGAAGTTGGATATTATTTCGGAAGTGAGAGTTGGTAAATCGTTAGTCTGGTTGGGGCTAGAGTAAGGTAACTTCAACTTGTGGACTGAGATAAGGAGTTGAATCACTAGAGTGTGAAGTTGTGTATGGAGAATTTGAGCCAAGGTATAGATTTGAAAGGAATTGATATATCAAATTGATTATTTGGAGAAGTTCTGTTCGAAATTTGTTCACAAAATTAGGTCGCAGGGGCAGTGTACGGGCGGTCGTGCAAAACCGCATGGTCGTGCACTAAGTTTGGAGGAAATAATGGCTTCGAGAGTTGCGCACTACTAGGCCATGCAGAAGTGCACGATATCAGGTAATAGTTTGAGTCTTTTTCTTTCCTGTTTCGACTTGGTTTCTTAGTGCAACTTGATGGTTAAGTTACAATGTTCATGTTCTAATTCTGAATAGGTTTGTAACTTGTATAAATAGACTTGATATGCTTATTTGATTAAGAGAGAGAAGATGTTCTTCAAGATGGGTTAGAGAGGTAGTTTGTATCTCTAGTTAATCTTGTGAGATGGTGTTTGCTTTTTCTTGTTAACAATTGAGTGAGTGAGCTTGGGCTACCTTGAAAATTCTCTGGTTGATATTTTTTTTTCTCTCTTCTTGTTCCCATGATTTTTCTCGAAATTGTGTTTTCCACGTTAAATCTTGTGTTGTTCTATGATCTTTTATCTTTTTTATTGATTGTGTGTTTGTTGGTTTTGCTTCCTTTGTGGTGTCATTTAATATATTTTATAACAAATTGGTATCAGAGCGCACATGCGTGATGATAGTAGAAATTCATACTTGAGGGGGAGTAATAAACGATTGGGATGCACTTGTGAAGGGGTAGAAGGTTGATCGCAAGCCCACATGCGTGATGAAAGTAGAAATTCACACTTGAGGGGGAGCAATTGACGATTGGGATGCACATGTGAAGGGAGAGCAATGTTGAGATTCACATGTGAGTGCCTTTCATCGCACATTAGTTGCAAAATGTGAATAAGAATGCTTAATATACAAAATTGTGGCCTGAACTTAATACTGTCAGATTTTGGGTCAAAAATGAGTTCAAGATTGTATATGGAATGTGTTCTAGTCCCTGGTCTCCCCAACACATGTAATAAATAAAATAATGAATTTGCAACACAATATTTTTCATTGTGTTGATGTTGATGTTGAAGTTGAGTACCACACATTAACATCATCTAATGATGCTCAAGATTTTCTTCGAATTGAATAAGTCAATAAACATCAAATTTTCTGTTTTCAAGCTAACATATTTGGATCTAGATTAATGTTTTAAATATCGATTATCTGATTTTTGTGGTTGAGTGGAAACAATTGCATTTGCATGCTCCCAAGATATTTCCCAAACACCTCTGTCTAAATTAGAAAAAATAAACATTAAATGAATATTCAACATCATATTTTACATATAATAATTATTTATTCACAAAATTAGTTATTCAGAATATTTCATCAACTCCAACAAAGTTGCTTAGGCATTCAATGGCAGTGGCCAAAGTCATTTAAACGAAACGAATACACATGATTAAGCTAGACACACATATCTTACTAATCATTATAAACTGAACTTCTTATCAACTTCATCTAAATTTTTGAGGGACAAATCATACACCAATCCATATATGCCAATCTCATTTCTATCTACTTGATGCAAACCAATAAGAGGAGATTATTATTAACTTGGACTAACATTTGCATCTTTTAGCAGCAGCACCAGGAACAGTTGTGCACTAGCTTCAAATGTTGACAAGGTGATGATTGTCTTTGTACTCACCAATTAGCGACAAAACAGTCGCTGCAATATGTTTCGGGCTCAAGCCAGCCTCTTCAATTTGATCACTCTGAGCTCCATGATCGATATATCGATCAGGAAGCATCATTGCCCTCCACTGCGTGATATTGAACACAAAAAAACAATCAGTGTTCATAACTCATCTGAAAAATAAAATTTTGAAATGACTTTCTTTTTTTAACAAAATGAGATTTGATTCCTTAACCTCAAATTTTTGAAACGATGAATCAAGTGCTACCATATTTTTTTTTGAGAATGATATTTCCACAAATGATTCTCAATCCATAAATGTGGGACCGCACATGGAAATATTGAAATATCAATTCTCTTTTAATATTTGAAATGATCATTACCTTAAGGTTTCCATCAAGTAGTCCATTCAAGCCCAAGAAATGGGAGACATGAGAACCAAATCCTCCAATTGATCCTTCTTCGACAGTGACAAGGACCTCGTGTTCTCGAACCAAATCTCTAATCAAATCTCCATCAAGAGGCTTGCAGAAGCGTGCATCGGCCACAGTTATCGAAATGCCAATCTCTTGAAGGATCTTTGCAGCAGCTAAACAGTTCTGTACAATTGTTCCGTATCCCAATAAGGCAACTCTGCTTCCTTCCTTTACCACCCTTCCTTTCCCAATCTCGAGAGGAGTTCCTTTGTTGTTTGGTGGAAAAACAGAACCAATGCCATTTCCTCTGGGATACCTGAAACAACTCGGACGATCATCGATTGCTGCAGCTGTGGCAACCATATGCATAAGTTCACTCTCGCAAGATGGAGCCATGACCACCATGTTTGGTAAACATGCCATGAATGTGGTGTCAAATGCCCCACAATGGGTTGGACCATCTGCACCAACTAGGCCTGCTCTGTCCATAGCAAATCTAACTGGGATTTTTTGAAGATCTACATCATGAACTACCTATACATTTAAATGTTAAGTAAACAAAAAAAAATTATGGATACGCAAAAATTCAAATAATAAATTCTTAGTTTATTGGGTTTATATAATGAACCCAGAAAAAGTAGCACGCCCAAAAGTCGTTGAGGTGATGTACCTCAACGACTTTTGGTAATCTCAGTTACTACTTTTTCTGGTGCTATAACACTGTCGTATTTTAATACCTGATCATATCCTCTTTGTAGGAAAGAGGAGTAAATAGCACAGAAAGGTTTGAGACCTTCAGTTGCCAAACCGGCTGCGAATGTAACAGCGTGCTGTTCTGCTATGCCAACATCGAAACATCGATCAGGAAAATGTTTCTGGAATGAGTTTAGTCCAGTTCCTCCTCCCATGGCAGCATGAATAGCTACAACTTTATCATCACTCTCTGCTTCAGCAATCAATGAATTTGCAAAGTACTGGGTGTACGAAAGCGTAGGAGCTTTGCTCTTCAACTGCTTCCCAGTAGAAGGATCAAATTTCACCACACCTAACAATAACAAAAAATTACTCACTTAGCCAAAGCTACATTCTCAACAAGAACTTTTGTTTTTTTTTAATCAAAAGATATATGTGAGCATGATTATGCTATGTACCATGCATTTTATCGGCGGCGATTTCAGCAGGAGGGTAGCCTTTTCCTTTCTCAGTGATGATGTGAATGAGAACAGGGCCTGGTGCGGGCATGGACTTAACCTTTTTGAAGATGTATACAAGGTCTTGTACACTATGGCCATCCACAGGACCTATGTAATAGAGTCCTAGTTCCTCAAACAGAGAAGCACCAACACCCCCAGCCGCTCCTCTCACATATGAATCAAATTTTGCAGCAATTTCATGTGCTTGGTCACCCATTTGTCTTGTCATGCCCTGTTCATCAATCTTTTTAGTGAATATGAATAATGAGAAATTGAATATAATTTAGATATCTTGATCTTCAAGCAAAAGTTGGTAGGTATGAAAAATCTATATAAATTATGTTGTGGTCAAAAGTTTTTGTAGTAAACTATAAATTAATAGTAATTGTATCAACAAAATGGATCAACTAAATTGAAATAAAAGAGTACCCATATAAGTTAATTAGGATATATATCAAAATACTCCGTGTAATAGATAGATAAAATAGATGTTGAATATAATTCGGTCTATTTGTTTTAACTTAAAATTAAGAAATTTTAGATTCTGACAGGATAAATTATATTATCAAAATCTACAATCTCATAAATTTAAGCCGAAACAAACATGTACCATGTATGTGATGGAGGATGAAAAGAATTGAACATACTTTTGCAGCTTCACGGAGTTGACGGAATTTTTTACTGGAGTGTAGCCTTGTTAGAGCTCTACTTAAAGCACCGACGGGGGGAGCAGGACCGTCAAGGGTGGCTGTGGGTAAGGAGACTTGCCTATTGTCATTTAAGACGATGATGAGATTGGAGTCGAGGTAACCGGCATTGTTCATTGCTTCATACGCTTGTCCTGCCGTCATGGCGCCGTCGCCTATGACGGAGATCACTGTGTTGTTCTTCCCTAACAAGTCTCTGCCAACAGCCATTCCTGTACGTACGTACAAAAACAGCTCATCACATCCATCACTTCAAATTAATTAAATACTACTCCGTGCGTACATCATATCAAAATGCATGTCATGTTATTTAGCGATGGTATATAGTACTAATGTCGAGTGTAAGTGTGACTAGCTACATCCTCTTTAAATATTCTCCATCGTCTACGTGTTCATTAATTTTATTTATGATCGATCCACTTATATATATATATATATATATATATATATATATACTTTGAAATAATTAATGACTATACTGATAACAATATTAAAGTCGGATAATATTTTATAAATTTTATATTATTGTTTAAAATTAAAGATATATCAACAAGTTAACAGGTAGAATATATCTCAAGTGAAGCTGTGGAAGGGAGTAGTAACATGGAAGACCGGAGACACCTAAAACATTTTCCCTTTACCTCCTTTCTTAAGAAGCAAGAATCATAGAATTGGGCTATTGGGCTTTGTTTGTTATACTGATACTAACCGTAGCCCAGTGGATATTAGGTCCTTCTAAGTGGCCCACAAAAAATGAAACCTTGTTATGGAAATAAAGTGCCATTATATTTGTCTTAAATGGATATCAAAAATTCATATTATCTATTTCTTTATTATCATTATTTTTTTATGGTCATAATTATTACTCACTCCATTCCTAAATTAAAGATACATTTTTATTTTTGGACGATAAAAAATAATGAAGTTCTTTTAAGTATCATTCCACAATTTAACTATTTTAATTAACTCCACTACATCAACTACTTAGTGGTCTCTAATATAACTTCTACGACTATTAAATAACATGATAATAAGGATATATTTGAAACATAAAATTTATATTTAAAAATTATAATTTTAGAACCATATTTCTAATTTTAAAACGGAGAAAATATTATTGATGGTCGTAACTCATAGTGTAGTATGTAGAACTTAGGAATAGGGTCTAAGTATTATAAGAGGGCATAATCTACTATTTTTACTCTGATGTTGTTATCGTTAATCAAATCAACGAATCATTAACCTTTACAACTTTTACGTCGGTATAAGTAAGTTAATATCAAGTGAACCATCAATGAATTATTCACATTTGATCATTCTAGAAAATATAAATCGATTTCTTCAAAATAAGTACTATTATACAGAGTTTGTTATATCAATATTAATTATTTATAAACCAAAATTTGGAATCAATGCGAAAACATTTGCTCAATCTTTACGGACGTTAATCTAATACATAGATTCTTAAACATTACTCAACAATAATTTATGAATCTGTCTGCCTTTTCAATCTTCAACAACTTACAATTTCTAATTAATTTGAACGGATTCAAGCATTTTACATAAATAACCTTTTGAGGAGGATGGACTAGTAGTTGGAAGACTTGATTATTAGCAAATGATGGGCGAGGACGTACATTAGGACCACCTTTATAGAAAAATGCTGACAACTTCTAAAAAAGATTTGGCCTTGCTCACGTGTTTCACGTGGGTGAATACCAATTACTATCCGTCCCTTCCTTTTCTTCTTCTCCTTTTATGTATCTTTTTTTTTTTTTTTGTTTAATTGATCTATAATAATGTGATCGTAAAGTCCAATTTCATTCACAAATTTTAATGTACTTTTGGTTTCAGAATATAAGGATTATTGAAAATGATGAACCAACTCCACGTGATTTATTGCCTAAATCATGTACAAGTTATTACAATGTGATGTAATTAACCTTATTAAAAATTTGAGGAGTTTTCTAGCTAATTGCATTTTGTATATATCATGCCAATTTTTATTCGAGAACTACTTTTGATTTTAATATTCATAATAATAGGAGACATTAATTTTTATTTTCTCCTCGGAAATAAACACTTTTATTTTTTTTTTATCCCTATGAACGAAATAGAATAAGTCGTAGTAAAATTTTGTTAAGAAAAAGTAAGTGGGTACTAAGGCGTTAAATGAGTTGAGTCAAACTTGAGTCGAGTTTAATCAAATATGTTTATAAATTAAAGAGCTAAGTCGAGACTAACTCGAGTTAAGTTTAATCAAATATATTCATAAACAAGATGTGTTGGACTTGAAATCCTTAACGAATAAAAAATTGTGCTCAAGATCGACTTGGTTAATAATTTGAGTGAGTTGACCTGAGCCGAACATGAACCGAACAATATTATAAATTAGTCAAGCTTACTAGAATTTTTCGAATTCAATCCGAACCGAATTGAGTTTGAAATATTTAATGAACGAAAAATTATGTTCAAAGTCGAATCATTTATTTTCGTGAGTCGAGTAGAACAAAGTTTAGACAATCCAAATACGAGTTTGTTCACAAATGACTTGTGTCACGGTCGATGTGAAAGGAAGGAATATTTTATAATTGTGTATCACGTTTTTGCATAAGGGACAAGTGAAGTCAAGTTCTCACGTAATACGACCAACTCCTCGACAGCTAATAATCGATCGGTGACAAGCTGTCCTACATATGATTTACTCCTGGAGAAGAGTAAATGATTTTTACATATCTTGTGTCTTCAATGGATTTTTTAACTAATTGGAGTCATGATAAGAAGAGTTATATATATTAATTAATTTTAAGCAAAAGTTTGATTATTTTGTAGAAATAAAAAGCAACTTTCTTTTAATATATATAACACGTATAGAAAATGTCCAAATCAACAAGTTTTATATAAATATTAAGATATAATTAATAAATTATTTATGATTCTATAAAAAATAACATAGTATATGCATGTATGGAAGATGTAAAAAGGTACCTAAGCCGGCGGAAATGCTAGTAGAACTGTGGCCAGCTCCAAAGGCATCATGTGCACTCTCATCCCTCTTGGGAAAGCCAGCAAGTCCACAAGTTTGCCTAATTGTGTTCATTCTCGATCTCCTCCCTGTTAGTATCTTATGCGGATACGCCTGCATATATATATATGCCCACAACATTTACATAAATAAAAAATAAATAATAAAGAAGAAAAGCCATAGTTAGCTGATGCAAAGATGATTAGTAGTCATGTAAATCTCGGGCGTCCGACTTCACTTCAGTAAGCCCAAACTTGAAGGGTTACTTCGAAACGGTCTAACGATCGATACTTATTACGGCTGTGCCATGACGTAAGTTATTTTTTGGCCATTCAAGTTGGTTAATATTTTATTTTAAATTTTTTAGATAATATTATGGCATTTTCATAACTATGAAATGGTATAAAATGTTTTTTGTTTATACAGCGTAATATGCAGAAAATAATACGGTTGTGTACGTAATGATTAATGTGTGTATATATATATATTACCTGATGGCCGACATCCCAAATGACCTTATCTTCAGGTGTGCTAAAAACATGGTGAAGTGCAACAGTTAGCTCAGCCACACCTAGGCTTGAACTCAGGTGTCCACCTGTCTTCGAAACTGAATAAACTATCTCTTCTCGGATCTCATCCGCCAACTTTTCAAGCTCCTGTTTATTATTTTTATATATATAATCCAAATTAAACCATATTTGCATTAATTGTATGAATTTCAATAATCACATAACAAGAAATTACTAGAGTCAATTACTCCTCAACATATATATGACCAAGTCACATTTTTCTTTTTTTTTTTAAAAAAAGAAAAGTGTTCTACCTATTTGTAAATTTTTAGAACTTATTAGTTGATTTAACTATAATTATTATAAATCATTTAAATTTAACCACTGATTAGTAGCGTCTTGACTCAGATTTCAACAGATCAGACAAATTAATAAGATCAATCCAACAGGCTCAATCCAACGCAGTCCTTCAACATATATTGGATTAACTAATAATTTTTAAATTGCATAGATGTTAGATCTAATTAAGAGAGTCATAAAAAAATTCTAAGATATTTTATTTTTTTAAAGATTATACATTTTTAAAATTTTAAGTTAGTTACTCTCTGGTTGAAAGGCTACAGGAAGTACTCTGAATACATGACTTTGACAGTAAACCAATTTTTAATGACGCTGTTTATGGTTGTACTTCGTATGTACGTAGTATCATTTTATTTTACTTTCATTTCTGTTTAAAGGAAAGAAGGTCCACCATAGTCCCAATATGGCACGATTTAAACGTTTGGGAAAAGACATGCATATCAACCGTTATTTGTCAAAGGCTAAATTTTTAATTGTACTTCAGAGTTTAATTGATTAATTATTTCTATATATGTGGACTCCATATTTTTAAAGGTATTTAAATAAAATTTAAATTTTAAAAACATATTCGAAGTGTATCCTGAAAACTATTTCTTCTAAACTATATCCGAAAACTTCTTCATGTTTTTTTTTTATTTTTTCATAATGCACCACTTTCTTATAAAAATTATAGGGTGCGGTTACAGATTCTATATATTTTGTACTCAGAAATGAATGTATTTTTAGGATACAAAATTTTTATTTGCACACCAAATTTTGATAAATTGTTTTTATGTGTACCTCAAAATTTTGAAAAGTTGTAATTATTGGTCCAAACTTTAACTTTTAACAAATATATGAATGATATTTTGAGTTAATAAGAACATAACAAGTGTTTTTTTTAATACAAAGAAAACGATTGAACAGTGGTCTATGCTTTGAGAGGTACAGGGGTCAATTACAAATATAATTTTCAAAAATTTTGTTCTTGCCTCTCCGGAAAAAAAAACATGAAACCACAAAATATAAGAAAAATATGTTAATAATTGAACTTTTAAAATACCTCCTAAGTCATTTTGTTGAAAATTCATAATATGGATTTTAGCATTGTTATTGTCGTTTAATCCTTTTTAATTTTGTGATCAATTTTAAAGCCAGAATCCTTTCCTTTATAAATTTTTTTTACAAAATATAAGAAAATTACTTTAATTTTATAAAATTCTCGTTATGACATATTTCTCCATATATCATAATTTACGTGACACATGCTTTTTCACGTGAGTATTGACTGCAAATCGACCTAATAGTAATCTTGAAATGTAGTTCCAATTCTCAACTTAGTGTGAGTTCGACAAAACAAAAAACAACCCAAAAATAAGTTACCCTTTTGATTTTCAAATGCTAAATTTTTCTAGAACAAAAAAGTGTT
>CM025783.1:29434566-29475704 GCA_014636745.2 Centella asiatica
CATTTTTTATAAACTATATTTCGTTTTTTATATATGTTTGTCTATTTATATATAATGAGTAAGTTACCTCATTGGAAAGATTTTTCATGTGCATAGGGTAGTTGATGGTATCCAAGATTGGAGTGTGGGGTTTGTCACCAGAGAAATTGAGACTTCTAGTGAATTGGTTATCATATTTGCCATTCTTCACAATTGCTTCTGGCTTATCTCCATTCACATGAATTCCTTTCTCCTCACTCACATTATTCTCCTTAGCAGCTCTCACCACCCCTTTGAACTGCAGATCCAGCACATAACAATACAGAATTTTTTAGAAAAAATTAAAAAATATTGAGAGAAAACTAAATATAGTTTATAAAAAATGTTAGGCAAATTTCAGTGAATAATAAGAGTGTCTAGTGTCTAGGACATCAAAGTGTGTTCTCCGACCTTTGTGGAGGTAGTACTGACTCCGTTTATCTCAGTTTAAATTTTAGAGTTTTTAGATTATGACAGCATAATTACACCGCAAAAATTAATTTAGAATCTTTTAAAGCTAAAACAAACCGCGCCACATAGAGAATGCATTTACCTACTCGTGATTATGTGAAGTTAACTAACCTGGTTGCGGTCATTAGAATGCAAATTTTGAGTGGTGGTGTTGAAGCTGCCTTGGTGATCTTGACAATGTAGAGTTGTAAAGAAACTACTTTTCAAAACGCCAAAAGAAGCAGCCATCTCTTTCTCTTTGTGCTAGAGATGATGAGCTTGAGAGGATTATAATACAAAAGTAGTTTTGCTTAATTCTCCTCAATATGAAAAAGTGGAGTTGCTCGAGAGGGGTTATATAAGGCCAATATATGTTTTTTACCTGGCCGATCTAACTAGTAATTAGTCGCAAATGTAAATTTGTGGGTCCTCCAAATCTCTACTTTTAGCACACGAGCAAACATTAACGTTTTAGTTGTATTTACTTAACTAGTTACCGAGTCCGTGAGAATTATTTTAAATATGTTTTACAAATTAATTTCTTGTAATTGTTTTAGTAAATAAATAATATATTTTAAAATGGAAAATGTTGTGTTAATTAAATACATATTTGTATTTTTTTTGAGTTAATTAAAATTTGAAATTAAATTATTAAAGCTGAATATAAATATCATAGAAGAAAAAATATTTTTATTATAAAAATTTTTATTGTATTAAATCATATATAAGTTATTTGGAAAAATTAGTTGGTTAAAATTATTATAAGTCAAAATTAATATATTTCACTTATTATGAAATTGAAATTCTCTTGCGTTTTTTTAGGCTTTGCAACATTTTTGGGATTTTGCCGTTTTCTTTAGGTTTAGGACTTTGCGGCTTTTCTTTTTTTCTTTCTTTTTTTTTTTTTTGGGTTTTGCTGCCTTTTTTTACTTGCGTTTTTTAGGCTTTGTTACATTTTTGGGGTTTTTCCGTTTTTACTAGGGGTTTGGGACATTGGGGCATTTTTTTTTGGGACTTTATGGTTATATTTTTTTTTTGGGATTTTGTTTTTGTTACATAAGAATCATCTATTTCGACTCCTACTCCTTTTTAATATAGATAGAGATGGAGGAGAGTGTTATATTTCCTAAAAAATTGCATATATTAAAATATAAAAAAAATTAAATTTGCTTTAAATTATATTGTTTTATATTGAATTGGATTGGATATTAATTTTTAATGAATTTTAATTGTTTCTTTCTTTTCCCTTTTGTAAATTTTATTTGGTTTGATAAAAAAAGTACTTTGTATAAGATAGAATAGTTTAAGAACTACGAACAGATTCTTTATTTTACGTTATTAATTTCAATTTTTTATAATTACATAGAATCCCTAATTATGATATCTGCTCCATATCGGACTCTGTATTTCGTGATATACAACAATAAGGTTCTAATATTTCAAACTTTTATTTTTTAGTATTTATATCTATGAATTACTATTTTTTTTTTAATGAAAGTTGGTATTATTAGAAATGTGATGATAAGATAGAAAAATTTTAGCAACAAATTTTAGAAATTATACAAATGTAATTCTTTTTATAGGATGGACTTAATTTTCAAATATAACATTTTTAACAAACAAAAAAGTATATAATTATTAATATAATCTATATTAGCATGAAAGAAAAAAATTACAAATTTTTTAATTTATGTTAATTACCATTTTAAAAGATTTTATAAATATTAATTTTGTAAGAAAAGTTAATTACCATTTTGAAAGATTTTATAAATATTATTCTTTTTAGTAAAATATATGTTTTAAACATGTGCTTTAATTCAGTAGACATTTTTCATTTTAATTCAGACTCACTAAAATTCACTTAAGATAAAAGTGGCTGCGTAACTATTTTCTTCTATGTATCTCTTTTTGCAATATTCTTTTATAACTTTTATAAGATTATTAATGAGCGTTGGATGATTTAATTATATATTAAATATGAATGAATATATACGATATAGCTTGTGTTATTTCGAGATGAGTATTTATAAGGGGATCTCAAATATAATTTGTTGTTGCACCCCTGCTTATATTATCTTTGCTTAAACTTTCATTATGTGTTTAATATATAAGAATTGATGATGTAATATAGTCCTTACTTAGACAATGTAAAAGGACTTAGAAAAATATCTAACATGTTAGGTGGATATAATTTGTAGTTAAGCAAGTACCTTTGATCACCATTGAAGTCTACTGATAAGCTTGCTATGAAGGATTCTGAAGACGAAGAATTTTCCAAGTTTAGTCCTGCTTAGAATGGAAATAAGCAAGGACTAGTAAGCAAGATCCTTTGCTTATCAAAGTGAAGATTGTCAGAGAAGCTATCTTATTCCCTGCTTAGTCAACTTCTAGAAATCTCTTCTGAAGGGCACTAGAAGACAGAAAAACGGCTAACTTTTTGAACTAAGCAAGGACTGCTGAAAATGTACAAGTCACATCAAGGACAGTACACTCCAACGGATCTATTTCAAATTTCCAACGGATAGATTCTTTGGAGGAGTATAAATAGAAGTCATAAATTTCATTTATGACTAACAAATGAACCAACTACCTCTGAGCAAAAATCTCTGACATCTTAAAGACTACAGCAAGACATCGTAAAGCTTGAACAAGTGCTATCTATCTGCTCAACCAAGGAGCCTTCTACTTGAAGATAGCAAGCAAGATTCTCTGAAATCTTCTTAGTGTCTGTGTGACAATTGGACTAAGTGTCCTGCTAAAGTGGTCTAAGTGACCCATTGTAAATTGGACTAAGTGTTCTCTTGCTGATTGTTCTGTGTGAACAGATTATAGTGATAGCATTCTCAAGTAAAAGAGAAGAAGAGTGGCGTATGATTATTCCGAACCACTATAAAAATTCTATCTCTTCTCCTACTTATCTTTTATATTGCTTACTTGTTTTGCTGTGCTTTGCTTTAGTCTTGCTGAACTTGTTCAACAAAGACTTACTATCTTTGCTACTTCAAGCCATTAACTTTTGATACAAAATCTAAGGGGTTCCTTGCTTAAAACAATTCCGCTGCTAAATTCTTTGAAAATCATAAGAAACCTTTTTATAAGCAAGAAGATTTTTAATTCAGTAAAGTTTTCTAAGTAAGACTTAATTTTTGAAAAACACTATTCAACCCCCCCCCCCCCCCCCCCCCCCCTTCTAGTATTTTTTACCCTTTGGGACGTAACATAATTTATAAATTATTTGCAGAATTAATAAATAAGACAAATTATATCAATCAATAAATAATAACTTTTATTGATATTTTAATCTGAATTACAACATGATAATCACAACTGTTAATACCAGCTTCTTTACTCTGTTCAGTGATGAACAACTACAATCTAAAAAGTAATTTATAGTTTCTCAAGTTCTAAGAACTTGCTGCTTTGTATCTCTCTCTCTCAATATTTTAACTCTCTATTTCTTTTGATATAATTTCTCTCTTTTTGTAAATCAATTATAGTTACTATCTCTCAATTTTTCTCTCAATGTGTATAGAGATATATTTGATGCTCCAAGATATGAGATGTATTCTGAGATGTGTTCTAAGATGTATGTTCTCAAAGATGTTTTACCTCAGCTACTCTGTGTTTCTATTTATAGACACAACTCCTTTGTTCTCCAAGTTTCTTCTTTAAGTTGCCTCCAAAAATATCTTTGATGTTTTTTAGCTAATTGCAGCTCTACTATATAACTTCTTTTTTGCAAAACCTTTCTTGCATGCCAATGTACTATGCAACTTCTTTGGTACACACTCTCTTCTTATTGTACCAGCTCCCTTATTTTATTCTTAGAGTTCTTAGGATAAGTTATCTCTGTAGAATTTGTATTTGTATAACTTATCTCTTTAAGTTTCTTTGGTTCTTGTTGGACCAACTTCCTTATTTTGCTCTTCAAGTTTGTATAAGTTATCTCTACAGTTTATACACCTACTATATATTTGTATAACTTATCTTCTTGAAACTTCTTTGATAGCTAATCTCTCTTTATTGGACCACCTTCGTAATTTTAATTTCACAGCCCTAACCGAGTTAGTGAACTATTGCAGTCATACGTCATCCCATATGCCATCTTCAATCTCTATTGATGATCATTTATACTCTGATAACCATTTAGTCTCTGATGAGTTAATTTTGAAGTCTCTGATGGTAATTTAGTCTCTGATAGACTAAACACTTTAGTCTCTAAAAGTACAATTCTGTAGGTGAGTTGCATATTTGCTTTGAGCTTTCATTTGCTAGTATATACCATCATTATGTGAAGAGATATTATATTTTGAGTGGATAATATCATCTGATGATATGTTACACCTGAAAATGGCATTATCCACTGCTGAACTAATTCTACAAATTAGTCTCTGATGATGTTAGTAATTATCTACTGATGGCTTATCCACTGATGAACAACTTTATTCACTGCTGCAATTGAACTATTGATAAGAGTTTAAGTTTAGTTCCTCCGACAATCCTAAAGTTCAGTTCATTTCAAACTTCAATCTCAGTTCAGCACAAGTTCAGTTCATCAATCTTGAATCTTAGTTCATCAACTACTGCTACAAAATTCTCAAGTTCATTATACAAAATCTAACATGTGTTTGCTGAATGAACATATGTTTGCAGAATATCCTTTGACAACTGTTGTGATGATTTATCCTCTAAATTATCTTCTGATGTGCATTTTACATTATCAGAGGATAACTTTCACTGATTTGTCTATTAGCCACTGATGAACAGTTTACACTGTCAGAGGATAATACTTGGACAAAACCAGCTGCAATTTCAGTTTTAGTACAATTACAAAAATTTAACAATTCTAAGCGTAATACATCATCATCAATTGCTATAATTCCTAACAGGTTGTGATCCACTTTGACTTAATTAATGTTATCCATGTTATTAGGTTAGTCCAGATAAACCTATGAGAGCTAAAGTCCAAGAACGAAACCTTCTAGAAAAATTTAGATATAGACACTAAGTGGTGTATTTATACTAGATATTTATACCAATCCAAGATATGATCAAAGGTCTAATTCATAATTATGGTCTACTTATATTCTTCAGCTACTAAAAATAGATATTTTTGTAGGTTAAATATCTATTTTCGACCTGACCATTGGTCTCACTAGTTATCGACTACCTCTTCTAAAAAGTGAGGATGTTAGAGTTTTGAACTTTGCAGGTTAATAAAAAACAACCCTACAAGGTAGTTGATGAGTGTGTGAATTAGTTTTTAGGCAATGGTTTCCTATGTAACTAAAAATAAAAATAGATATTTTCGTTCTTTTATCTGGTACGCAATCTTTATTAATTTAATTACTCTATCTCTCTCTTTCAAACAAAAAATTACTTTCACATCAGAAAATCTTCCACAAATTACAGTTTCACCCCTTAGAAGATTTTTTTACAAGTTTCACAGAGAACACGCAATGTTGATCGGCGTTTCACTTTTACCGTGAAAGATTTGACACATCAATAAATGTACAACTTTAAAATATAAACCAAATTTTGTAAAGTCATTTTCCTTTTTATGAGATTAAGATGAAACTATCAAATTAGCTTTACTTGAGAAATTTATTAAAATATTTTTATTACACTGATCAAAATTAAATTAATTCAAATAAGTTTGATAATAAATAATTAATTAAGTAAATTGACATTATATTCTAAAATAAAAAGTAATACACTTAAATATTAATAAAATATTTTGAAAAAATAATAAAATCAAAGCAACTCCTGACTTGCATAAGTTACAAGCTAGTTAATTTAAAATTGAAATGCGGAAAATATCAATAGAACACATGTATTAACCTTTCAAAAATATTTGAAATATATAAATAAAAAATAAAAAATAAAAAATACAACTAAAACAATAAATAAAAGTTATATCTGTATATGATATAACTAAATATATTTACATATACTAAAATTAGAACTAAAAGCATGTTAAAACAATATATTCTATCTTATATACATGCATGCATGCACACACACACACACACACACATATATGGAGGTTGATCCATGGTTTGCATTAGTTATGTATCTCTCATAACTAACTTATTTCACACTGTTGGATCAATAATCGAATGATTGAAAAAAAAATTGTTATACTGCCACTATTAGAAGCGTCCACGCCACTAATTGTGACATACATATATATATGTGTGTGTGTGTGTGTGTGTGTGTGTGATCCACGCTACTAATAGTGACGTCTATTTTTTTTTTTTTTGAAAAGAGGTAAAACAAATATTTTCCAACAATAACCGCCACTATTAGGGACGAATATGGTTGATGTTCTTAATTTAAAAAAAAAAAAAAAGAGGTATAGACACAATGTATTGGTAGTCAGTATTAGGGTTTTTTCAGATTTCAGAAAAATCTGTCTCCATGCCTCTTCTTACTTTGTTTCGCTTCGTCTAAGTTTTTCCTTGTCTTGTACATTCTGAGTTCATCTATTTTCTCTTGGTACATTTTCTCGATGTCTTCCTTTAATTTTAACATTAAATTAGATTATGCATCTATAGTTTAGGTCGGTTCTTTCATCGTGTCAAAGTTGACGAAAAAAATCATTTATCTAGTATTGTGTTGATTGATTCTAGAAGTATAATTGCATACAATAATTTTGGTGATGTTGTGGCATTTGATACTACGTACAACACAAATATGTACAAGATGCCTTTTGTTCCATTCATAGGGGTTAATCATCACTATCAGTCAATTTTATTTGGTTTTGCATCGCTAAGAGATGAGACTAAAGATACATTTGTATGGTTTATGGAGACATGAGTAGAAGCGATGGAATACAAGGCACCTCTTACAATCATCACTGATCAGGATAAAGCGATGTCAAATGTGATTGCAAAGGTATTCCCTAATGTATGTCATATTTTATGTCGTTGGCATATAAGTCAAAAAATATTTTAAGTCAAAAATTTTTGAAAAATTGCATAGGTTTATGAAAAAAAAAAACCCTACATTCAATGATGATTTTAATAGATATATTTATTTTATTATATGACAACCACTTGGAGGAGTGAGTTAATGAATAATTTTTTGACGAATATGTGAATTCTAGTACAGGTTTTGAAGAATTTGTTGTGACATCCCCGATGGGACGGAAATAACAAACTCACATTCATAACATGACCTGGAATAGAGTATACCCAGCAACTATTACAATTATTGTGTCAAAAGGTTTTAACAATAGATAACATAATATGTTCAATACTAAAATATCAAAACTGGGTTTGTACTTAAGAGCCCTTGACAGCCAGTCCTACCGGTACATCTTTTCCTTACCCTATGAACTTTCATCTTTCTTGTATTTAACTGAAAAAGAATCAAAGCAAGTATGAGCGACGAATGCTCAGCAAATAATATACTATAAGACAAGTGAGAAGAATAAAATTTTTGTACCTACTTTAAGTAATCCATTTCATGGTGACGTCGAAGATTTGAATAAATTAAAGAGTTCAAATAAGTGGATTCCCGACGTAGATGGGGTGAATTCATATCCTCAAATGAGGGAAGATTGACAATTAATGCATCTGAATAAAATTTCACATAAGCATCTGATGACTTTCAGTCCATGACTTACGAGATCGCCTTAACTCTATTTAGTACTAAGACTTACTCGGAGTACTTCTTACCATTTGACGATAGCAGGATAAGGCTATCTCAATAAGGTTTGTGGTGTACATACGTATGACACTTAAATTAGATATAATTCCATCTACAGGGCCCGACATAATAGAATAAACTATTCCCAAATTCTGGGTATTCCCTCATTAGCTTATATAGTGGATTAATCCTAATACCTCAATGAGGTTCATTATATAAAAACATAGATGATTTCATAAGAATGCAAAAGTATAGCATTAGAAAAGCTAAACTGAATCAAATAACTCAATATATCATGTATTGTCATGAAGTAGATAGGATGCTTGCAACTGGATACAAGTAATCAATCATTTAACAATAAAATCTTAGCTCAAATTGAATAAATAACTTTTATCCTCTATCAGTACGTATATGAAACAATCATGTATATGTAAAAATAAAAGTTTTAAACATTTGTATATCATAACAGAACATGTGGTTAAACAGATCGAATCAGTTGATCATGCGTTTAATTGCAATAAGCATTAGATTTCATAAATGCTTGAAAAAATAGATGTACTATATGTTGACAAAATAATAGATATATTACTTGCATTGATCAGGATGATAACTTATATTTGGTTCAAGTGCTTCTGTGAGATCTGTTTTTGATCCATAAATGATCAAAACTTAGAATTATAGCTATCTCTAAGGTAATAAGACTTATTTAATGTCTATCAGATTGTATATTATATAATTTATTATGAGTGTCTTATTTAGTTGTTATGCATTCCTATATTGGGAAATGTCTGAACTCAAGCTGTTCAACTTAGAACAACAAGATGTTCACTGTTTATCAACTAGTGTGCAGTGGCTGTAAATGTCAATTGTTACTGCAGAATTTCTCATTTGAGTTAAATGAAACTTTTAGTTCATAACTATTACTTTTGAATGCATTTGATGGTGATGCATACACTTGAAATTGTTAGATTTGTTATTGTATAGTAGCTACTGTTAGGTTTTATAACATTTGATGATGATTGTACCTAGAATACTTAGATATACAAATGTACAGTTAGTGCTAATTTATAGCATTTGGATTTTTGTAGCTGATAGTTTACTCTCTGATTCATGTAATTTATTTTTGTATGAGAGTAAGTTGATGTGTATTATAAGAAACTACCAGAACTGCATTAGAGAGTTCAACAAGTCAGAGATTATGTTTAGTCTATCGGAGACTAAGGCAAAAGCTTATCAGAGACTACAGCTTAAAGTGTCAGAGACTAATCTTAGGTCATCAAAGACTAAGATTAAAGCATCAGAGACTAAACTTAAGCTGTCGGAGACTAAACAGTTGATCAAAGACTAAAGTTGAAGCAGTTAGAGACTAAAGTAAAATTACTCTCTGATGTAGTACAGAGTTCTATTTGAATTAGAAGTTATCTTCGACATGGATATTGAAGAGTCATTGAAGAAGAAGCTGGTTAGAAAAATACCAGAGGAGTAATTAAGAAATATATAGCTATTCGAATTGTATATAGAAAATATATGTTGAATATGATTAGAAGCTGAATTACAATTCAGATTTGGAAGCTGTAATTAATTTTACAGAGTTGTGTTAGAAGCTGTATGATTATAAAGGTTTGTATATATACAGTACATAAATCGAAGCTGACAATTAATTTGTAATTGTTAGAATTTATAATCAATTGTTAATCAATAAAAGCAATTGTTTATAATTTTATTCTTGTTCTTGTTCTTTAATTTCCGTAAGTAGTAATACTTTGAAGAATAGGAATTTGAAAAGATTTCAAGAACTTGTATTCACCCCCCCCCCCCCCCGCCCCCCCCCCCCCCCGCCTTCTTCTAGGCATTTCACTGGGACAACAATTGGTATCAGAGCTACTTGATTGATATACTTCAATCAATAAGATCCAGAGATGGCCAATGATGAAGGAAGCAGCTCCAGCATAATGGCATATGCAGGAAGTCGTGATGGTGGAACCAGAATTCCAGTTTTAAAAAGAGAAGAATATCCAATCTGGAAACAAAAGATGTATATGCACTTGAGGGAAATCGATCCCGAATATATTAATAGGATTGAGAAGGGTCTCTATCAACTAAGGAAATTTGTTCCTTCAAAAACTGTGGAAGGAACAATTATTCCTAAACACTTTAAACTTGCTACAGAAAGTGACTATACTAATGAAGACAAGTTACAAGTGTTGAAGGATGCTAAAGTGATGAACATACTTTACAATGGATTGGATAAAAATATGTTCACAAGCATCATCAACTACACAACATCAAAACAGATCTGGGACACCATCAAAGTCCTAAGTGAGGGGACAGACCAAGTAAGAAAGAATAAAAGGTCATTGTTAACGCAATAATATGAATTCTTTCAAGCAAAGCCTGGTGAATCAATAACATCAGTTTATAATAGATTCAATGCTTTGCTCAATGGTCTGAAAATACTTGGAAAGTCCTATGACAATAAAGATATTAATACCAAATTCATGAGGGCTCTCCCACTAAGCTGGGATCCAAAAATAACTGTAGTAAGGGAAGCTCATGATTTGGATTCTCACTTTGGATAGGCTCTATGGAAATCTAAAGACTTATGAACTTGAAGTAGAGCAAAGACAAAAGATACATGGCAGAGACAAAGGAGCTGCACTAATGGTTGAGACAAAAAAGTCTCATGAGGAGCTTGATGATGAAACCTACACTGCAAGCTCGACTGATGAAGAAATTGAATCCAACACTGACGATGACATAGAGGAATTCATGGCCTTCATGGTGAAACAATTCAAAAAAATTTAGAGCTAGCAAGAAAGGGAGAAGATCATCAAGGAAACCTAACCCAAAACGAGAAGGTCAAACTGTGACCTTTGACAAAAAGAAGATTAGATGTTACAACTGTGATGGGTTAGGGCACTTTGCCAATGAGTGTAAGAAGCCTAGATCTACAGAAAGATCTAAGGAAGAAAAGAACAGAAAATTAGGGAATGACATTGCTGATAAAAGGAACAAATCAAAAAGCAAGTCATTGATTACTAAAGGCAAGGATTGGATTGACAGTGACTCTGAGGAAGAAATTGTCAACTTTGCTTTGATGGTTCAAACTTATGAGCCAAGTGATTCTGCAAAGGTATGTGATGCAATTCAGAATTTTAATGTGCTTAATTTAATTGACACAACTAGCATAGAAAGCATACAAAAAGATATGTCTGATTTGCATGTTAGTTTTAGATCATTAACCATTGAACATGCTAAAGTTAAAAAATCACATGACCAACTCTTGAAAAGAAATAGATTTCTTGAAGAGATACAAATATAATTTGATACTATCAAGTCAGAACTGGATAAAGCTCATCACATGATAGATGCTTTGAAAAAGAGGGAATATTACTTAGTCGAACAACTTGAAAATGAACAGGCTAAAATAAAAAAATGGAATCAATCCTCTAAAAAGATGTCAGACTTGGTAGGTAGTCAAATTGTAGGTCAAAAATCTGGTCTAGGTTATGATGAATACCTAGGTAAGAAAACATAAATGGAAGATCTTTTTGAAGCTGCTAATTCCATGACTAACAAGCCAATTCCCATTAATAGAATTAATTTTGTCTCACCAGTTATTGAACCTAAATTTATCAACACTCAAAGTCAACATGTCACTACAGTTATAAAGAATGATCAAAATTCAGTGAATACTGTTGAAAAGAGTGGAAGTAAAAGATTGAATATAGGATTCATGACCAAGACACAATTAAACAAAAAATTAAAAAATCTTACTGAGCCTAAGGTTGAAAAGTCAGTGGAGTCTAGCAGTGGAAGAAAGAATAGGAATGGAAAAATAGGCATCAATAAATATACTAGAATGCCTGATGCTACTAGAAAAACATGTCACATATGTGAAAATCCCAACCACATAGCTATACATTGTAGGAGTAAAAATAGAGTTCCTATAGTAGAGACTGCACCAACAAAGATAACTAAAGAAAAATCATATGTAAAAAGGTTTAACCATCTTTGCAATAATTGTGAATATTCTAAACTTGACAGTCTCTCACCTTCAAGATGCAAGACTATTGATTGTTCAATAAAAGTTAAAAATTCTAAAAGACAATCAACTCCATCTGAGTCAAGTCTTGATTCTAAAACTAGTGAGAAAGGACCCAAGAAACTCTAGGTCCCTAAAAAATTCTAACTAGTTATTCTTACTGTGCAGGGCAAAAAGAAAAAATCATGGTTCTTGGACAGTGGATGTTCAAGGCACATGACAGGAGACAAGTCCCTGCTTAAACAATATGAAGCAAATAGTGGCCCTAAGGTAACTTTTGGAGATGACAGCAAAGGCCATACAAAGGGCTATGGTAATGTTGAGTATAGAGATGTCATCTTCACTGAAGTATCACTTGTTGATGGCTTAAAGCACAATCTGTTAAGTGTGAGTCAAGTATGTGATAGAGGATTCTATGTCACCTTCAAAGAAGATCAGTGCCAGGTGTGTGACAAGGAATCTGGAAATGTGATATTGACAGGGAAAAGAAAAGGAAATTTGTATACTGCAAATCTAATCTCTTCCACTGATCAAGTCACATGCCTTTATAGCAAAGCCTCAGTTGATGAAAGTTGGCTTTGGCATAAGAAGCTCTCCCACTTAAACTTCAAAAACATCAACAATTTGGTGAGAGAAGGATTGGTAGCTGGCATTCCTCAATTAGAATTTACACAAGAAGGGTTGTGTGATTCATGCCAGAAAGGAAAACAAAGAAGTGTGTCATTCAAGAGCAAACTAGCAACATCAATCACTGACCCTTTACAGTTATTACATATGGACTTATTTGGTCAAGTGAATGTGATGTCAATATTAAGAAACAGATATGCTTTGGTTATAGTGGATAATCACACAAGGTATACTTGGGTAAAATACCTTCATTCAAAAGATGAAGCTGCTCAGTTGATTATTAATCATATCAGGAAAGTAGAAACTGAGTCAGGAAAAACAGTAAAGGTTATAAGAAGTGATAGAGGAACAGAATTCAAAAATACCCAAGTAAATGAATTCTACACTGAAAAAGGGATATCTCATCAATTCTCAGCTCCAAGAACTCCTCAACAAAGTGGAGTTGTTGAGAGAAAAAATATAACCCTTATTGAAGCAGCAAGGACAATGTTAGAAGAATCAAAGCTTCCAACCTATATTTGGGAGTAAGCAATTAGTACTGCTTGCTTCACACAGAACAGGTCCTTGATCAACAAGACTTACAACAAAACACCCTATGAGTTAATGACTGGGAGAAAACCAACTCTCAAGTTTCTGCATGTGTTTGGTTGTAAGTGCTTTGTTCTGAGAGATTCATCAGAGAAAAGAGGAATATTTGATAGCAAATCTGATGAGGCAATTTTCTTAGGTTACTCTCTATCAAACAAGGCATATAGAGTGTATAATCTAAGAACAAAAGTCATTGTGGAATCAATTCAAGTTGTTTTTGATGATAGCAAGATTCCAGGAATGGTTGGTCAAGGATTGCATGAAACTCTCAAATCTGAAAATGAATTGGATGCATGGATAGATCCATCAGAGACTGAAGAATTACTCCTAGATGACTATGTTCCTTTGATTAGTGAGATGGAGTTAACGGTTGTGCATGAAGTACCAAGGATTAATACTACATCAGAAACTAGAGTATTAGCATCTGATGAAACACAAGGGACTGGTAATACAAGTGCACAATCAGAGACTACTGAAGTAGACAATCAAGATGAGACTAATAGCTCAGGGGGAGCTAACAATGAATAAGTTACTGGTTTAGGGGGAGCAGTCTCTGATCTATCAACTAGATTGGATTATACTACTCTAGTAAATGAAGCTTCGTCTTCAAGATTAAATCTGCCACCTGCAAGACCTTGGTTGAGAGATCATACACCAGATTTAATTATTGGAGATTTAGAGGAAGAAGTCAAGACAAGAAGTGCAACACAAAATGAGTGTCTGTATCTCAGTTTTCTGCCAAAAATTGAGCCAAAGAAAATTGAAGAAGCACTTCAAGATCTTGGTTGGGTAATAGCCATGCAGGAAGAATTAAACCAATTCATAAGGAATAGAGTCTGGAGATTGGTGCCCAAACCAAGAAATAGATCAATAGTTGGTGCCAAGTGGGTCTTCAAAAACAAATTAGATGAAGCTGGTACAATAACAAGGAATAAAGCAAGATTGGTAGCAAAGGGTTATTCTCAAGAAAAATGAATTGACTATGAAAAAACCTTTGTACTAGTTGAAAGACTTGAAGCAATAAGGATTTTCTTGGCATATGCAGCCTATAAAAACTTCAAGGTGTACCAGATGGATTTCAAAAGTGCTTTCTTGAATGAAAGTTGGAAGAAGAGGTTTATGTTGAACAACCACCAGGTTTTGTAGATCCCAAGTTTCCAAATCATGTCTACTGGTTAGACAAAGCACTTTATGGCTTAAAACAAGCACCCAGGGCCTGGTATGATACACTCCCTCAGTTTTTAATTGAAAATAAATTTGTTAGAGGTATCATAGATAAAACACATTTTTATAGAAAACAAGGTTCTGATTTAATACTTGTGCAAATATATGTGGATGATGATTTGGTTCTACAAATGAAAAACTATGTGAAAGATTTCCAAAATTAATACAGTCTAGATATGAAATGAGTATGATGAGTGAGTTAACATTTTTCTTAGGACTACAGATAAAACAGTCAACTGATGGAATCTTTATTAGTTAGTCAAAGTACATCAAGGACTTACTGAGAAAATATGATCTGGTTGACTATGCATCTGCAAAAACACCCATGGCTACAGCCACTAAGCTAGATAAGGACGCTAAGGGAAAGAAAGTTGATATAACTAGCTATAGGGGTATGATAGGCTCACTTTTATATCTAACTGCAAGTAGACCTAATATAATGTTTGCCACATGTCTATGTGCAAGATTTCAAGCTGATCCAAAAGAGTCACATTTTATTTTTGTTAAAAGAATACTCAGATATCTAAAGGGTATCCCAAACCTTGGGTTATGGTATCCTAAAGAATCTGATTTTAAACTAATTGGCTATTCATATGTTGACTATGTAGGATGTAAGCTTGACAGAAAAAGCACAACTGGAAGCTGCCAATTTCTTGGAGGTAGACTTGTTTCTTGGTTTAGCAAGAAACAAAATTCAGTGTCAACCTCAACAGTTGAAGCTGAATACATTGCAGCTGGGAGTTATTGTGCTTAGATCCTGTGGATCAAAAATCAACTCCTAGACTATGGTATGTCTCTATCCAAGATTCCTATTTATTGTGATAACACAAGTGCCATAGCAATAACTGAAAATCCAGTACAACATTCAAGAACAAAACATATAGATATAAGGTATCACTTCATTAGAGAACATGTTAGTGAAGGAACTATTGAATTGCACTGGGTTACAACAAATAAGCAACTTGCTGACATATTCACAAAGCCTTTAGATGAACCTACATTCACTAGGTTAGTCTATGAATTAGGTATGTTGAATTATGCTTCTAAAAATTGAGTAAAACCTTAGAAAACAAGTTTTTAAAGTTTTAGAGGCTAGAATTTAATTTCTGGATGTAGCTGTTATAAACAAACAGAATCTTTGTAGCTAATAATCATTTCATTGATTGTTGGATAACTAAGGAAATATAATTGAAGCATAGACTAGTTTTAATTTAATCTCTGAAGAAACTTGAGTGAGAGACTAAAATTAGTCCCTGATAGTTGTTTTTAATTAGTCTCTGACTAGTTAAAAATAACCTATCGGAGACTAGTTAAAATTAGTCTCTGATAGTAGTTTTTAATTAGTCTCTGACTAGTTAAAAATAACTTATCCGAGACTAGCTAATATTAGTCTCTAATGAGTGAACACGACAGAGACTAGGGCAATCTCTGATAAGGGGTAAATTGGTAGTTACTCATATATCCACGATTGAAAACCATTCATTATCTTTGAAATTGCAAACGTTTCTAATACTTTATTCAAACACAACTGCAATTTCACTCACTCAAAGAACTTTCTCTCTAATATCTGTGCGATTTAACCTTTTTGCAAAGAATCTCTTCAAGCTTTACACAGATATCAACAATGACATCCAAGACAGTGTGTTTCAAGTTCGGCAACTTTGACTTCATCAAAACCAACCATGTTGGAGTCTCCAACAAGAATGAGTTCAAAGCACAATATCACCCTTTTGTAGATTTTCTACAAACATCTTCTTTGTCGTATGCCATTTACGAAGCTCCTACGCAAGTTGCTAAAATCATCACAGCTATACGGTCCATTGCTAAAATCCAGGATGAGAGTGATGACTCTCCTATGGTAAACTTTAGTTATGATAATATTATTTATAACATTGATCATGCTGTAGTCAATAATGTTTTGCATTTACCTGTACATGATGCATATGATCAAACTGCCTCTGATGAGTAAATTCTAGATATGTTTCACAATCTACACTATGATACAGAAATTGCATCAGTAGGATCCATATCTAGACCTTATCTTAGGCAGGAGTGGTCTTTATTTTTTGATATTATTACTAAAGCTTTCACTTCTAAATGCAGTGGTTATGATGCCATCACTACACTTACTCAACAAATTGCATATAGTGTTTTGTATGATAGGCACATAAATCTAGGGCTGTTAATTCTGCATAACTTGATAGCTAAATTTAAAACTAGTGATAAAAATAAAATATATTATGCTAGGTTTTTGATGATGATTGCAAATTATCTGATTCCTAACCTAGATATTACTAGTATGCAAATTGTGCCATTTGTTATGCAGAGTAAACGAATATTCACTGATATGAAGAAGAAAGCTGCAAAGGTAAAGGTTCCTCTTTCCTTTCCTCTTATCATGAGACTAAATCTCATTGATAGATTTCCAAACCTTTACACTTCATCATATTTTGAGGATCTTGAGAAACAAACCAGAAACCCTGTTGATCCTCCAACACCTTCTTCACAACAACAATCTGCAGCCCTCTCCACAATTTCTCAAAAGATTGTGGTTGTAAAAACAAAGAAAGGCACAAAGTTACCCATTAAAAGAAAAACAACAGAGGGTGACAATGAGGCTAAGGGAGATAAGGAGACTGAGTTGGCTACTCAAAAAAAGAAGCGAGTGATAACCTTAAGCCAAAAAAAATCCATTGCCTCTCAAAAGGCTTTGGAGGTTAAAAGGAAAAGCAGTACTCTGTTATCATCCTCCCAAAAGGATGCTAACATTGAAGAAAGTTCCCAACCAGGAACACCAAGTACAGAGTCTGCAGAATCCCCTGTACATACAATGGGGCAAGCTCAAAGAGAGACAAGATCAAAAAGAAAGAGTGACACGATGAGTGCACACACAGAGTCTCATTCACTTGATGCTCCTCAAATTTCTGTTCTTGAGGAGCAACCAACACTCCAATCTATACATTCCCCTACCTCTTCTCCTATTCTTGATTCTTTTGAACTCAATAGTTCAAATCTTCTTGATTTTTTCTAAGAAGAGCCAACACTCCAAGAGACTGACACACAAGAACCACTTGTTCAAAGTACAAGTGCAGTCAGTTCTCCAATACATTCCTTAGAGAGATCCCTAACCACAGAAATAGAAAGGGAACCCCTTCTCCTTGGCATCACAACTAATTCTTCTTTAACCCCCTCTTCTGCAGGACAGAGTATACATATCCAAATGAGAGAGGATGAGAGAATAATTAATGAGAGTCAGGCTCCTAACCTGGAAAAAAGAGAGATTATACAAATAAATAGGAGTCAAACTTTAGACAACTTGGAAAAAGGGGAGGTAGAGCAGCTGGATGTCCAACTCTAGGCAAAAGGTGAGGGAGTGAGCAAGGATGAGATCCTTGAACAAAATAAAAGAGAGAAACATATATTCTCAGCAGGAGATTTTCTAAAACCTGTTGAGCCCTCCACCTCCCTTGAAGCTCCAGTTTCTTCTGCTCCAACACCAACTTCTCCAATAGAGGAAATTGGAGGCAGCTCACAGCCAGGGGATACAACATTACAACAACTTGCGGAAATGTCCAATGCTGATTTTGAAATCTTATATGGTCTTCAACAACGACAAGATCAAATATCAGCATTGACGACAAGAGTTGCAGATGAACTTGAGCTAGTTGAGATGGAAGAAGAGAATGTAAATGCTTGGCTGGATGCAAGCTATACAAACTCTTTGGATGAAGCAGCTGCCCAATTAAGGCAGGATTATCTGACTAATCTGGGGTCTGTTGCAGTCTCTGAAGACTTGATCAAGATTGACAAGAAACATACGAAGTTCCAACACTTCATGATCATGGGTTTCAAGGCTGCACTACAACATGTTGAAGAAAAAATGGAACTGGAAACTAAAAAAATCAGACGGTGCTATGAAGGTCACCTTCCCCGGAGGATGCTTAATTCAATTGATTGAAGATTAAAGGAGCAATCCTCCACCGAAAGGCGACTTCAAGCATTGGAATCCAACGTTAAGTCCATTATGCAGAAGCAAGACAAGTTTGATCTAGCTCTTCAACATTTCACCCAAATTCTTGAAATGGCCATACCAACACTGGCTACTGCTTCCTACAAACCTTTAGATTCTGATGTCAAAAAGGGGGAAAATAGTCAATCAAAATCAAAAGAAGTTGTGCCTGAAAAAATAAGCTATGCTAGCTTGATTGCTGAGTTGACAAGACTTCAAAATGCCAAGAAAGACCTTGATGTAGCTATCAAGTCAAGTATTGCAACTACAACTACAACAACATCAACAACAACACCATCAACAACAACACCAACAACAACAGCAATAGCTCCTTCTTCTACTGCAATAGTCCCAAGCAACAGACAAGACAAAAGCAAGGGCATTCTGGTTGAGGATTCAAAGAAGACAAAAACTACTTAACTAGGACAGCCTAAGCTATTAGGGGATGCCATGAAAACTGCTCACTTTCCCACTCCAGTTGAGATAATAGTGGATGGGAAAGTAGAGTTAGTTTATCCTAAGGAGCAGAAATTAATCGAAGCTGATGCATTGTTTGCTTAGAAATTGCAATAGGAAGAGGAAATGGCTGCAACAAGAGAGGAGGAGAAAGCTAAGAAAAAGGCCTTGGCAATAAAGAGGACAAAAGCTCAAAAGTTTGCAAAGACTAGGAGGAGAAATAAGGAGGTTAAGCAGGCTGAGAAAAGGGCCAGGAGGAAGCCGTTGATGAATGAATCTCAAGAGAAATCTGAAACTGCTGTGGTGACCTTGTTTAAACCTCGACAATCTACATCAATTCCAAGCAGTAAAATCTACAGGATTGGAATGACTAACACTTCTGAATTAAAGGAAGCATTAAAGAAAAGTGTTGAGTCCATTAATCTGGAAAAGGATGAAAATAACAAGGAGTATCTCAAAGTCATTCAAAAAGATGGAGAGACTCTGCGTTTACAAAAGCCAAGCCTGGAGATGAGATCATTTAAAGATATGGAGTGGCTGTTGTCTGTTGTTCCTGAGAATTCTGTACTAAATTTGAAATTTAAACCCAGATTCATAAGGAACTTGAAGAAATGAGGAGATTAGTTAGCCTCGACTGGATGTTCCTCCACGTGCATATGGGTTATGGTATGAGAATTTTCATGGAGATGTAATTTTCTTTGATTATGAAAAACAGATCAACACGGTAAGCCAAGGAGAACTTGAAGGATTCATTGCTTTACTCAAAGAGTCGACTGATGAAAATGAGATCAAGTTCAGAAAGTTGTTGGAAGATAAAGTCAAAAAAATCAAAAGAAATAAAGGGTGAAGTTGTAGATGTTGATATTTATTTTTGAAGCCAGACTTATAGGATTTAAACCTGAGTCTTGGTGAAGCTAAATTTTGGACCAAAGGTCTTAGTTCAGGTACATTTGTAGTTAGCAAATTCTTTATTTTTTTTTCTAAGTTATTCTTGTAATTTTTGAGTTTTGACATCATCATCAACCTTGATTTATGTTTATCACTTTGATAATCATAAATAGGGGGAGATTGTTAGGTTTTATAACATTTGATGATGATTGTACCTAGAATACTTAGATATACAAATGTACAGTTAGTGCTAATTTATAGCATTTGGATTTTTGTAGCTGGTAGTTTACTCTCTAATTCATGTAATTTATTTTTATATGAGGAGTAAGTTGATGTGTATTATAAGAGACTACCAGAACTGCATTAGAGAGTTCAACAAGTTAGAGATTATATTTAGTCTATCGGAGACTAAGGCAAAAGCTTATCAGAGACTACAGCTTAAAGCGTTAGAGACTAATCTTAGGTCATCGGAGACTAAGATTAAAGCATCAGAGACTAAACTTAAGCTGTTGGAGACTAAACAGTTGATCAGAGACTAAAGTTGAAGCAGTCAGAGACTAAAGTAAAATTACTCTCTGATGTAGTACAGAGTTCTATTTGAATTAGAAGTTATCTTCGACATGGACATTGAAGAGTCATTGAAGAAGAAGCTGGTTAGAAATATACCAGAGGAGTAATTAAGAAATATATAGCTATTCGAATTGTATATATAAAATATATATTGAATAGGATTAGAAGCTGAATTACAATTCAGATTTGGAAGCTATAATTAATTTTATAGAGTTGTAATAGAAGCTGTATGATTATAAAGGTTTGTATATGCACAGTACATAAATCGAAGCAAACAATTAATTTGTAATTGTTAGAATTTGTAATCAATTGTTAATCAATAAAAGCAATTGTTTATAAATTTATTCTTGTTCTTGTTCTTTAATTTCTGCAAGTAATAATACTTTGAAGAATAGGAATTTGAAAAGATTTCAAGAACTTGCATTCAACCCCCCGCGCCCCCCCCCCCCTGCCCCCCCTGCCCCGCCCCCTGAAGTTTTAGGCTATTTCACTGGGACAACAGCCACTTATTGGTTTTATAACATTAGTAGAATGGTTTTTAAAAAATGAATTTTTATCAAGTATTATTATCATCTGATGAGTTTTTTGCTCATTAATGGATAATAGTTACGTTTAGTGGATATTGTGGTTCAGGGGATAATCACACACTGGAGGATAAATTATGCATTAATGGTTCCTGTGCATCAGCGGATAAAATATGTATTAAGGGAATAAATTATTCAAATGGGAATAATTATGCATTAGTAGTTACTGTGCATCAGGGGATAAAATGTGCATCAGGGGTTAAATTACACATCAAGGGAAAAATTATTCATCAGTAGTAACTGTGCATCAGGGGATAAGCTTTGTTCATCAGGGAACAATATCCTTAGAGGATTTATCATCAGAGGATAAAATTAGCCATCAGGGGATGGTTTTATTTATCGAAGGGTAAAAATTGGCCATCATGAGTGGATAATATCATCAGGGGATAATTTTAGTCATCAGGGGATAATTTTAGTCATCAGTGGATAGTTTTATTCATCAAAGGATAATTTTAGTCATTGCCAAACTCTGAACAATAGTGCTAAATTCATTTGGCTATTGCCAAAGTCATCGCTAAGTATTTCAAAGCTTAACTTTGTACAATAGCACCAAAGTGGTCGCTAAGCCATTTAACTATCACCAAAGTCACTTGATT
The DNA here is from genome assembly GCA_014636745.2 of Centella asiatica. Taxonomy (NCBI): domain Eukaryota; kingdom Viridiplantae; phylum Streptophyta; class Magnoliopsida; order Apiales; family Apiaceae; genus Centella; species Centella asiatica. Next base: position 29,456,275 of record CM025783.1, read on the forward strand.
AGTGCCAAAGTCATCGAGAAAATTACCATGAGCGCCAAAGTAGACCTCATCAATGTATAAAATGACTTAGCGCCAAAGTATTCATTATCAGTGATTAATATGTTTGTCAAGCCTATCAAAGACTAAAAGTTTTAACCTGTCAGAGATTAGGAAATTTTGAATTGTCGAAGACTAACATTTTGAACTGTCAGATACTAACATAAAGCTATTCTCTAATACAGTGAAGAGTCCTGATTCAAAAGTAAGCAAAAGCTTTCCAACATAACAAAGTTTATAGAAAGAAGGAAAAAGATTCACTTTACAATAGTGGTTAAAATTGGTTAGAAGTTAAATTCTTTTCTCAATTGTATGGTTGAATATTCATCATTTTAACTGATACAAACTGTAAAAAGTAAGGAATAACAGAGTACAAAATATCTATGTTAAATATATAGAAAGTTCTATTGAAAGAATAGAGGATGTTGCATACAACTTCTATGAATCTTTTTGAATTCTTGTTCTTTAAAATAATATAATTTACAGAATAAAAAGAACAAGACAAATTTATAAACATTTGTTTTTATTCAATAACAATTGGTTACAAATTCTAACAATCACACATTGATTGTCAGCTTTAATTTTCTGTACAATATCTATACAAAAATATGAAAATATACAGCTTCTTGTATTTTTGTAAACTCAATTACAGCTTCTGATTTAGAGTTGTAATTCAGCTTCTAATCTTATTTAATAAAGATTTTCTATTTACAATCTGAATAGTAACTCTCAATCAATAAATAAATACAACTCTGGTATATTTCCTAACCAGCTTCGTCTTCAACACAACTTCTTTGTCCATGTCGAAGTCAACTTCTAATTGAATTAGAACTCTGTACTACATCAGAGATTAAACTTCACTTTAGTCTCTTATGGCTTCAACAATAGGCTCTGATCGAGTAAGCTTAGTCTTCGACAGACTTAGCTTATTCTCTCACAGGCTTAGCTTAGTCTCCGACATGCTTGACTAACTTCATTAAATCTTTAGTCTTTGGTAGTTAATCCCTAATAGACTAAACATTATCCCTGACTTTGTTGAATTCTCCAATGCAGTTCTGGTAGTCTCTTATAATAAAAATTAACTTACTCTCTTATAAAAAAAATATATTACAATAATCAGAGAGTAGACTACTAGCTATAAAAACTCAATTGTTATAAATTAACACTAAATGTACATTTGTATTTTTAAGTATTCTAAACACAATCATCATCAAATGTTACATAACATAAGATGTCCATGTAGTTTATCATTATGGGGGAATTATAGTGAAGGAAATACATTTTAATTAACCAAGGTATTCGACAGATTTCCACTCTAACTAAATGATTTGACAAAAATAGACTTTATCTCTCATGTTTCTCAGTCAAATTACATAACTAGTTAAGGCTTTAAAAAATTACCTTACAAAGCTTTCAATTTGCAACACACACTATATGAATATTATTTTTGAGTTTTGAGAGTGTTTAGAAAGGAAGAGTAGTAAGACAAGGGTCTTCTTTATATAGGTGAGCTTGAGAACAAGTATGTCTGGCGTAGGGTGTTTCACATCTCAATTTAGAAAATGACATGGAATGAAGTAAACCACTAACTCATTAAATATAATAAATAATTACTTGATCACTCCACTTACACGTATGTGTGTACTTCTCACAGTTGTCGTACAATAGTAATTTGTAGTACTAGTAACTCAACAGATTACATGCTTACTCAACAGTAGGAGTCAAACTAGCAAATTGCTTATTAATTCCCTTTCATTTGTAACAGTGACACAACAAACCTCATGAATTCTATTACTGTTACTGTTTATGGTAATAATAATACCTTAGATTGAAACTTGGTCCTTTCAACATTCATAGGAAAATCTTTGAATTCAATTGCCAATACATAATCCTAAATAAAATTTATTTAATTAGTCCATTCAATATTGTAATATTATTTACAAAAGTCTGGGGCTTCACATTTTGTGGTCAAATCTGAAGAGGCAATCAACAAACAATTTTATCTCGAAAGGAAGGCTGACCATATCACTATTCATCGGAAGCGAAAAGTGGCCACAAAATTTGAGATTGAGAAATATACTTCTAAAATTTAAACCAAAGAAATCTTCAAGAAATTTCAGAAGAAATTATTAGATTCCATGATATTTAGGGTTGTCAAGAGCCAAAATACAAATTCAGACGAAATTTGTAAGTTATACCATGTGTTCAAAGAAGAAAATGCGTATCACTACATCATTGCCAAAAATACTATTGACGAGAGCTTACACTGTAGTTGTCAAATGTATGAACATGCAGGTATGATTTGTTCTCACTTGTTAAGATTTTTACAAAAAAAAAAAAAAAAAGGTATTAGGATGATACTTGCAAACCTCATAAATTCACGATGGATAATCAATGCCAACAAAATTTATGCACAAGAACTACATACGGCCACACAAGAGAATGTTGTTGTTAATAAACCATTGTTACCCTTTGCTAGTTTATGTAAAAAGTTAATGAGATTGGCAGTCAGTGAAGCAGTTTCGACTAGGGGTTATCAACATGTACTTAAGATGTGTAATACAGATCTACCAGTTATAGATGCATATGATCCAGATGAGAAAATTCAGCCAAAAACTAATGTAAGGGATGAAGATGATGATGAAAACGAAGATGAAGAAGATACTCTATCTCCTGTCACATCCCAAATAAAAAGGAGGAAAAGAGAAAAAAAGAATCAAAAGTGGAATAAAAATTCATAAAAGAAAATGTGCTATTTGTAAAGAATACATAGACCACTATAAAAGAAAACATCATGCAGTCATGGCAGCGAGACAAAAATCACAAACATCATGAAATGGCTCTATTGAAATTTTTTTTGTGATTAGGACAAAATATGATTTGTGATTTTATTTTTATGTTGTATTAAAGGAAAAAAAATATTGTGTCATATGTTACTTATGGTGTTCTGTTCTTGGATGTGTTTTGTAATGATTTGTGGTGAAAACTTAAAAAAAAAAAAAAAAAAAAAAAAACCACGCCACTCTTAGGGGCGTAGTTATTTTACTTTGTACAAAACCACGCCCCTATTAGTGGCATGTATTCTAAAATCCAAAAACTTGTTGATTCAGTGGATATTTGTAATTGTTGTATACCTTCGGTGGATAATCTTCATCGGTGGACAACTGCTCATCAGTGGATATTTGTACTTCGGTGGATAGCTTATCCCTAATTTAATAGTTTCTCAATATATCTATATCTATATCTATATCTATCTATCTATCTATATCTATATCTATATATACATATATATATATATTCACTTATTGCTTTAGTGAATATTTGTTTCGGTGCATATTTGCATCTGTTGTATACCTTCGGTGGATAATCTTCATCAGTGGATAACTGTTCATCAGTGAATATTTGCATTTCAGTGGATATCTTGTCCCTAGTTTTAACAGTTGCACACACACACACACACACACACACACACATATATATATATAACTACGCCACTATTAGTGGTGTGTATTTTGATGTTTTTTATTAAAAAAAAACACGACGCTATTAATGGCATTTATTACACATTGAAAAAAAATGTTGTGGATAAGTTCAAAACTGGCAAGTTTGGGGAGTAATGTACATATATTTTGGTCTTGCGACCAATCGAGCATAAACGTATAACTGGAATGAATTGGGAGTTAGATGTATAAATAGAAACCAAACAGAATAATATCATTTAATATTATTATATTAATGTGTAATATAAAATATCATTTCCATAAATAATAATAACTATATAATGATTAAAATCTCTATAATAACTATATAAATAATAATATAAAATATCATTACCATAAATAATAATAACTATATAAATAATAATTAGAAACAATCTTTATTAATAGTAATAATAATTAATAACTATTAATAACATTTTTTATATTAATAATGTTTATATAGTAGTTCAATGAGCAATATTATTAGAAGCAATACAAATATATAATGTTAATAGTATTAATAATAATACGTTTATAATAAATATAATTAATAACAATTAATAATTATTATGTAATTTTAATGTATTAAAAATACATAATAAATTTTATAATATTTTAGGGTTTGAACCACACTAGTAATAGTAGCGTGTATAATATTTATTAGAAATTTATAATTCATGCCACAACAGTTGCAAATATCCACTAAAGCAAGAAGTTTTTGAGTTTTAGAATACACGTCACTAATAGGGGCATGGTTTTGTAGAACATGCATAGTCTCCTCAAGCTCCATCTCATCAACATCTTTATCTTTAATGTCCTTCTCTTGTCCATCAGTAGCTTTATAAAATAACTTTAAAGGTTTACCCATAGTTAGGGGCAAGTTTCTGTTGTCGTTGATTTCTTTTCTCATCTTATTAAGCTCTCCCCTTAAGTCTCTGTTAATTTGCGAAGTCTTAGGCACTGCTTGACTAGCTAAAGCAAGTTGTTCAGTATCTATCCTCCTGAACCAGTCCATGGAGACATTGAACTTTGACCTTTTTTTCATATTGATGACTATGAATCTCTCTAATGCTATTGGCTCTGACGTTTATGCAATAGATAAATTTCATGTAGTCCATGCTCTTTATCCTGTTATCTCTTAGAAATTTAGCTAGTGTAGGTGGTCCAAATGTTACATGAGGATTTTGAACTTTAACTGGAGATGACTTGGGTTTGAATACATCAAGGGATACTGAAGGTACCTGAGTGTCAGGCCTTGTTGATTTGTCTTTGCTCTTATCTCCTGATGCACCTTTTAAGAGCTGAGATTGCCTTGAGGATCTTGGCTTAACACTTTGTTTTTCTTCTATCTTCTCTTTCTCCATTGGCATTTCGTCTTCTTGTTGGAGTTGTTGTGCATAAAGTGCATCAGCTTCCACCTGCGTTTTGTGTTGATAATAGACAAACTCCACTTTTCCATCAATTATTGCCTCAACAGGTGTTGGAAAGTGAGCTATCTTCATGGCATTTTCTGTTAGCTTGGGTTGTCCTGATTGAATAGATTTCTTCTTTTTAGGTTCTTCAATCCGAATACCCTTGCCTTTGTCTTTTCTGGCCATTGGGACATCAGTGGTAGTAGGAGCAGTTAGTGTCATTGTATCCGCTGATGATAGTCCTTTAGTTTTCTCAGCAACAACCCCTGATGAAGTGTTTGAAGATTTCTCCCCTCTTTTTGGCAACATCATCAGTGGAAGTTGAGAAAGGGGTAATGACTTTAAGAAGTTGTTGAACGTTGGCAGCCATTTATTGTTATAGAGTTTCCATGTTTGTCATTTTGGTGTTGAAGGAGGAGAGTTGGTGATCAAAACTATCAGTCGGTCGTTTGAATTTGAGAAGAGAATGACTAGTGGTGAAGGTGTTAACAACTTTCTAGACATTTGTGACTTTCTCACTTAAGGTTGTTTGCAGTTTGTGGAGCTCGACTTTTGTAGCTTTGCCTATCATGATCTGAAACTTCAAAATCTTGATTAGGACTTGATCAGTCGTTCAAGTCACCTTTTTAGTGAGAATTTTCACAGTGTTAGCCATGTGGTTCTTCTTATAGTAATAATCAACTCCCATAGGTTGTAAAAATTGTCCCGTTAGAGCATCATCTTTATCACTAGATGAATAACTGGTATTATTTACATCACCAGTTTTGGAAATTGTAGGGATTTCTCTTTTCTTTATTTTGAAGGATCTCATCCTAGCTTTCCTATTTCCTTGCCTTCTAAGGCATCACTCTTTTTCTCTCCTTTTTCTATGTCTTCTAAGACATTTTTCTCTCCCTCTGCTTTTGCCAAGGCCCTCTTAGGGGTTTGACCTTATCTCTCCTCACCAAGTATTCTCACATCCTCACTCAATGTCGTCCTAATAGGGCTCTTTTCATCAATTGTAGACAATGTTAGTAAGACATCTACAACAAAAATGTCCACAAATGAAAGTTTAGTATAGGAAGGAGATGAAGTGGTATGTACAATTGGAATAGTATAGGTGCTTTGAGAAGAAATATTTACAGTGGTACCTATATCTCCTGATTGATCATCAATGATTGGATCATTAAGGAAAGAATCACACATTAATAAATCATGATTCTCAATTACTAAATCATTTTGAATTGGCTCTTCCATGATGTGAGAAAGTGGAGGGATTTGATGTCATGACATTTAGAGCTTGTATCATGAAATCTGAAGAAATGTGAGGTAGAGAGAAAAAAGGAAAAGGTGTATACACCTCTATCCCTGGTTGAGGACTATTTTCAATAACTAAATCCTTTTGGGAGGAAACAGCTAGAGATGTGTGTTGTTCCATATCAAGGTCAGCATTCTTTTGGAAAGATACTGCTTGGCTTGGCTTGGGTGCATCTTTCTTGTCTTGCTTCTTCTTCTTCTTCTTCTCCTCCTAGGGCCAACCACTCATGGCTCCCCCTCAATTGTTGTGGTTTCTTCTATGGTTTTTCTTTTAGTACCCTTAGTCTTTTGAGAGACTAAAGGCTAGGTTGAACATATTTGTTGTACAAAAGAAGGTTGTACTACTTGGTTATGTTGAGAAGTTGTAGGATTCTCAGCCATAGTAATTGGAATTGAAGAAGTAGGAATTTGAGAAGAAGATTGTGGTGTAGAAATTACCTCAGCCATGTGTTGTGGGAGAACAAATGATTCACCGGTATATGCCGACTTCTTGTTGACTTCAATGAATAATCTCTTGGTTTGTTTGAAACATTGGATTGTCACATCATTATTCTCAATAGAAATGTTTAGTTAAGTATTTACAAGCATAGTAAGAAATCTAGCATAATAAACCTTGAGTTTCGTAGAGGTTTTCTCACCCATTTTTACATCTAAGTCATCAAAAATAAGTTTGCCTATATTTTTATGAACATTATTGATCATGGCATAAGCTATTTTAAGAGTAAGTGATGTGATGACTTCAAAATTACTAGACTTGCCAAAGAAAAATTTTGTGGTAGTATCAAAGAGATAAAACAATTCTTTATTAACATTAGTCCTTTTTAGATCTTTGAACTTAAAAGCCTGAGGTGTTAGTGCAATATTAGCACAAGTGTTTGTAGAAGGGGGGGATGAATACAAACAACTGAAACTTTTCGCACTTAAAAACTTATAAGGCTTACTGAAAACAAGTTGTAACAAACAGAAAAACTATATGAAATGAACATGCAGATTCAAGTTAAAATAGTTATATTATAACTCGAGGTTTTTCTGGAAATCTGTATAATCACAAATGTGATTTACAGCTACAAATTCTGTGAATAAAGTTCACAGCTTCTCACACTCACTAGCTTTTAATATTCTTTGAAATATCTCTCTCAAGATCTATTGCAAAGCTTCTCTCTAGTGTTTTTGTGCTTCAATGCTTGTTTGATCTGTTGGATAGATTCAAATATTCGTTATTTTTGTACTGAGAGCTCCGTTGCTTATATATACATCAGTGGGATGAAATCACGTTCTTGAGACGTGCTTCTCTTCTCAACTTAGCCGCAAGTCTGTCACATCTAAACTTTATGTGTCAGACTGCTACGTGCTTTGTTGCTACTTTTCTTCCCCTGATCTGTGTGCATTTAATGCTTGAGAGTTCTCATTGGACCATGAACAAACTTCAAGAAATATCTTTCCAGTTAATATTTCTTGCTTTTGTAACACGTTACGTTGATTTTCGTGTAAGAACTGATGACGGGTGTATGCTGTCACAACGATCCACTGACTGCCAGCCCTGACGGACTTTGATCAGTGCTTCTGGATCCCCTGATGCTTATTGACTGGATCAGGGCTTTGACCTTCACTTGAGTTAAACTCAGTGCTTCTTAACCCTGATGGTTATAGCTGACGGCATACACTGATGGCTTCCACTGATGTCATGTTGGTCATTCTCCCTGACAGGTTACCCTGATGGGTTTGCCTAACACTGATATGTCCTGAAGTGTTTCACTGACGGATTGGTCTGCCCTTGTCATACCCTGACAGGTTCCCCCTGATGGGTTCCCCTGACGGGTTTTCCCCTGACGGGTTCCCCTGATGGGTTCCCCCTGATGGGTTCCCCCTGATGGGTTCCCTTGATGGGTTTCCCTGACGGGTTTCCCTTGATGGGACTTAATCAACGTAACTTTGATTTAGAATTTCTGATGTGCAGAATACTTCGATTGTTTACAAGTAGTATCAGACATTCTTCTTCACTTTGTCAAGTCCTTTGAATGTTCCTGTTTTCTGACTTGTCTTATGAAGTTATTAACTATCCACTGATGAATAAATTTATCATCAGTGGATGCAAAACTTGTGCTGATCTTAAGGTTTATAAAATACCTCAATTATTTACGTTGCACAATTTATTACATAATCATCATCATCATCATTTATCTCTAACATGAGGGTTTTCGATTTTATAGTCTAGTTCAATCAAAAATTTTAACAACTCTAAGTCTGAGGGAATTTCCACAAACTCTAAGTTAGGTAAATCTAGTGTTGTAGATAGGTGAGAAGGAGAGATCTTACCTTTGTGTCCTTTCACAAATAAAGAGAAAGACTTGACGTTACCAGGGTTAGAGGAAGAGTGAATGAGTTTAGCGTTGCTCCATAGGTCAAAAATCACTTCCTCGTATACTTTGGCTCTGAGAATATGGCCTTGCTTTATGCATAGTTCCACAGATACAACATCACGGGTTTATAGCACACATCTACTTCTTTGATCTCTGAGAAACCGATGAAATTGGTCTGAAGAACAATGAGTCTACTTGATAGCTCTTGTGTTGAAGATTTAGGTGTCATTGTTCTTGAAGAGAAGTTAGGGTTTCTGAGAAGAATAGAGAAGAAAATCAGAGCAATTGGTTAGAAAATGCAAATAAATGTTTGGTATGTCGTCGTCAGGGAATGAAATATCGCATATAAATAGCTTTTCCATAAGCCTTGATGCGATGTCATTAGGGATTAGTTACTATCCCCTGATGCCACGTCATTAAGGATTAGTATCTATCCCCTGATATTGTGTCATCAAGGAATAGTGACTATCCCCTGACGAGCCCATTAGTGCTAACACAACCCTTGAAACCATTTTCTTTTTTTTAAAAAACATATGAACATGCAGAGATTTAACTATCAGGGAATAATTTAAGTAACTAGGGATTTCAGTAAATAATTATTTGATTGAATAAATCACTCCAACAGTTTGTTTGACACAACCTTATCAAGATGAATAGATCATTTTACATAATTCACCATACCCAACTCTCCCACCAAATTGTTGAAGGTAGCTTCATCGAGAGCCTTGGTTAAGATGTTTGCCAACTGCTTGTTTGTTGGCATAAAGTGTAGTTCAATTTTCCAATTTATGATATCTTTCCTGATAAAATGATATTTGATGTATATGCTTAGTTCTGGAGTGCTGCAAAGGATTCTCAGCAATGGCTATAGCATTTGTGTTGTCACAAAGGATTGGAATTTTGTTGTATGTCAAGCATAGTCCATTAACTGATTTCTTATCCATAAGATTTGTGCACAACAACTTCCAGCTGCAATATATTCAGCCTCAGCAGTTGATGTGGAAATAGAATGTTGCTTTTTGCTGAACCAAGACACAAGCTTTCCACCTAGAAATTGATAGCTCCCTGTGGTACTTTTTATGTCAATTTTGCATCCTCCAAAGTCAGCATCAAAATATCCAATTAATTCAAAACCAGACTCCTTTAGATACCAAAGCCCCAACTCTGTAGTGCCCTTGATGTACCCCAAGATTCTCTTCACAACAATGAGATGAGACTCCCTTGGATCAACTTGATATCTTGTACAAGGATATGTTGCAAATATAATGTATGTCTACTAGCTGTCAAGTACAACAGTGAACTAATCATTCCCCTATAAGTCTTCAGATCAAAATTATTTCCATTCTTATCAGGGTCAATCTTGATTTTTTTGGTCATTGGTGTTTTTGCTACTGTCAAGCCCCCCTTATCAAATTTCCTAAGAATTTCTTTGGCATATTTTGACTAATGAATAAATATTCCATCAGTGACATGTTTAACTTGAAGTCCCAAGAAATTAGACAACTCACCCATCATGCTCATTTCATATTTACTTTGCATGAGCTTGGAGAACTTCTCGCACAACTTAGTACCAATGGATCCAAAGATGATATAATCAACATAAATTTATACCAAGATAAGATGGCCTTGGTGTTGTCTAATGAATAATGTTTTGTCAATGATACATATTGTGAACTTATTCTCCACCAAAAACTTAGTCGGTGTGTCATACCAAGCCCTAGGAGTCTGCTTTAGTCCATAAAGAACTTTCTCTAGCTTGAAAACATGTTTTGGGAATTTAGTACTTTCAAACCCTAGAGGTTGTTGGACATACACCTCCTTTTCTAATTTCCCTTTGAAAAATGCACTTTTCATATCCATTTGACAAACCTTGAAATTTGAATGTACTGCATAGGCTAAAAAAATTCTGATAGCCTCAAGTCTGACCATTGGTGCAAAGGTTTCATTAAGTTAATGTCTTCCTCTTGTAGATATCCCTTTGCCACCAACCTTTCCTTCTTTCTTACGACAGTGCCAGCTTCATCTATCTTATTCCTGAATACCTACTTGGTGCCAATAATAGTTCTATTTTTAGGCCTAGTCACCAGCTTCCAAACTTGTTTTCTCTCAAATTAATTTAATTCCTCCTACATTTCCATAATCTAATCATCTTATTGCAAGGCTTTTTCAATTTTATTTGGTTTAGTTTGAAAGAGAAAACAAGCATATAGGTATTCATTTGATGTAGCTCTTCTACTTTGCACTTTTTGATTTAGATCACCAATAATCAATTCTATTGGATGATTCCTTGACCATTTGCTCCGAGAAGGAAGTCTAGACGAACTTTCATGATCTTCATGTCATCAACTCATATGGTGTCTTGTTGTGAGCCTTATTGATCAATGACCTATTTTAAGTGAAGCAAGAAGTGGATATTGCTTCAACCCAAAAATAGGTAGGCAACTTAGCCTCTGCTAACATTGTTCTAGCAGCTTCTATCGGGGTCCTATTTTTCCTCTCCACCATACCATTTTGTTGAGGAGTCCTTGGAGTTGTGAATGTATGACTGATTCCTCTCTCCACACAAAACTCATCAACAGTTGGATTTTTAAATTCAGTTCCATTATCAATCCTAAAAATTCTAACAACTGACCCAGATTCAGTTTCAACTTTATTTACATGGTCAATGACTTGTTGAGGCACCTCTGATTTAGCATGTTGGAACTTAACCCAAATGTATCTGGTGTAGTCATCTACAATAACCAATGCATATCTTTTCTTTGATACTAACATGATATTAACAGGACCAAATAAATCTATATGTAGCATTTGAATTAGATCTTTGATCATTGTGGCTTTCTTATTGACAAAAGAGATTCTCCTTTGTTTCCCTTGTTGGTAGGTTGAACATAAACCCTCTTGAGTGAACTCCATTTAAGATAGGTCAGTCACCAATTCTCTCTTCACTAACTCATTAATGGTTTTGAAATTTAAGTGAGAGAGCTTCTTGTGCCACATCCAACTCTCATCAGGGGATGCCTTGTTGTAAAAGTATGAGGCTTCGTTCGCTGAGCCAAAGTCAACAACATAAAGATCTCCCTTTCTAACCTCCTGATAAGACCAGTTTCCCATCACCCTCATTGGAGATTAAACACCTATCACCTTTGAAGGAAATATTGAACCCTTTGTCACATAGTTGACTTATGCTCAATAAGTTGTGCTTTAGCCTATCAACTAGTGCTACATTTTTAAATGAGACACTCTCATTTGCTACTCTTCCATAACCCAGAGTTGATCCTTTACTGTTATCACCAAAAGATATGACTAGACCATCCTTCTTAATGAACTCTGTGAGCAGGGCTTTGTTTCTTGTCATGTGCCTTGAGCAACCATTGTCTAGAAACCAGATCTGCTTGTTTTTGCCCTTGCCCTACACACAAAGAACATTTAATTTATTTTTGGTACCCAAATGAATTTGGGTCCTCCATGTTTAGTCACAATTTTTGGTACATCGGTATACAAATCAACTTTAACTTTGGGTTTGGTCAACACACCCACACACTCTCCTGTTTAGGAGCTTCACACAATACCTTAGATTTAGCAATCATTTTGTTTTCTTTACCCTTATGGATGCATGCATGATCAGAAAAATGATTTAGGCAAATCATCAACATATAAAATTGTACTTGTTAAAACTTGTGGTATTTTTTTTTTGCATTGAAAAGATAAGTTATTCACATTACCACAATTCCAACACACTTTTGTAGGGGCATTAGAGTTAGGATCATAGTTATTGGTTATTAACTCCTAATTTTCCATTTCTATTTTTCTTTTTATCCCTTGATTTGCCTTTGTCCCCTGAAGGGCTACTAGTTTATGATGCATTCTTATTCCCTGAAGATTGTGTATCCACTGACAATCATTTTCCTTTTTCTTGGGAATCTTAGGTGCCTTGGCAATTATAGGCTTCTTGCCTTTTCCATTACTAGTAAAAGCTTCATTTTCAGGGATAACATTTCCCTTTTTTAGTTTGGTCACTGCCTTCACAAACTTAATAGGTTGTAAAAGCATTTTACCAAAACTAACAACATTTTCAACCTCAACTGATGGTTGCTTCACCTGAATTTCTTAATATCTTAGCCCAAACTTTGGATCAAATTTTTTACTGTTAAGTTGATCCTCAAGTCTCTTTGATGACTCATTACACTTTTTAATGACCTCTTGTTCTTCTCTTTTGTTTTCTAGAGGTCCATTTTTCCTTTTTCACAACACACTCAAAAAGGTTCTTAGTTCTATCTAACTATTTCTCCAACCTCTCGAGTTTAAGCAATTCAGATTCAAGGAGGTTGTTCGTAGCAGTTAATACATCATTAATCTTTTGAACTCTCTCTATTTCTGCAACTGCACTTCTAAGTGTGTCATAGAGATCTACAATTTTTGTAGTCATTTCTTTAACAGTTTTATAACAATTAGATTTTGACATATTAGAGGAAATCTCAAGACTTACCTGTGAGTTGTTACTGTTAGTGGATGAGGTCATCAAGGCTAGATTAACATACTCCTCAACTTCTTCTTTATCTGAGTCAGTCTAGTCCTTTCCCTCAATAATGTATACATTTCCCTTCTTGTTAGCATTAAGAAGGTCAAAGTATTTATTCTTATGGTCCACCTCAGTTGCCTTCCCCTTGGGCTCTCCTTCATTCTTGTTCTTCCGACACTCATTTGCAAAGTGCCCAAGCTCATTACATTTGTAGCACTTTATTTTTTATTTTTTAATCAAGTTACTAGTGCCACCAGGTTTCCTCACTAAAAATCTTTTTGTTCCTTTAGGTTTTTGGAAATTTAGCTTGGAAAACCGTCTTGCTAGGAAGGCCATTGTTTCATCCATCTCTTCTAACTCTTTAGGAGTGTACTCAGTCCCCTTGGAGTTAGCTTCTTCATTGTTAGGAATTATAACATTTGATGATGATGTATAAAACTTAGAATTGTTAGATTTTGTAATTGTACAAGTACCCACAGTAGCGTTCTGTCAGAGACTACCATCAGAGACTGCATGTATGCATTAGAGACTACAAAGATTGCATTTGGAGAGTTCAACAAAAGTCAAAATTAGTCAAGCAAAATTAGTTCATCGGAGACTAAGTTTTTCTTAGTCATTTGCTTATTGCCAAAGTCGTCGGGTAAATCAACAACGACGCCAAACTCAAAATGACTATCGCCAAAGTCATCAAGAAAATCAACAACATCGCCAAACTCAAGATGGTTGTCGCCAAAGTTAACGGGAAAATGTCTATCTCTAAAGTCAAGTACTCGAGCATCAGAGGATAAATATTCACTGATGAACAAAACAGCTCGTTAGAGGATAAATATCCACTAATGAACAAAACAGCTCATCAGGGGATAATATCCACTTAAGAACAAAACAGCTCGTCAGGAGATAAATATTCACTGATGAACAGAGACTGTCCATCAGGTAATAAAATAATTAGAGACTAAAAATGACATATGGGATGACACATGTCTGAGTTCATAAATTCACTAAACTCAAGTTTAAAGGCGGCGGAATTAAAATATAGATGGTGGTCCAATAAGGAGAGATTGGCTACCAAAGAAGCTTCAAGGAGATAAGTTATACACTACAGGTGTGAACACTGATAAAGTAAAATATGTACATAAGTCATACTTATACACTAGCATGCATATATAGCTACTGATGTGAAAATTGCAGAAATAACTTATAGAAACTTGAAGGAGGAAAATTTGGAAGCTAGTCCAATCAAAAACAAGGAAGCTCATAAAGATAAGTTATTCACTGCAAAGATAACTTATCATGGGAACTCCAAAAGGAAAATAAGGGAGCTGGTGTACTGATACACCAGAAGTGTTACATAACAGGTTGGCGTGCAAGAAAGGTCATGCAAAAAGAAGAAGTTATGTGATAAAGCTGCAATTACCAAATAATATCAAAGATACTTTTGGAGGCAACTCACTAAAGAAGCTTGGAGGACAAGGGAGCTATGTCTATAAATATAGACATGGAGCAGCTGAGATATGGGACAGATAAGAGATATAACGTAACAAACTGAGATACACAAAAACACAAGTATTCTTATTATCTCATAGAGAAACAAGTTTTCATAAACTTGAGAGTAGCTAGAAATCATTTTTCTATAGTGCAGCTGTTATTTTAAAACAAATATTGTTTGTAGCTGGTAATCACTACCAGAAAGAATTGTAAAGTTTTAAATTGATTTATAATAAATATATATGTTGTAGATTAATATTCATATCTTGCAGTTTGCTTTATTGTTTCATATGTTATATTTTTTCAGTAAAGTTCTTTTAACTGTTCTTAAGTTATAAACTATATTAAACAGTTTAATTCAAAGAAAAGTTAGTAATTGTATTAACACATACCTCTTCACACCCCCCCCCCCCCCCCCCCCCCCCCCCCCCCCCACAATTACTCCACAAGACAAACAATCTTCACTTTCCTCAGCATCCCCTTGTTGCTGCTTCATCAAGACACTTTGCCCTGCTTCCTTTTTGTTTTTCTTGCTAGCCATCAAGGCTACATATTTAAGCTTTCTAATATCCCCTGAGATTTCAGATCTTTGTTGAACTGCCAGTTCATATGTTTTTAGGGTACCATAAAACCTATCCAAGTCCAAGATATTCATATCCTTGGATTCGTTGATGGCTGTGGTTTTTGGATCCCATGATATAGGAAGTGCCCTCATGAATTTTCTATTTACGTTCTTGTTGGCATAAGTCTTCCCATACATTTTTAGATCATTGATCAATCTGTTAAACCTGTTAACCATTTCAATAAGTGATTCACCAGATTTCATTATGAACCACTTGTACTATTGTGTTAATAGCTGCATTTTGTTTTCTCTTACATCCTCTGACCATCACACAAGATCTGTATAATATCCCATATTGACTTAGCAGTGGCAAGATTCATGATGTTGTTGAGAATATCATCATCTAAGTCATTATATAGGATACTATCAATTTTAGATTCTTCTTAACCTTCTCTCTTTCCTCAAGAGTCATTTCATCAGTAGTCTTTGAGACCAGATGTTCAAAAATAGTGACTCCGTTCACCACTTCCTGAGCCCAATATGGAAACCTTACTATTTCCAGTTTTGTTAGCCATTTACAAGGATCTTCTAGCCAGTGTAATCTGCTAGTTGGCTCTGATATCAATTGTTAGAACTAAATAAGCTCAAGTGTTTGTAGAAGGGGGGTTGAATACAAAACTTACAAACTTTTCACTCTTTAAAACTAGATGAACAAAAAGTGGAATAACTGTAAAGTTATCATCTGTTGAGGATGAACACAGAAAAATTGTATTGAAATTAAAATGAACATACAAGCATTTATGTTAAAATAGTTGTATTATAACTTTGGGTTTTTCTAGGAATTTGTATAACCAACAAGTGATTAAACAACTACAAATCTGTAAGTAAATATAGCTCTCTCTTTTTTCACAGTTCTAAATACTATTTCTCTATAACTCTCTTTTTCAAAAATAATTACAGAGCTTTTCTCTCTAGTGTGTGAACGATATGAATATGTCTGTGTTAATCTTTTTTACAGTGTATAACAACCTTTGCATATATAGGAGAACAGAAGTAGAACACATGTGCTTGTCATGCTTCTTTTTCAACGTAGTCATAGTATGTCCTGTCATTGTCCTCTCGGGGAAACAAATGTTAGACTACTATTGACTACAATTTCTTCTTTTTCAGTCCCTATTCTCCATGCAGTTCTAGTACAAAACGTTGTTATTAGAGACCACCATATCCCAAGAAATATCTTCCCAGATACACCCCTTTCTTCTATGCCAAGTATCAGTGCATAACTTGTAATCCCTGATGTAGAGTAGATTAGGTCTTAACTATCCCATGATAACAAGCCCTGACGTAGACTTGATTAGTGATTCTGGACCCCCTGATGTAGACTTGATCAGTTCTTCATTATATACTGATGTTAATCCCTGATGTAGGATTAGATCAATGCTTCTTTATCCACTGATGCTAATCCCTGATGTAGGATTAGATCAGTGCTTCTTTATCCACTGATCCTAATCCCTGATGTAGAATTAGATTAGTACTTCCTGATCCCCCTGATGTTAAGCCCTGAAACTATCCACTTATGGCATCCACTGATGCAGTAGTTAGACTATCCTCTGATGGTATCCCCTGACGACTTTTATCCACTGATGCAATAGTCAGGCTATCCCCTGATGGTATCCCCTGACAACTTTATTCACTAATTTCATCCATTAATGCAGTATTCAAGCTATCCCCTGAGGCTTTAACCATTGATGTCTTTTTGAATAATAACATCTTTAACTACTGATACTTTGTTGGCTTATCCATGAATGCATGATGTGCAGAATACTTGAACATTAAGTACAATCAGACATTTTGTGACACTAAGAAGTCATTTGAGATAACCAATGATGACTTGACTAGTGCAGTGAAGGTTATTCCCTGATAGACTAGGTTGCCTATCAGTGAATGCTTATTTGTACAAATATACTAAGATTTATAAAACACCTTGAGTATTTACAAGTGCACAATTATTAAATAAACAAAAGAATAATTACATCATCATCATTAACTTAATTCCTAACATATTTTAATTAACCAAAGTATTTAACATGGTTCTTACTCTAGTTAAACGATTAAACAAATATAGACTTTATCCTTCATGTTTATAAGTCAAATTAAATGACTACTTTAGGTTTTAGAAATTATCTTACAAAACTTCCACTCTGCAACACTTACTGTGTGTATATTATTTAGAGTTTGAGAGAGTTTAGGAAAAGAAGAGAGATAATACAAGGGTCTTATTTATATAAGAGACGCCTATGTACACTATCATTTCAAAAAAATTTCCTAGACAAGATATGCCTTATTTACAAGATGGAAGACTGAACCCCCTTTCTCCTCGGTCCACAAATACAAAATGTATATCAGGTGTGAGGTGTTTCACGCCTCAAATTTAGCATAAGATGTAGAATTAACTAAACCACTAATTCGTTAAAACTAATAAACAAATATTTGATCAACCCACTTACACGTATGCGTGTCGTGGAGGTTGTACTTAACAGAAGTGTCATACAAAACTAATTTGTAATACTAATGTATTAACATCTCAATTACTTACTCATCCGTAAGAGCCAAGTTGGCAATTAGTTTATTAATTCCCTTTCTTTTGTAACAGTGACGATAACAACAACAAAAATCACATTAATTCTATCATTACATATACTACTACCGACTATAATAATAGTACTAATAATATCTTATATTAAAACTTTTACCTTTTCGGAGAGCATGTTAGAAAAGGAAGACATAGAAAAATATTTACACATAAATACAAATACATACTCATAACTGAAATTTATTTAATTAATATTTTAACATTACATTATTATTTACAAAATCTTGGGGTTTCACATCAAATAATAAAAAAAATTTATGTTTTGAGTCAAATAATATAAGTTTAATTAAAACATTGATTTTATTTGTATAATTTATAATTTGTTTACATATATAGTACTTCAAAATAATTGTCATCATATATAGCTCAAAATTACTCAATATACAATAAAGAATTGTTAATATTTATTTCATGAAATTAATTTTAAATAGGCATGATAATTATGTTAATTAAACTATCAAATATCAAAATTATTTTTTGTATATAATTCCATTGGCCATACATATAAAAATACGAAATCATGAGATAATTTAATATATAGATTAGTTGAAAATAAGATATTAGCTTCGCCAAATAAATATTCACTGGAATTATTAGAATGACACATTCTTTTTCAAATCAAAGGACTTAGTACCCAAAAAAAGAGAGGATATTATGACAAATTAAGCAATTATATATTGTTTATTCAAGAGCACAAGACTGATAAAAAACATGAACAAGTTTCTTCAGAAAATTAAAACAGCTAAAAAGGAACCAAAGTAGTAATTGATCCTACATAAAATAATTTAGAGAGGCGGACAAATTAAGTGCTATTTTCTTAATTTTTCCTTTTTCCTTTATTTTATTTCAACAATCTCACGTTTTCCTTGTACTTATCGGTTATTGCACTTCCTACGGTTTATAATAATTATCATTTTACTTATTTATACATAAATTTAAATAATATTTTTTATTTGTTAAATTTTTTTATTTATATTAATTCTTATTTAAAATATTTAACATATAAAAATATTCACCTAAACTTATGTACAAAAAAATCAAGTGACAGTTATCATGAATCGGAGTGAGTATAGCGTATAAATTGCAGACAAATCGAAACGCCAATTTTCTAAATTTAACTGCTCAAGGTAATATTTAAGTGTTAAAGTAGTCACATGAAAAAGAAATTAAAATACTATGTTGTGCTAAATATTTATTCCTGCAAGAGTTGGTATTATTTTGACGAAAATGGCAAGATCTCAATTCTTTTATTTGATTGTCTCGTTGTTTTTGTGTTTCCACTACTAATGATTTAGACAGATCCTGAAGTTCTGATATTATTGGTTTAACAATGTAATTTCTAGTTTATGAAATAGAAAAACAAATGTAAGAAAGTGAGAAAAAGTGCAAGTTGGTCTATTCTTCCTTTTTCATAGTTGGTCTTAGGTATGAGCAAAAAAATTCGAGATTATAATCTCTATTGAGATAGACTAGGAACTGGTCTACAAAAATTCGTCTAGTAAGAAATTGGTTCGATTTAAGATTAGTTTACGAAATTTTGAAACTTATAGCAATAAACTTATAACCTACACTTAATCTCATAATTTCTCTCCTCGTACACACACTACACTAATCACAATCCCCTCACT
>CM025783.1:29475714-29506044 GCA_014636745.2 Centella asiatica
AAGAAACTTATGTCATAAAATAATTTTTTTGAAAACATAAAGTTAAAGGGAGTTAGGGTAGGAGTGGGACAGATGATGCGTGAAGGGTGTTTGAGTGATAAAAATTAAGTCATAGCTTGATTGGGGGATGAGGGTTGGAGTAGGGGGTGAGTGAGGTTGTAATGGTGTTTCTGGAATGAAATTTAGGTCATAATATAATCTTATTGAAAACAGTATGATCAGTGGAGGTGGGGTGGGGTGGGGTGGGGGTAAGGGAAGGTGAGGGTGGGGTGGTTTTTTGTAATGAAATTTAGGTAATAAGATAATTTTGTCAAAAAAATAATAAGGTTAGTGGGAGTGGGGCGGGACGGGGTGCGGGTATGGACAGGTGAGGGTGAGAGAGTGTTTTGGACATGAAATTTTAGACATAATATAATTTTGTCAAAAAAAATAAGTTTTAGTAGGGTTAGGGTAGGGTGGGATGAGGTGAGGAGCTGTGGTGCAATCAGGGGAGTGAGGGTGTACAGATGTTTTGGGCATGAAATTTAAGTTATAAAATAATTTTGTCAAAAAAAGTAAAGTTAGGTCGGGGGGACAATGTGACGGTGTATGGGTGTTTTAGGGTGAAATTTGAATAATTTTGTCAAAAAGAATAAGATTATTTATGTTAGTATATATATTTATATTTATATATAGTTAATAAATACAAATATATTAAAATACTAAGACTTGTAGGACATGATAAAAACATGGTATAATTTAAGGGACAATATTTATATTTTTTTCGAGTCTTGTACTCCTCTTAGAAACTTGGTTTTGGTATCTCCACAGTTTCCTAATTTTCACTATCCACTAGACACCCAAATCTCCTTAGCGTATCTACAACTTATGTCTTAAGTTACGGACAACCTACATTACCCCATAATTTCTAGAGGATACTAGGACTCTAATTCCATTTTAAATAAAATTTATTTTGGTAATCTAAATGCATCTTGATTAAGAAAAATGAAATGCAAGCACATATATAATTAAATGGGACGACTTTTAAAAATAAACACGGGTTTTAAAAATAAATAAGTAAGTAAACACACAAATATCCAAGTTATTTAACAAGAATATATTGTTGAGGGCTTAGATCAAAATCACTTAACTTTGAACTCTTAAATTCGGTAGAACTAATAGTACAAAATTTAATGACTAGTTTATCAGAATAATAAAATATTCGGATTCAAACTAGTACAACCCAATTCTTTTAACCAATTATTCTTGGTAGAACTTTAGCTATGGAATACTAATGATAGGATGTTGGAGGAAATTCTACAATCGAAGTTTAGAACTCAGATAAGGCTAAATCTCGAGATATATATAACCGAGGGACATTTGGGATTTCAAACTACCAGTAGGTGGTTAATTATGTATATGGGTATACACATTCACTAGTGTGAGATTCTTGGGAGAATTATGTGTCACTGAAGAAACTCCACTATAATGTATATAAATCTATACAGTTGTGAGATCTTTTGGAATTATCTGTCATTGGAAGATGTCCAAGATATATATAGCAAATTTGTATAATATTTGCCAAGTTGTTAAAGAATGAGTTGAAATAGAGCGTTTTAACAAGCAAGATAATAAAATAAATAAATACAAATAGAAAGATGAAATTCATTAGTAGCGCTTATGCTTGAACGGATTGACTTGAGAAACGTTTAGAGCTAGCAAGAGTCAATATAAAAAAGCCTTGTAGAAATATATCAAGATTTCTAGTGAAAGATTTGGTGCGGAAAATATATTGGTGAAGTCTAAGCTTGTATATGTATGTTCGTATCTATATGTGTGTGTATCTTGAATATAACTACAACTTTGAATAAAGATTAAGAGACTTTTTAGAGAGAGAACTTTCTTCTTGCTTTCCTGTTAGAATAAACACACAAGGATTCAAGTTAAAATCATTGTATTATAAGTTGGGTTTTTCTGGGAATTTGTATAATCACAAAGTGATTAAGGAGCTACAAATTTGTAAGTGATTACAACTTCTTGTTTCACACACTAGTTACGATTTCTCTCTATAAATTTCACTCAAGAACTATTACAAATCTTCCCTCTAGTGTATTAAGATTGACAGAGATATTTATAAGCTTTTCTATATCTTGTATTTTTCTCTCTCTTAACTGTTGGTGGTAGTGTGTAACAACTCTTCCATATATAAGAAAACAGAGATAGAACTCATGTGCTTGTAATGCTTCTTTTTCAACGTAGCCATAGTATGTCCTGTCATTGTCCTTTCGGAAATACACGTGTCAGACTGCTATTGGCTATTGTTACTTCTATTTTAATCCCCATTCCCACGCGTTTCTGGTGTAAAGGTTGTTATTGGACCATCATATTTCAAGGAATATCTTTTCAGTTATACCCCTTGCTTCTTTACCAAGTATCAATGTATAGCTTGTAAGCCCTGATGACATGCAGATTTGGTATTAACTATCCCTTGATGATAAGCTCTGACGTTGACTTGAGCAGTGCTTTTGTATCCCCTGATAATAAGCCCTGATGTAGAGTTAGATCTATACTTCTTGATCCCCTGATGTTAAAACCTAACAATATCCACTGATGTCATCCGTTGATAAAGTGTTCAGGTTATCCCTTGATGATATCCCTTGACAGACTTGACTCTGACGTTATGCCCTGATGGTATCCCTTGACGGTAAAGTTATTCCCTGATGTTATTCCCTGACAGCAAAGTTATCCACTAATGACATCCCCTGATGGATTTATCCACTGACAACGTCCCCTGACGTAGCATTTGAGCCATCCCCTGACGGTATCCTTTGATGGGTTTATCCACTGATGTCTTTTCAAATACTTACGTCTTTAATCACTGATACTATTTTTGGCATTTTCTTGGATGCCTGATGTGCAGAATACTTGAACGTTAAGTCCTTGTGATATCTCCTGACGACTTGCCTAATACAGTAAGACTATCCCCTGACAGACTGAGTTGTCTATCAGTGGATGCTTATTTGTGCAACTATACTAAGACTTATAATATACCTTGAGTATTTACAAGTGCACAGTTATAAAATAATGCTTAGATCATCATCAACATCATTATACCTAATAATCCTCCCCTATTTATGATTATCAATTAGATAACTATAAATCTAACTTCTTTATTGATGTCAAAACTAAAACTATAAAGAATAAAGAATGAGTAATACAATTGCATTGATCTATGTTTATTTGTACAAAAAGAAAGAATAACTACATAAAAATCTTTACAGAGTTGATACAAGTGTTTAACACTTAGACTTCAGGATCATTCTTTTGTTAAGCAGTAACAAAGGGCAATGGATGACTTGATTCAATTGGTTGATAGTCACTTCCAAGGCGTTGTCTTCTCTGGTCAGGATTTTGGTATGGAATCTCGAGTCTTTTATCTTCCCCACCAGCCTTTTGTAGCAATCTTCTAAAGTTGAAAATGTTGACATTTTTGTTGTGTTCCAAAGCTTCAAGGATAGATCCAATCTCTTTCAAGCTGCAGCAAGTTGTGACCAATAAAATGTGACAATCTCCCCTTTGGTATTCTTGAACTCAACGACCATGAGGTTTGTGATCATTTTTGGATATTCTTTGAATCCTTTTACCGGGGGAACATCCCTTACAACTGCTAAGATCCCATCATTAGCCATGGTCTCTTTAATCTCTTTCAACACTCTCCTAACAAGTATGGCTCTGAACTTGATGACATTTTCGTTCATGTGATAAGCAATTTGGCTTAGAACATGCATCGTCTCCTTAAGGTCAAGCTCATCAACATCATTGTCTCTAATGTGCTTCTGTTGCCCATCAGCAGCTTTGTAGAATAATTTCAGAGGTTTTTCCATAGTTGTAGGAAAGTTCCTGTTGTCGTTGATGGCTCTCCTTAGCTTCCCATGTGCTTCCTTTAAGTCTCTGTTGATTGTTGTTATGTTGGGAACTACTTGCTTAGCTAGTGCAAGTTGTTCAGCATCCATTAACCTGAACCAGTCAAAAGTGACTGTGAACTCAGACCTATTCTTTACCTGGATGATAATTATTTTATCTTTGTTGCTTTTTACCCTGATGTTTATGTTGTTGATGGAGTGCATATATCTTAGGCTCTTATGTCTGTCATCCTTTAGAAATTCAATCAGTGTAGGTGGTCCATATGTTACAGGACGAGCTTGAACATCGGCCTGAGAAGACTTGGTTATGGTAACATCAAGGGATGCTGAAGGTGTGTCAGGCCTTTTTGAGTTGTCTTTGCTTTTAATCTGTTAGATATAAATGATGATGATGATGTTTAGAGAATAAATTGTGCATCTGTAAATACTTATGGTATTCAATAAACCTTAAGTATCCGCATAAGTTTTGCATCCACTGATGATTGATCTGATCATCAGGGGAGGAAATACACTTCATAAGACAAGTCATAAAAATGGAACTTCTAAAGGACTTGATATGTGAAGAGGAATGTCTGTTATTACTCAAAGATAGTTAAAGTATTCCGCACATCAGACATTCCAAACAAACTCAACAAAGCTTCAATGATTAAAAACCATCAGGGGACGACAAAAGGCAGACCAACCCGTCAGGGGAATACGTTAGGGCATGAACAAGACATCCTGTCAGGGGAAGACATCAAGGTATAACAGTGTCAGGCTAACCCGTCAGGGAAACCCATCAGGGGGAATGCTCAACACTGCATCAGTGGAAGTCATCAACGTATGTCGTGAGTCATAACATCAGGGGATCTAGAAGCACTTAGTAAACTCAAGTGAAGTTTGAAGCACTGATCTAGTCTTTGAGAAGACTTGTCATCAGGGGATCTAGAAGCACTAATCAAGTTCACATCAGGGCTTGCCATCAGTGGATAGTTATGACTGCATACATCCGTCATCAGGTATAACACGCAAATCAATTAAGCTTGTTGAAGAAGCAAGAGATATGAACTGGGAAGATATCTCTTGAAGTTTGGTGGTCCAATGATAACTCTCGATCATTAAATGCACGCAGATCAGGGGATGAAAAAGAAGCAACAAAAGTAGCAGCAGTCTGACACATAGTTCCTAAAGGAAATTGATGTGACACATATGTGGCTAAGTTAAAAAGGGCAGCACGCCTAAGCACGTGGGTTCATCCACTGATCTGGTAATCAAGCAAAAGAGTTCTCATATTAAAGGAAAACTCATTGAGACGAAAAAAAGCAGAGACCAACAAACACTAAAGTATACAAACACTAGAGCAACTTTGTAATATATCTTGAGAGAAATATTTCAAAGAAAGTTAGAAGCTAATGAGTGTGAAATAGAAGCTGTAATTCATTACAGAATTTGTAGCTGATTAATCACAGTTGTGATTAACCAGATTTCCAGAAAAACTCCAAGTTTTAATATAACTATTTTAACTTGAATGTGTGTGTAGCAATCTTTATTTCCTTGAGTTTTTCCTATATTCCAGCTTGTGTAAAAAGAAGAAGAAAGAATGAAAAAGATTGTAGTGTTTGTATCCCCCCCCCCTTTCTACAAACACCTAAGCCTATTTTGTTCTAACATATTCCCTGATGCACCTTTTGGAGACTGAGATTTCTTGAGCTGAGTTTTCTTTGAGGCTATTGGCTTAACACTTCTATTTTCTTCTTTCTTCTCTTTCTCCCCTACCATTTCCTTCTCTTGTTTGAGTTGTTGTGCATAGAGCACATTAGCTTCTTGTCTTGAAAAATGACAAGCTCCACTTTCCCATCAATTAGAGCTTCAACAAGTGTAAGAAAGTGAGTTGTCTTCATGGACTATCCGAGTAGCTTAGGTCTTGATTGAGTAAAGTTTTTCTTTTTAGGCTCTTCAATTAGGATACCCTTGCCCTTGTCCTTTCTGGCTATTGGAGCTTCTTGTGAAAAAGGAGAAACAATCATACTCCCTGATGGTAGTGCTTGGAGTTTCTCAGTTACAACCCGTGAAGTGTTTGAAGATTTCTCCTCCTTTTTGGCCGCATCATCAGTGAAAGTTGAGAGAGGAGTCATGACTTGTAGAAGTAGTTAAAGATTGACAGCCATGGTTTGTTGCAAAGTTTCCATCCTTGTCAATCGAGTGTTGAAGGAAGACAATTGTTGGTCAACAGTGTTAGTCAGTATCTTGAACTTGAGCAATGAGTGGCTAATGGCAAAGGTATCAACAACGTTCTGTACATTTTTGATCTTCTCTAGAAAAAAAATGGTTTGGAGCTTTATAAACTCAATGTTTGTAGATTTGCCTATCATGATATGAGATTTCAAGATCTTGATAAGGACAAGATCTGTTGTACGTGATAGCTCTTGAGTGAGAAGTTTTATTGTATCAATCATTTCATTCTTCTGATATTAAAAATCAACTCCCATGGGTTGTAAAAAATCACCCATTGGAGTGTCATCTTTATCAATATTTGAAGAATTAGGAGTATGTATATTGTCAGAGTTTTCTCTCTGTTGTTTATTTATAAGGATCTCATCCTTATCTCCCTCTTACTCTCCTTTTTTTGTGCCTTCTAAGGTATCTCTCTGTATCTCTCCTTTTGCATTACCATCTAAGGTAGTACTCTCTTTCTCTCATTTTGCCAAGGTCCTCTCTGGGGTTTGACCTTGCCTCTCTTCACTAAGTATTCTCTCATCCTCACTTTTTATATGTCTAATAGGGCTCCTATGGGTTAGGGTCTCATCAACTTTGGACAGGGTTAGTAAAACATCTACAATAAGTGTGTCCACAATTGAGAGTTGAGGATTAGAAAGAGATTTACTTGTATGTACAATTGGGGATGTATAGGCATCTATTGAGGAAGTGTTTACATTGGTTCCTATATCCCCTGATTGATCATCAATGATTGGGTCATTAAGAAAGGAATCAATCATTAATAGATCATGACTCTCAATCACTGAATCATTTCGAATGGGCTCTTCTAAGAAGTTAGAAGTTGGAGGATCTAATGTCATGACACTTAGAGTTTGTGTCATAACATTTGAAAAAAGTTGAGGTAAAGAGAAAGAAGGGAGAGATGTAAAGGGGAGTATTGGCTGGATCATTGAGTGAGGAGGTGATCCATCAAAAAAGGTTATGTGTGCATTCATTGTGCTTGATATCTGCAAGTGGCTCTTAGAGACCCTGATGAGTGTTTCATCAAGGCTTGTGGTCAGTGTATGTGCCTCACTCAACTTTGTCCCTGGTTGGGGACTATGTTCAATAACCGAATCCTTTTGAGAAGAGATAACGAGAGATGTGATTATTTCCTTATTAAGGTCAGTATCCTTTTAGGAGGTACTGTCTGGCTTGGTTTGGGGTCATCTCTCTTGGCGTTCTTCTTCTTCTTCTTCTTCTCCTTGCTCCCCCTCAGTTATTGTGGTTACTTCTAATGATTTTCTTTTAGTACCCTCAGTCTTTTGAGAGACTAAGGGTTGGGCTATTGAGAGTTGTTATTTAGAAGAATGATGAACTACTTGAGTAGGCTGAGAAGTGGAAGTTGTCTCAACCATTGTAGTTGAAGTAGAAGAAATAGTAGGATGAGAAGGGGATTGTGTTACAGTGTTTACCTGTGCCATGTGTGGTGGAAGCACAAATGGCTTGGTTGTGTAGGCTTTCTTTCTTATCTAGTTGAACAGCTTCCTCGTTTGTGTATAACTCTGTATTGCTATGTTATTGTACTCAAAAGATGGATTAGGTAATTGATCTTTAATAATTATAGATAAAAATATGACATAATATACTTCTGAGTCCTTAGAAGTATAACTACCCATTTTAATAACCAAATCATCAAAGATTAATTTTCCTATGTCTATGTTTACATTTTTAATAATGTCATAGGCAATTTTAAGAGTTAGGGAGCTTTTCACCTCAAAGTTTGAGGACTTACCTAAGAATACCTTTGTGATGGTATTAAAGAGATAAGAGAGCTCTTTCTTCACGTGCACCCTCTTGAGATCTTTGAACTTCAAGGCCATAGGGACTGCGGTGTTGTAGCCCAAATCTCTCAAGAAATCTGGCAATTCTGCATCAGTGGGCACTTCAACCAAATCGTTTGTTGGCAATCCAAGGTCAGAATTAATTCTAGAAGGAGTAATTTTGCCCTTTTTAGAAGAAATTCTGAATGAGATTGCATTTACAGCATCTGGTCTTGTCGATAAATGAATGAACTTAGCACTCGACCATAGTTGCAAGATGGCTTCCCCTGACATCTCGTCATCTGTCAATATGGCCTTGTCATACTCAGAGTTGAGTAAGTAGCGTATCCTTGGCTTGAAACACGTATCTACCTTATCGATGTCAGAAACCCACGTAGTTGGCTTTTTGAACAACTAGATCCCTAGGAATCCTTTGAGCAATGTTTGGTGTCATTGAATTAGTAAGAAGTTTTGAGAATAAAAGCTAGGGTTTTGTGAATAAGAGAGAAGAAAGCTTAAGCAGTTGTTAGAGAATTAGCAAATAAACGTTTAGTGTGTCGTCAGGGAAAGAGAAATTGTTTATAAATAGTTTTTTGAAAAGACCCTGATGTCACATCATCACAGGTTTGTTATTATCCCATGATGCCACATCATCAAGAATTAGTTATTATCCCCTAACATTGTGTTATCAAAGGAGAATGACTATCCCCTGATGCAGTGTCATCATGGATTAATGAACATCCCTTGACAAACACAACTGCAACCACAACCCCTGACCAAGTTATTTATTTATTTATTTATAAAACATATAAACACACAAATATTTCATTATCAAGAAATGACATGAGAAGTTAGAGATACCAGTACATAAGCACTTGATAAAATGAATCATTTTAACACCTTGTCTAGCCTTGCTGTATCAATTTGATTGATTTTCACTTTGCATAATTCACCATTCCCAGCTCTCCCACCAGATTGTTGAAGGTAGCTTCATCTAGGGCCTTGGTGAAGATGTTTACCAGTTGCTTGTGTGTTGGTACAAAATGCAATTCAATATTCTCATTCATAACATGTTCCCTAATAAAATGTTATCTGATCTCTATATGCTTAGTTCTGGAATGTTGCACAGGATTTTCAGCAATGGCTATGGAACTTGTGTTGTCACACAGAATTGCAATTTTGTTGTATGTCAGTCCATAGTCCATTAACTAATTTTTCATCCAAAGGATTTGTGCACAACAACTTCCAGCTGCAATACATTCAGCCTCAGTAGTAGATGTTGAACTGAAATGTTGCTTTTTGCTGAAACAAGATACAAGTCTTCCTCCCAAAAATTGACAGCTCCCTCTGGGACCCTTTATGTCAAATTTGCATCCTCCAAAGTCAGCATCAGAATATCCAATCAATTCAAAACCACACTCCTTTGGTTACTAAAGTCCCAACTCAGTATTGCCCTTCATGTACCTCGAGATTCTTTTCACTGCAATGAGACGGGACTCCCTTGGGTCAGCTTGATATCTTGCACAAAGACATGTTGGAAGCACAAATACAACAGTGAACCAATCACTCCCCTATAAGTCTTTAGATCAACTTTCTTTCCATTCTTATCAGGGTCAATCTTGGTTAATGTGGCCATTGGTGTCTTTCCTACTTTTGTGTCCTCCATGTCAAATTTCTTGAGAAGTTCTTTGGCATTTTTTGACTGATGAATGTAAATCCCATCAGTGGCTTATTTAACTTGAAGTCCTACGAAATAAGATAGTTCACCCATCATGTTCATTTCATATTTGCTTTGCATGAGCTTGGAGAACTTCTCACACAGCTTAGTATCAGTGGATTCAAAAATGATATCATCAACATAGATTTGTACCAAGATAAGATAACCTTGGTGTTTTCTGAAGAATAATGTTTTGGCAATGATACCTCCTGTAAATTTGTTTTCCACCAAAAACTTAGTCAGTGTGTCATACCAAGCTCTAGGAGCTAGCTTCAATACATAAAGTTCTTTCTCTAGTTTGAAGACATGATTTGGGAACTTAGAACTTTCAAATCCTAGAGGTTGTTGGACATACACCTCCTATTCTAATTTTCAATTAAGAAAAGAACTTTTCACATCCATTTGATAAACATTGAAGTTTGAATGTGCTACATAGGCTAAGAAAATTCTTATAGCCTCAAGTTTGGCCACTAGTGTAAAGGTCTCATCAAAGTCAATCCTTTCTACTTATAGATATCATTTTGCCACCAGTCTTGCCTTATTTCTTATGGCAATGTTAGTTTCGTCCATCTTGTTCCTGAATATCCATTTGGGGTAAATGAAAGTTCTATCTTTAGGCTTAGGCACCAGTTTTCGTACTTGATTTATCTCAAATTAATTGAATTCTTCCTGCATTTCCATGATCTAATTAGCATCTTACATGGCTTCTTCAATTTTTTTTTGTTCATTTTGAGAAAGAAAACAAGCATATAGACATTAGATGTAGCTCTTCTAGTCTGCACTATTTGGTTTGGGTCACTAATGATTAATTTTGTTGTGTGACCCCTAAAACATTTGGGCTTGGGGGGAGTCTAGATGAACTTACATGATCTTCGTTTCCTCCCCCTAAGTCTGTGGTACCAGCTTCTGAGAAAATGCCCTCGAAATTTGTGCTGAAGTTAAGGTAAAAGGTATGCCCTGATGGTGCATTCCCTGATGGATTATCCCCTGATAGAGTATTCCCTAATCTGTTATCCAGTTAATTAACTCTATCCAATGAAAGGGCTTCTTGGTTGCTTGGATTGACATCAAGGATGTTTAGATTCTTCATTTGATTGCACACATCAGCTTTTATCTCTTGATCATCAAAATCATCTTTATTTTCAAATCTGAGCTCTTCATGAAAACCAAGGTCTTCAAGGCCAAAAATTTTTTGATCATCAAAAGCTACATTTATAGACTCTATCACAACCTGGAGCCTTTTGTTGTAAACCCTGTAGGCCTTGGATGTTAAGGAATAACCTAGGAAAATTGTTTCATCAACCTCTGAGTCAAATTTTCCTAAGTTTTCACCAAAGTTCCTTGATACAAAGCGTTTGCAACCGAAAACATGTAGGAACTTGATGTTTGGCTTCCTCCCTATCATTAGCTCATATGGTGTCTTATTGTGAACCTTATTGATTAAAGATCTATTTGAGTGAAACATGCAGTGCATATTGCTTCAGCCTAAAAGTAGGTAGGTATTTTAGCCTCTGCTAACATTGTTCTAGCAACTTTTATCAGGGTTCTATTTTTCCTTTCCACTACATCATTATGTTAAGGAGTTATTAGAGTTGAGAATGTATGATTGATGTCTTTCTCTACATAAAACTCATCAACAGTTGTATTCTTGAATTCAGTACCATTATCACTCCTCAAAATTCTAACCACTAACTCAGATTCAGTTTCAACTTTCTTTATATGATCAATGACTTGTTGAGGCACCTCTGATTTAGCATGTTGGAACTTGACCCAAGTGTATCTGGTGTAGTCATCCACAATGTCCAATGCAAATCTTTTCTTTGATACTAACATTATATTAACATGACCAAACAGATTCATATGTAGCATTTGAATTAGATCTTTGATTATTGTGGCTTCTTTGCTGACAAAGGATGATCTCTTTTGCTTCCCTTGTTGGCAGACTAAGCATAAACCCTCTTAAATAAACTCCATTTGAGGTACTCCAATCACCAATTCTCTCTTCATCAAATCATTTATGGTCTTGTAGTTTAAGTGAGAGAGCTTCTTGTGCCACAATTTACTCTCATTAGGGGTTGCTTTGCAATAGAAACATGAGGCTCCATTTGCTGAGCCAAAATCAGCAACATAAAGATCTTCTTTCCTAACCCCTAACAAGACAAGTTTCCCATCATCTTCATTGGAGATCAAACACCTATCACCTTTGAATGAAATGATGAATCCCTTGTCACATAGTTGACTTATGCTTAATCAACTAGTGCTACATCATCAAATGAGACATTCTCATTTGCTACTTTTCCATAACCAAGTGTTAGTCATTTGTTGTTATCATCGAATGAAATTACTAGACCAAACTTTTCAGTGAACTCTACGAGCAAAGCTTTGTTTCTTGTCATGTGTCTTGAGCAGCCACTGTCTAGAAACCAGAATTTCTTGCTTTTAACCTTTCTCTATGACCTGCTACTATCAGTGGATGAGGCCATCAGGGCTAGGTTGACATATGCCTCTGCTTCTTCTTCTTATGAGTCAACCCAGTCCTTTCACTCAGCAATATATGCTTTGCCCTTTTTGTTAGCATTAAGAAGTCAAAGTACTTCTTCTTGTAATCCATGGCAGCTTCTTTCCCTTTGGGCTCACCTTTATGGTTGGCTTTGCGGCACTCTCTTGCAAAGTGTCTCATTTCACTGCACTTATAGCACTTTATTTTTGATTTATCAATAAAGTTGTTTATGCTACTAGGTTTCCTTGCTGAAAATTTCTTTATCCTTTTTGCCTTTTGGAATTTTAGCTTGGAGAACCTTCTTGCAAGGAAGGCCATTGTTTCATCCACATCCTCTTGCTCTTCAAGGGTGCACTCAATCCCCTTTGAGCTAGCTTCTTCACCTTCACTTTCCTCTTCACATTTTGTTCAACATCTCCTAGTTGCGGCTTCATCAAGACGTTTTGTCCTACTTCTCTTTTGTTTTTCTTGCTAGCCATCAGAGCTATTGATTTAAGCTTTCTAGTATCCCCTGACATTTCAGATCTTTGTTGAACCTCCAATTCATATATCTTTAGGGTATCGTAAAACCTATCCAAGTCTAGGAGATTCATGTCCTTGGATTCACTGATGGTCGTTGTCTTTGGATCCCATGATATGGGAAGTACCCTCATGAATTTACTATTCACGTCCTTGTTGGCATAAACCTTCTCATACATTTTCAGGTCATTTACCAACCTGTTAATTCTGTCAAACATTTTAGTGAGTGATTCACTAAATTTCATTGTGAGTGACTCATTATGTTGTGTTACAGTTGCAACTTGTTCTCTCGTACATCCTCCATACCATCACATAGGATCTGGATGGTATCCCATATTGACTTAGATGTAGTGAGATTCATGATGTTGTTTAGCATTTCATCATCTAAGCCATTATAAAGGATACCAGTTACTTTAAGATCCTTCTTTACTTTTTCTCTTTCCTCTAGGGTCATTTCATCAATAATCTTCAGGAATAGTCGTTTAGGGACATTGACTCCATTCACCACCTCTTGAGGAATGAACTTCTTTATTACATGTGGACCTTCTTCTAGAACTTGTAAATATTCATCATCAATAGATCTGAGATGAAATATCATTCGTTGTCTCCAGAAAAAGTACTTTTCACATTCCAACATGGGAACCTTATTTCCAACTTTAGCTATAGATAAAGATCTTCTAGCAAGTGTAATCTGCTAGTTGGCTCTGATACCAATTATTAGAACTAAATAAGTAATAGTGTTTGTAGAGTGGGGGGATGAATACAAACATCACAACTTTTTTTCTCTATTAAGACTTAATAAACAAAGAAAGAATAGCTACAATATTAAGAAAAACTTTACTAAAATTAAAATGAACACACAAGGATTTAAGTTAAAATAGTTGTATTATAATTTGAGTTTTTCTAAGAATCTGTATAATCACAAAGTGATTAAACAACTACAAATCTGTAAGTGATTACAGGTTCTTGTTTCACACACTAGATATGATTTCTCTCTGAATATTTCTCTCAAAAACTATTACAAATCTTCTCTCTAATGTATGAAGATTGACAGGGATATTTCTAAGTTTTTCTATATCTTGTATTTTTTTTTCTTTCTCAACTATTGGTGTTAGCATGTAATAACTCTTCCATATATAAGAAAACAGAGATAGAACCCATGTTATTGTCATGCTTCTTTTTCAATGTAGCCGCAATATGTACTGTCATTGTCCTTTAAAAAATATACGTGTCAGATTGCTATTGGCTATTGTTGTTTCTATTTAGTCCTTGTTCCCAAGCGTTTATGGTACAAATTGTTGGAGTGTATGCCCTAGTGGCCAATTATGTAATGATTGTGACACTATATTTATGTTATGTTTTGGTTAAATGATAATTTCTTTTATTATGTTTATTTACTGCGTTATATAAATGTTAACATAATAAATATTTTTAGAAGAATGATATTAATTATATGGATTCAAGTATATGACTTGAATATGAGATCATATAAGTATGTTATATATATCATTATTATTAAATATCCCTAGTCGAGTATTATTGTTAGTGGGACAACAATAATACATTGAGACTAGTATGTGAATTGACTGATGGTCACATCTCATTGGTCATAAATATATACGAGATATATTAAGTTGATACATAGGATACATGTTAGAGAATAGTGTACTGGACAGACCCACCATTAGAATTCTACATGGAGCATTATGCTATGTGTCATAAGTAATTCTCATAGTGACAATGATGTAATGGTCCTTCGACCTAAAGTCATGACATTTCTACATAAGGATTTATGTGTTTTGATATTGCTAAAAATTACCTTTAATCGGGTGGACGATAAAAGTAATTGTTGGATGCATCATGAGTTATGTGAGAAATGAGAATGATGTAGATGAAATTTAACCCTCCTATAAATTAGGGGTGATATCTATAGGCCTCTTGATTGAGTGAGACTATGAAATGCATGGCCATTCTCAAATAGAGATTTGTTTCGTATAGTCTACTCGTTGATCAAGAAAACTGAGATTAAATTATGAAGAGGATGACACATCCATGCCTTGAATTTAATCTTAGATATCAAGGTTAAAATGATTAAATTACATTGAAACATTGATCACGAAAAGGTTGCGTCGAATCAACGACTTTATTATTATTTGGGTAACAGTGATATATTACTAGATGCCACTCACTATTTATAATTTTATAATATGATTTAAAATTATTGTCAACGTAATAATAATATACAGGGTCGCACACTAAGAACATTCATTAAGGAGATATAATTTAAATGTCAGTGATTTTAATATATTAATAAGATTGATTTTATTTAAATCATGATTTTAAATTATATGTATGTAATCTATATATATATTAGAGTCCTTTGGAAGAAAATACTAATATATATTTATTTGACATATATATTAATTAAGTGAGATTTGATTAAAATATATAATAAATATAAAATTCGGATTTTATTCTCCTAATTAGATTAGGGTTTGGAATTACTTTATATACAGCTATATATAGGATATATCAGTTGTTCTCTCAGAGATACGTTTTCTGAAAAACCCTAACCGCTCATAAGAGAGAGATTAGAATTAAGAGAGAGAGAGAGAGAGAGAGAGAGAGAGAAGCAGATCCAGCAGCTAGTACAATAATTTTCCTTGTTTTGGATCATGAGATGATTCGTGGGGTGTTCGTGTGGATACCGTAGAGGCGTCGTACAGTTGGATTGCGTTAAAGATTCAGAGACGTTCAACACACTCATCAAAGCTTCAAATTCTGTAGGTTTAATCGGTAAAATCTTAAACCATTTGTATTAAATTGTTTCGCAGTTTCATTTTTTGTTTTAAATCATTTTTTTTCGTTGCGTTTTATCTGTCGAAATCTTACATAAATGTTGTTATTGGACCACCATATTTAAAGGAATATCCTCCCAGTTATACCCCTTGCTTCTTTTCCAAGTAACAATATATAACTTGTAAGCCTTGATGACATGTGAATTAGGTATTAACTATCCCCTGGTGACAAGCTCTGGTGTTGACTTGATTAGTACTTCTGGATTCCCTGATGACAAGCCCTGATGTAAACTTGATCAGTGTTTCACTATCCACTGATGTTAATCTCTGATGTAGAGTTAGAACAGTACTTCTTGATTCCCTGATGTTAAAACCTAATGTTATCCACTGATGTCATCCGTTGATATAGTATTCAGGTTATCCCCTAATAATAACTCCTAACAGACTCGACTGTTGATGGTATACCCTGACGGTCAAGCTATTCTTTGATGGTATTCCCGTGACAGTCACGTTATCCACTGATGACATTCCCTGACGATATCCCCTGATGAATTTATCCATTGACGACATCCCTCGACGCAGTATTTAAGCCATCTCTTGACGAGTTTATCCACTGCTTTCTTTTCAAATACTTACGTCTTTAATCACTAATACTATTTTTGGCCTTTTTTTGAATGTTTGATGTGTGGAATACTTCAACATTAAGTACAACCAGACATTCTTTGACACTAACAAGTCCTTGTGATATCTCTTGATGACTTGTCTGGTGCAATTAAAACTACCCCTGATAGACTGAGTTGTCCATCAGTAAATGCTTATTTGTGCAAATATAATAAAACTTATAACATATTTTGAATATTTACAAATATACTATGATAAAATAATACTTATATCATCATTAACATCATTATACCTAACATCTTCCCCACACTAAAATGGCTACCCAACGTCCATATTTATAACAAATTTTGGTGGCACTTTTACCTCGACACAAATTGCCTTTGAAACTTTTCATCTAAAATTCTTCAATTTGTATCCCACAAAGTTTACGTCAACCAATTATACAATGTTATAATACTAACTTTCCATTTGAAAGCACAAACTTACATGCTACAAGTTTTACATCAATTAATATTATATTAGTTTAATACAAACACATCATTTACAAGTACTAATACAATATTCATGTAAATTAGTCGACATAATTTATATATCTAACACATTTATTAGTTGCATATTCTTGATGTAATATTTACAAGAACACTTTATAACTAATATTGTCGTATATTTGTCATTAAAAAAATAAGTAATAAAGTTTTTCTTAATAAAAATTATATCTAAGAAATTATTTAGTATTCGAAAATTATAAATATGCAGAATAATTTCTTTGCCCAATATTTTTGAAAAGCATTTTCATGTAATAAATATAAATAATTCATGATTCATGAAAATAGACGTTCTGAAATGGTGAGGTTCTACTTATTTTAAAGTAATTTTGTTATCATCAAAACTATATAAATTTGGGACCTGTCATATATTATAACATAATTTGAGATAATATAAAAAGTAATAAAATGGATAAAAATGACTTATTGACTTAATTATTACGTCAACTCACTAAACCATAAACACAAGTCAAAATAGAATTTTAGTTATAAATTTTCTTAAGGCTATACAGGAAATCAAGTTTGTTACCCTTTTTTTTTTTTTACAAAGTCGGGTTCATAAAGAATTATAACTAAGAAAATTGCAGTTTTATATTACAATTCTTACATTATAAATCGACCTTAAAAATCAATTATATCAACGATTTTTTTTACTAAATACATATATATTCCACATATAATTTAAAATTGAAACGAAAAAAATAAGATAACGAAAAATAAAAAAACATATTTATTTTGAAATAGAAACAAAGATTACAAAAACATAATTCATAATTGAAACTAATTAATTACAAATAAAATTTTCAATTTATTTGAAATGTAAGTTTATAATGTTCTATCTATGTAATAAACTAATTTTAACGAAACAATATGATTCACTTTATTAAATAACTTTCTGAATTTAAAAAACTTGTAATTATTTAAAATATACTACTTGAATCAAAATTAGTAACTATAAATATTTAAAACAAATATTTACTTGTTTCATACACGAGTTTAAAAGTTAGTTATAATTATCACACTTAATATTTTTTTAAAAGTAATTTGAAACTAATAAAAAAATTAGAATCTATAATTACATATTTAAATCATAAGAAAACTTAGAGTAAAATTTCCAATTTATATTTATATCCATTTAATTAATTCAACCATAATCAAAACATATATACAATTAAACAAAATACAAGACATAACATCTAATATTTATTAGATATAAAAAAAAAATTATTTGATTGCGACCAAACAAGAGTTTGTACTCTGTTAGGACAGACGAGGCAATTCAACATCTATCTATTACTGTATATTAATTATTAAATTATATTTGAGACACAATCGATTCGGTTGAGACAATTATTGATTCTTTTAATTTGGTTATTTTTTTCTTTTCCCATTATTGCTAAAAATAATTTTAATTGATTCAAATTAAAATATTATGTAGTTTGACTTTGCATGGATTTCTATTTTCATGGTTAGATCAAATAGTATTTAGTTTTAACTTTGAACTAGTTAACAGTTAAAATTTATTACCTCATAAATACAATATATATATATATATATATTAGAAATTAAAAATTTTAAAAATTATAATTTTCTTTTTACCTAAATAAATAAAAAATACTTGTGATATGCACGGACTTACAAATTTGTAATTATGTTAGACATGTGTTGACATTAAAAACAATTCCATTGATTCTAAAATTAGAGATATCTTTCTTTTTTTTTTCAAAATTAAAGATATATTTTTATTTTTAAATTGTAAAAAACCATGAATTTTCTTAAAAGTCATTTTATTAGTCAAATTAACTCCATTATCTCTCCACTATTTCAACTAACTCCACCACATAGTGATCTCTACCATAATTATCACTATTATTAATTCAAATAACATGATAATAATAATATATTTAGAACATAAAAATTCTTTAAAAGTCGTCTTTTTAGAAATGTACCTCTATTTCAAAATAATTAATGTTTGACTTTTTTACACATAAGTTTAGGTGATCTTTTTCATATGATAAATATTTTATTTAATTTTAAAAATATTAATAATAAAAATATTTTAAATAAGAATTAATATGAATAAAAAATTTAACTAAAATAACAAATTTACCATATATAAATATTCACTTAAACTTACTTACAAAAAAATCAAGTGTCAGTTATTATGAAACGAGAGGAGTACCCTTTTCCCAGACTAGGAGAGTCTCTTCTCAATTTAAATTTTCTGTACAACAACATGATCCATTACTAGAGTTGGATAAAAATATTGTTTTATCCAACCCAATCTTGACAGTTAGTTGTTTGGGTCATTGACTGAGATTAAAAGTTGTTGTTTTATATCCCCGCTTCAAATGGAGTACAATTACCAAAAAAATAGTGGATGTAGCTTTAAATGAAAAATGACAGAAATGCCCTCTACTTTTTAAACTTTCCGTAACCGTTTGCCAATTTTTGTGACGGATGTATAAGTTTTTAATTTTTTTTTAAAAATTCCCACGTTTTCTTCTATTTTTTTAAAATAAAATATAGGCAATTTTTTTTATTTCTATAGTCTGCACTTTTTATGACAAACGTGTATGTGTTTTTTTTTGTTTAAATAATTTTTGAATTATTAAAAATATTTTTTTAATAATTTGTAATAATTATTACAAAATATATTTATAAAAATGTTTTTACTATACTTATTTTTAAAATAATTATTTTTTAAAAACAAAACATTGCAGAGGACGTCCGCCCCTTCAAAGTTTTTTCTTATTATTTAATAAATTCTTTTCTCTGTTTTTTTTAAACCCTCGTTCACTACTCTAAGTGGCAGACTAGTAGTGTATTTTTTTTAAAATCCCATGTTTCCTTAATTTTCAATGTTTTTTTATTAATTAAAGTGTAATTTTTGCTCTTTTTTGTAAATATCTCATCTGCTACTTGTAATGCATAGATACAATATTTTTTTTAATTCCGTGTCTCCATAATTTTTCATTCTTCTTCAACTTTCTTTTCCAGCCCTCCTTGCCGTTTCTTGTTCGCCATTTGTTTGCTCATTGTGAAAGAATTGCATCGTTCTCTTGAGTAGCGATGCAAGGAAAAAAATTAAGGATTGATATCAACCAAAGTTACATTCTTAATTTTTTTCATTGCACTCACAACTCAAGACATCAGCTTGCACGGTTTCACCATTGAAGAAATCTTTTAGATCCACCAACAATTACTACATTATGGAATAATGACTACATCGTGGATGGTGTTCTTTTCCATCTTTGCATCCCTCAAACTGAACTTGATGGTTAAAAGATCCATACTCAAATCTTGTTAAAAGATCATGATGTATGCTCATCACATATTTTTTAAAAAAAAAAAGTTTATATAAAAAAAATTCATGTATTTGGTCCGCTACTTCAAGTGGCAGACGAGATAAATGATTTTTATTTTTAAATCAAGTTTTTTTATTGTCCAGACACGTGTATATCTATCCAAACACACCAGCACAAGAATTTGTTGTTCTCATCCGCTAGAAAAAGTGGCGGATGTTATTCCATATTTTTTCCTTCACTAGTATTATCAATAATATTTTGTGTTGCCCTAGACCACTTTTCTTATTCATGTGTTATGTCGTTCATTTCTCTCATCTTGGTGTAACAAAGTCTCAAACCTACGAAGACCAAAGCTTGGAGATCAAAATAAGGGATCTCATTGATATGGTAATATATACAAACCTTTCTATTTACAAAGTATGGATGTTTTTGATGAATTATTTGCTTGTCATGTTGATTTATCGTCTGATATTTCTAAAAAAATTGAGCTAAATGTTGAATCGAAGGTTGATGAGAGTTCTATGTTCGATGATAACTAAATTACCTATGTAGGACAAGAGTTTTTATCGTTGGAAGAATCTAAATGTTTTTATAAAGATTATGGGAAAAAAATATGATTCGAAGTTATTATAAAAACGACAAGAAGACATTTCAAAACAATAGAAATTTATTCTAGGTTATATCAATGTAGGAAATGGGGAATTATATACGTTCCTAAGAAGAATGAACATGGTGAAAGATCTCGAGTTAGAGGCTATGTTGAAAAGACGATGTGTAAGGCTAGAAAGTTTATCATTCATGACAAAAAAGATGATTTGTAGCGTATTAATTCACTTAAAAGAAAACACAATCATGTGTTGGTCTCTCCAAGTAAGATTGCTTTCTTAGAAACACATAAAAATATCACTTTTATTGCTAGAAATTTGATTGAATCCTTTGATGAATCTGGAATAGGTGCAAATTGTGACAACCCCAAAATCCCTTACCGGACCAGGACTTCGTCAAAAGAAGGAAAGATAACTTCACATCCATACATAGCATAAATACTGATAAAAGGAAATACTAGAGAGTTATTACAACCCAAAATATTACATTATCAGCGAAAGTTATTCTATCTCTATATTATAATGCATAACATCACACTTCAAAACACCTTCCTTCCTTCCTTATCGACACTCAAAACGGTTAATAAAACTCAGTAGTCGATCATCTTTGCCTTCCCCTTGTCAGAGCATTCAGCCTTTGGACCATGCCCTGCAAGACATTAAGTTCAACAAGAATGAGCGATTTACGCCTAGCAAGTATATAAACAAATCAGAGAAACAAATCTGGAATATTGATGGAAGTTCAGTTCTATTTATGAGGCTCAGTGAAACAATACTAATGCCTCAGAAATCTTTGGAAAAAAAAATCTTTAGGATCACTGATGATAAACAACGTGTAATCCTCCTTGAAAAAAGGCAGGTATTCACCTGTGTATAACTTTCTCAAAATATCCATCGGGGGCTAAACCCGTTGGATTTGCTAACCATACGGTATACAGTTGGCTTAACTGTGACTAACAATTACATCTCATCAGAGACTAACAATTATATCTCATCAGAGACTAACAATTATATCTCATCAGAGACTAACTCCAACCCGTCAGAAACTAAGTTAGGACTTGTCTCTGATACAATGGTGTCTTCCTCACTCCTCCATGGGTTGTGTTCTCAACCAACACCATATGTGGTCAACTCTCATAATCCTCTCAGTAATACAACATAACATCTCTTGGGGTCTACTAGTTCTTATAGATACAGTTTAGGCTTCAAAACTCAAGTTGACAAGGCTCAAGCATGGTGTTTCCAACTACTGATAAACATAAATGTTTGGTAGTTGAAGGTTTGTCTACCAGGTGGTTGTCGACATTCTTACACTCATCTTGGGTTAGCTTCTTGAAATAAACAAGCATTAACTCTGGGTGTTAAAGCATGCATTAAATCGTACTTTTGAAAATGAATGAACAAGGTATTAAACGTGGCATGCATAACAGAACAAAAGTGTAAGAAACAGAGCAGGACTTTTATGTAATGCCCTTACCTCCTTGGCTGCAAAGAAGAAGTTAAAAGCTTGAGTTGTTCTTCCAAAAAGACAGTTGCTTTGAAAGCGAACCTGGATTTGGTGGTATACTGTATAGAAATTTATGAAGGTAGGGCTAGGGTTGTACCAACACGATATATATATATATATATATATATATCACTTGCTGAACAACAAGAGTCATTGGATTATTTGATATTTGATTTCAGCCGTTGGTTGTGAAAGGAAATAACAAGCTTTAGAAAGAATTGATTGGTTTGAAAAGGTGGTGTTATGGCTGTTAATAGACAGTCGGTCATCTATCATATCCCACTCTAGTGCACTGTTGGAGATGATATGCACTGGATGGGTCACGTGCACAACTCTGAGATACATTAATTACTACTTGTCCCACAGCAGTCTTTGGTTCAAAGTGGGTACTGCAGCCTAAACCCATTCACACCCGTTTGCTTCTCCCCACATGTAAATCATTACACTTCCTTTTGATAAACTTGCATACAATAGTCATATAAAGATTTGAGCTCAAAATACATTTAAAATGTTTTGGACATCACATTACCATTGAACTTTCATTATTCATACTGAATAAAAGAAATTAAACCTCCATGCATAAAATAAATCACGAAACGAATTAATCATATAACAAAACTCATTTGGAATTTTGGGTTCTCACATTCTCCCTCCCTTAAAGGAAGTTTCTTCCTCAAAACTTAGCTATCAAATAAATAGGGGTATTTGCCAATCATAGCGTTCTCAAGCTCCCAAGTAGCTTCCTCTACAATGTGATTTCTCCATAACACTTTTACAGAAGGGATTTCTTTATTCCTAATAATTTTAACCTGTCGATCTAAAATCTGGATAGGGACCTCTTCATAATTTAAATATGGTTGTAGCTCTATCAGTTGATAATCGATTATTCCTCTATGGTAGACTTTGTAAGGACGTAACACTGATACGTGAAATACATCATGAATATGGCCTAAAGCTAGTGGAAGTGCCAATTGATAGGCCAGTTCACCAATCTTCCTCAATACCTCAAATGGTCCCACGTAGCGGGGACTCAGCTTTCCTTTCTTGCCAAAACGCATTACGCCTTTCCAAGGTGATACTTTCAATAATGCATGACTTCCAATTTCCAAGGTTTGATCCTTCCTGTGTTGATCAGCATACTGTTTCTGTCGGTCTTGAGTCGCCTTCATTCTCATTCTAATCACCTTGATTGCTTCCTCAGTCTGTTGGACTACCTCTAGTTCGATTAGCTTTCGTTCTCCTTCATTCCAGTAGAGTGGAGTTCTACACTTTCTACCGTACAATGCCTCGAATGGTGCCATGCCGATGCTGGCATGATAACTATTATTGTAAGCGAATTCGATCAGTGGCAGGTGGTTGTCCCAATGGCCTTTGAAATCGAGAACTTAAGCTCGTAGCATATCTTTTAGTGTCTGAATCGTGCGTTCAAATTGACCATCTGTCTAGGGGTGATAGACTGTGCTCATATCTAGTCTTGTTCCCAGATATTCTTGGAAGCTCTTCCAAAATCTTGAGGTAAACCTCGGATCTCGATCAGAGATAATGGAGACTGGCACTCCATGTCGACTCATAATTTCCTTAACATATAACTTCACCATTTGATCCATCTTGTATGTGTACTTGATGGCCAAGAAATCTGTTGATTTGGTCAATCTATCAACTATGACTCAAATGACATTCATCCCTCCAAGTGTGGTTGGTAATCCAACTACGAAGTCCATTGTGATAAACTCCTACTTCCACTCAGGAACTTCCAATGATTGAAGCAGTCCGCTTGGTTTTTGATGTTCTGCTTTAACCCTTTGGCACGTTAAACATCTGCTTACCCACTCAGCTATCTCTCTCTTCATGTTGGGCCACCAAAAGTTTTGTTTCAAGTCTTGGTACATCTTCGTGCTCCCAAGATGAATAGAAAATTTTGAGTTGTGGGCTTCATGCAGAAATCCTTGCTTTAATTCAACTTTCGCAGGAATTCACACTCGACCTTCATATCGCAGCAATCCATCATTGTGCATGCGACATTTGCCTTTCTCTCCCTTAATTAATCTGTCCATTTCCTTGCAATGCTCTTCTTGTGTGACTTTAATCAAGTCATGCAATTGAGGCTGAGCTCGAATTTCTTCTTCCATGTCCATCCTCTGGGTAGTGGTAAGGGTATGAAGTTGTAGGCATTCAAATTCTTTTCTGACATCTTCTTGGATGGTCATCACATTCAGTCTTTCACAACGGCTGAACACGTCTGCAACCACATTCGCCTTTCTGGGATGGTAGTTGATAGAACAGTCCTGAATCAATTATAACCAATGCCTTTGTCACATTTTGAGTTCCTTTTGCGTGAATATATACCTCAAACTTTTGTGGTCAGTATATATCTCGCACTTCTCACCGTAAAGGTAGTGCCTCCAAATCTTTAATGCAAAAACGATAGCTACCAATTCTACGTAGTGCATAGGGTATCGCTTATCGCAATCTTTTAGTTGTCTTGAGGCATAAGCAATCACTTTGCCATACTGCATCAAAACTACTCCAAGTCCTTGTTTTAACGCATCACTGTAAATAACGAATTCGCCCTTATCATCCGGTAGCGTCAAAATAGGGGATGTAGTCAACCTTGTCTTCAATTCCTGGAAACTCTTCTCACAATCAGGAGTCCAAACAAATTTCACAATCTTTCTCGTCAAGTTTGTCAAAGGCGCAACTAATTTCGAGAAATCCTTAACAAACCTCTGGTAATAGCCTACCAAACCTAAAAAACTCCTTACTTCCGTCAGGTTTGTTGGTCGAGGCCACCTCGTAATTGCTTCTATCTTAATGGGGTCCACTGCGATACCAGTTTCATTGATCACATGACCAAGAAACTTCACTTTCTTTAACCAGAATTCACACTTGGAAAATTTGGCAAATAATTACTCTTTTCTTAGAATTTCCAACGTTGTCCTCAGGTGTTCCTCATGCTCTTTCATTGTCTTCGAATAGATGAGAATATCATCAATGAAAACAATGATAAACTCGTCTAAAAATGGTTTGAAGACACGATTCATCAAGTTCATGAAAGTTGCTGGTGCATTTGTCAATCCAAATGGCATCACCAAGAACTCATAGTGGCCATAACGAGTTCGGAATGCCATCTTCAG
This sequence comes from Centella asiatica, assembly GCA_014636745.2. Classification (NCBI taxonomy): domain Eukaryota; kingdom Viridiplantae; phylum Streptophyta; class Magnoliopsida; order Apiales; family Apiaceae; genus Centella; species Centella asiatica. Next base: position 29,500,869 of record CM025783.1, read on the forward strand.
TATGTCCTCCTCTTTGATCTTCAATTGGTGGTACCCTGAGCGAAGATCAATTTTCGAGAAGTACCTCCCTCCTTTATGTTGATCAAAAAGATCGTCTATCCTCGGCAGGGGGTACTTATTCTTGATCGTGACCTTGTTCAACTCTCAATAATTAATGCAGAGTCTCATCGATCCATCTTTCTTTCGAACAAATAATACTAGTGCACCCCAGGGTCACACACTTGGCCTAATCAATCCTCGATCCAAGAGTTCTTGTAACTGCACCATCAGTTCTTTCAGTTCAGATGGTGCCATGCGGTACGGGACCTTGGAGATTGGCGCGGTACCGGGGATCAAGTTGATTTCAAAATCCACTTCTCTATCCGGGGGTAGTCCAGGCAACTCTTCTGGAAATACGTCTGCAAACTCCCTTACCACAGGGACATCCTCAATCTTAATTTCGTCCTTGTCGGTATCGTGTACATAAGCCAAGAAGGCTTCGCAACCCTTGCGAATCATCTTTTTTGTCTGGATCATGGTCAAGAATGGCGATGATTTTACCATCTTGGTGCCATGGAACCAAACCTTCGTCCTCTGGGGAGAGTGCAGGACTACTTGCTTCTTCTTACAATCAATATTGACCTGGTATTTGAACCACCAGTCCATTCTCAATATTACGTCAAATTCTCCCAAAGGAAAAAAGAATAAGATCAGCAAGAAACTCATGTTGATCTATCTTTAAGGTGCAGTTAGGGTAAACTTGAGAAATTCTTACCACCTCACGATTGGCTACTACTACTTTTAAGGGCTTAGGTAGAAGTTCAGGCCGAACTAGCATATTCCTAGTTAACCGTTTAGATATAAAACTTCGAGTAACACCCGAATCAAACAACACATGAGTAGGTAAGGAGTTCACTAGTAGTGTACCTTTCACAACATCATCAGAAGCCACAGCATCTTACACGGTCATGTTGTAAGTCCTCACTTGTGGTCGCACCGGTACAGTGTTGGCTACCGTCAGCATGGGTTTGCCACCTTTCTTTTGAGGGCAATTAGGAGAGATGTGTCCTTCCATTCCGCATATGTAACATGTCCTTACTGCGGCAAGTGGTCTGTTAAATTGCTAGGGTTGTTGTTGTGGTCTTCCTTGGGGCTGGGCAGCGGCAGGGTTCAATGTTGGACAATTTGAGGAGAAGTGCCCCAGTTGGTGACACTTGAAGCAAACATCCTTCCATCTCAAGCACGGGGTTGTGTCATGATTCTTCCTGTAATTTGCACACACAGTAGCCTTCCTTGCAATGCCCTCAGATGATTGCTCCTTCAACTTCCTCTTTCCACTGTTGCTCAGACTAATATTGTTGTTGCTCCCCTCTTCCTTCTTTATACCACCAAGGTTTTGATGGTTTCCTCTATCGTTTCCCTTCCTCCTATCTCCCTTCTTGTTCTCCCGATTGAACTCATGTACTGTCTTGTTGCTCCATTCTGCGATTCTTGCTTTTTCCACAACTGCATCAAAAGTTTCTAGCTGGAAAATTGTTACTTGCCTTAGAATCCAAGGGTTCAACCCTTGTTCAAATCTTCTGGCCTTTCTCCCTTCATCGCTCACTTGGTGAGGAGCGTACCTCATCAGTTCATTAAACTTTGCCTCGTATTCATCCACTGTCATGGACCCTTGTTTTAGATTCAAGAACCTCAGTTCCATTGCATTGGAGACACTAAGGGGGTAGAACTTTTCCCTAAACTTCTGGGTGAACTGCTCCGAGGTTATCACAATGTTAGTGTTCCTCGCAGCTTCCCTTTTTGTTAACTCCATCCTCTTGGCACCTTTCCACCAGTGATTTGCTTCCTCTTTTAGCATGAAAGCCGCATACTTAGCCTTGTAATCCTCTGGCACGTCCACTAAGTCAAAGGCTTTCTCGATCTCCTCCAACCAATATTGTGCCACAGTGGATCCTCCTTTCCCATCAAAAGTCGGCGGGTTGATGCCAGTGAACTCTCAGATGCATGACCCACGGGCAGCAGGCCATGGTGGTTGAGGTGGTGGTGGAGCTGGAGCTGGTTGGTTCACGGCCACAGCCTCACGGATGATCTGCAGGAATTGAGCTAGTGGGTTGTCAACTATATTCCCGATAACATTGTTGTTGACAGAATTGTTGTCATTGGCAGGGGTGGTGGTGGAACATGTGGGGGATTGTGGTTAATCCCTTCTACCTCCTTTGAGCTGTCGTCCTCAATGACAACTTCCTCAACATTTTCAGCTTGATTCTCTCTTTCCACACGTGCCGAATTTTCAAGCCTTAGTGTGTTGTTATTAGGGCTTATCCTTTTGGGTCTTCCTAGTCTCCTGCCTCCTGCCATGATCTGTTATAACCTGTGTATAGAGTTAAGCATTCATCGTCTTGTATGCTAACGAAGCATTCCATTCCTCGCATAGCCTATGAAATCTTACAATGCTAATGGTGCAAGATTGTAACAAGATAGTGTGATAACTACTAAGCAAAACATAAACACTTTAATATATCAAAAATAATCATCCATCGTGTACAAAAGAGGCTGTCATAGACATCATCCTCTAACATCCTCAAAGCGAGATACTCATAGGCCAAAGTAAATTACTGTGCGAGTACATCCGTGATAATCGCAACTACCCATATAGAGTTCAAACAACATACACAAAATAACCTCTGCCTAAGAGTTCTACATCAGTCTTCTATGTCTAATCATCCTCATCCTCCGTGTCCAGTGATCCTTCATACTTTGCCTCTCATTCCCAATGCCGAGATTGCATACGTGTCTCTTCAATGCGGCACACACAGTAGATGCGCATCTACTCCAAACATGTCGTCGTTGGATTAGCCGTTGATGCTGCGACCATTTGTGCATGCATCTCTAACGCCAATTGGTGATAGAGGCTCTGAGTCAACCAAAAGGAGGATCGCCATGTTGATGCGGATGTGCGAAACCTAGAAATAGTGGCAGCCTGTCATCGAATAGTCATGGTGCGAGCTGCCAGACGATGGTGGACTTCTACATCATAATTACGTACCATCTCGTCATGGGATGGCGTTGTTGCCTGTGGTGGAGGCGAGGCAGGTCTCGGAGTATCACATTTCATCTGAAGGGCATCCTGTGTCATAACATGGTCATGGCTAGGACGATGGTGTATCGTGTTCTTCCGTGTTGTGTGTGAATGCGCGGCCAGCGATGGACAGTGGAAGGTTCGGCCTCTTGTGTCGGCTTAGTAGCAAAGTTGGGGCCCTCGTGTATGGCGATGGTAGGGGCCCGTTCGGTGATGCAGGGGTGAACAACGGAGACTCCACACTAGGCTCCTCTTCCTCTTTGGATGAAAAGTCGTAGACTGGGAGGTCTACTCTAAGAAAACGGGCGGGGGATCTAAAACGATTTCTAGCCATCCACATAAAACATTCTAAGTTTGTATCTCTAAACTTCTCAATAACCAATGCATGCAGCGATGTGTCTATGAGGTGGTGCCTTCGTTTCAGTCTTATCCTTCCTTAGCAGTTTCTACCCTTAAGGTGTTCAACAACCTTTGTTTCTAACATAAGCCTTAATCCTTAACCCATTAACCTATCCTAGTACCTCAATTCTAGCGTCAAATCCTTAAATTCCTCTATTGAAGTAATCTTGGGACATACCGTAGTATTTCGTCCTCTCGAATGCATTTTATGGGTAGTGTTTCTTACGAATCACCTCCGTCCATAACTGGGCTCTGATACCAACTGTGACAACCCCAAAATCCCTTACCAGACCAGGGCTTCGTCAAAAAAAGGAAAGATAACTTCACATCCATTGTGACGACCCCATAATCCCATACCGGACTAGGGCATCATCATAAGAAGGTAAAGATAACCATTCATCCATTCCCAAATAAATACTGAATAAAAACAGCATTTAAGAGTTATTACAACCCAAGAATTAAGTAATTACAGCGGAAGCTATTACATCATTTCCTAATAACAAAATAAATCTCATCGACTCTTCAAACGTCTTCCTTCTTTCCTTCATTCATTTCTTTCTTTCCTTCATCAGTTCTATCAAAAAGATAAACACTTAGCAGCTTATCATCTTTGCTTTCCCCTTGTCAGAGGGTTCAGCTTTAGCTTTCTGTCCTGCAAATCATTAACATTCAACATGGGTGAGCGTTTTACGCCCAGCAAGTATATACACGTAGAGGCAAATATGAATAATTCAACGAATTTCATCTGGAAATCAAAGGAGAGAAATTCAAATTCTGTTTGTGAGGCTTGGTGAAGCAATACCAAGTCCTTAGAAACCTTCGAAATCTTTGAGGATTCACTGATGATATACAACTTGTGATCCCTCCTTGAAGAAAGTCAGGTATACACCTGATCATAACATTATCAAATATCCAACGGGGGCTACACCCGTGGATCTGCTAACCATACAGTACACAGCTGGCCAGGCTGGACCGCATGATCCCTCTGAGTGACTACGTAGTCAAATAACATTTCCTCTTGGTCAGGTGAAGAACACATCAGCACCTTTCCTTTCTTCTTGCCAACCATGTGGCATAACCCCCATAAGGGGCATCATTCACATTCTCGTTGCATAGACATAAGATTGAAAACATAGCTGAAATTCAAAGCTCATTTATATCCATGCATCATCATTCATATCATGCTAGCAGAATCAAAAGCATAGCATGCTCATGCATCAGAACAATGAAAGTATAAATCCAACCTTCTACGCATATCGAAACAAATGATAATGCGTTAAACTGAAATAAGCATGAGATTGTGAATATACTTGCCTCAGTCCTTTGCTCACTACCAAATTTAATTTACTCGCGAGTGGAAAATTCTGTAAGAATATACATATCACAAAAATGAATTTATTATCTGGGTTTAAAATATGAGGGAGAAATGCACATGTGATGTCCTTAACTTTTAACGTCTCAAACTATTGAGGTTAAGAAATCAATTCAAACATCTTAAAATAATTTAAGAAAATAGCATTTTATAGTTTTTAAAACAAACTGCGCATCAGGGAAGTACTATGCTTTAACTCACTGGAGACTAGTAACCCATCGGGGATTATCAGTCCTTCGAGGATTATTAACCCATCGGGGATTATCAACCCATCGGGGATTAACCCATCGGGGATTACCTCATCAGGGATTAATAACTCATCGGGGATTATACGCATCAGGGATTAA
>CM025783.1:29533230-29635220 GCA_014636745.2 Centella asiatica
GAGGTAGTTGGTTCATTGATTGGTCATAAATGAAATTTATGACTTCTATTTATACTCCTCCAAAGAATCTATCCGTTGGAAATTTGAAATAGATCCGTTGGAGTGTACTTTCCTTGATGTGACTTGTACCTTCTAAGCAGTCCTTGCTTAGTTCAAAAAGGTTAGCCGTTTTTCTGTCTTCTAGTGCCCTTCAGTAGAGATTCCTAGAAGTTGACTAAGCAGGGAATAAGATAGCTTTTTCTGACAATCTTCACTTTGATAAGCAAAGGATCTTGCTTATTAAAGTCCTTGCTTATTTCCATTCTAAGCAAGACTATACTTGGAAAATTCTTCGTCTTCAGAATCCTTCATAGCAGGCTTATCAGTAGACTTCAATGGTGATCAAAGGTCCTTGCTTAACTATAAGATATCCACCTAACATGTTCGATATTTTTCTAAGTCCTTTTACATTGTCTAAGCAAGGACTATATTACATCATCAATTCTTATATATTAAACACATAATGAAAGTTTAAGCAAAGATAATATAAGCAGGGGTGCAACAACAGGTTTGTCTACCAGGTGGTTATCGACATTCTTACACTCATCTTGGGTTAGCTTCTTGAAATAAACAAGCATTAACTCTGGGTGTTAAAGCATGCATTAAATCGTACTTTTGGAAATGAATGAACAAGGTATTAAACGTGACATGCATAACAGAACAAAAGTGTAAGAAACAGAGCAGGACTTTTATGTAATGCCCTTACCTTCTTGGCTGCAAAAAAGAAGTTAAAAGCTTGAGTTGTTTTTCCAAAAAGACAATTGCTTTGAAAGCGAACTTGGATTTGGTGGTATACTGTATAGAAATTTATGAAGGTGGGGCTAGGGTTGTACCAACATGATATATATATATATATATATATATATATATATATATATATATATATATCACTTGCTGAACAACAAGAGTCGTTGGATTATTTGATATTTGTTTTCAGTCGTTGGCTGTGAAAGGAAATAACAAGCTTTAGAAAGAATTGATTGGTTTGAAAAGGCGGTGTTACGGCTGTTAATAGATAGTTGGTCATCTATCATATCCCACTCTAGTGCACTGTTGGAGATGATATGCACTGGACGTGTCACGTGCACAAAACTCTGAGATACATTAATTATGTCCCACAGCAGTCTTTGGTTCAAAGTGGGTACTGCAGCCTAAACCCGTTCACACCCGTTTGTTTCTCCCTACATGTAAATCTTTACACTTCCTTTTGATAAACTTGCATACAATAGTCATATAAAGATTTGAGCTCAAAATACATTTAAAATCTTTTGGACATCACATTGCCATTGAACTTTCATTATTCATACCGAATAAAAGAAATTAAACCTCCATGCATAAAATAAATCACGAAATGAATTAATCATCTAACAAAACTCATTTAGAATTTTGGGTTCTCACACAAATCGTACCAAGAATTTTTTTTTTTCATCTATTAGTAGAGTTTTAGGAAATGTTGGTTTTTCAAATAAAGAAATGCGTAAAGTGGCGAGAGATTTCCATCATAATAGATTTGATGTTAATGATGCACAATCTGCATTTGATTATCTTAAGCAATTACATTGTGACGTTGCATCAAAATTTTATTTTAAAATTAAATGAGAAGAGGATAAACAGTTGAGTAGTATTATGTGGATTGATTCAATGTCAATTGTCAATTATGATGCATTTGGCGATTTTGATACTTTCGATACTATATACCAGACGAATAAATATTCAATGCATTTTTCTCCATTCACTGGTGTAAATCATTACTATCATTGCATTTTATTTGGTTTGGGATTGTTGAAAGGTGAAACTGAGGAGACATTTTTTTGGTTATTTGAAATTTTTTTACGTGCGATGAGTAACAAAGCTCCATCAACGATCATTATTGATTAAGATAGAGAAATGAGTAAGGTCGTATCAATGGTATTTCCACAAACTAATAATGTTTTATGTTCATGGCATATTAGTAGTAAATATCCAGAAAAATTATATGAGACATATGCCACTCATTCAAATTGTAAGGAGAATTGTGATCGATGTGTTGTTCTCAGATGAATATTTTGGGGGGTGGGGGGTGGGGTGGGGGTGGTTGAATACAAATATCAACTTTTCTCGATACTTTGTAAAGATCATAGATATAATTTGAAATCTAATTCGAAATTACAATCAAAACAAATTATATCAATCAATAAACAAGTATTTTTTATTGATTCTGAATTACAATATGGTAAACAAAGTACCAACTGCTGAAACATATTCACGAAGAATAGCTGCAAATTCTAGAAAATAATTCTTGCTACTCAAGTTCTAATAACTTGTTGTGTAATGAATCTGAATAATCTATCACGTATCATTATTGTAAATTACTTCTTTTTTTTTTTTTTATATCTAATCTGAATTTAAGTTTATATACAAGTTCTGAAAATCCTAACAAGATTCAAATCAGCTCCCCGACCTTGTCAATCCTAATTCAACTTTGTATTCGATCTTCTGATCGGCTTCTTGTTTGCAACTCCAAATCTTACTCAGATTTAGATTCCATCTTCCAGTCGAATGTGTTCTTCTATTTCCTTTGATGAATCTTTATCTGCTGATGAGCTTATCCTCCAATGAGCTTATCTGCCGATGAATAAATTTATCCACCGATGGTCATTTATCCTTTGATAAAGATTTTATCTTCTGATGTCCATTTATCCTTTGATACAAATTATCCTCTGATGAACAAAATATCCACTAAGACATAGTATTAGGAATTATAGCATTTGATGATGATGTATAATACTTAAAATTGTTAAAATTGAAATTGTATTAGGATTTGTTGATGTGTTACATAAACATTAGTAGATAAATTGCAGCTGACTTTATCTACGTATTATCTTCCGACAGTGTAAACTGTTCATCAGTGGATAATAGACATGTAAGTGGATGTTATCCTCTGATAGTGTACAATGTACATCAGTGGATAAATCAGAGGATAAATCATCACAAGAGTATATAACTGACTATCAGCAGATATTGTTCCGAGAATATCTAAGCCTGGGTGGATATTGTGTTCATCAGTGGATACTACATTTAAAGATGAAATAGCTAGCAGTGGATATTCTGCAAAAACAGTCGTCAAAAGATAAACTTATTCATCAGCAGATAACTGACTATCGGTAGATATTGTTCTTTAGATGATAAAGCTATGCTTCAAAGGTTAAGTACTTATCAAAAGTCAAGATTACAACCGATGATAAGTGATTTAGAGCAGATGCTACAAAATCATGACCATTAGAGGATGATCTGCAATAGAAAAATTCCATAAAAACATTGGAGGATATTCTACATAAACATTGGAGGATATTCTACAAAAACATATTCATCAGAAGATATTCTACAACAAAGTTTCAATGGCTACCAGAGGATAAATGTGGCGCCCCCGAAAATCCCCCAAGTTGGGCCCCGGACACTGTCAGCGATTTGGGTGACAGTCCCCGAGATCCCCAGGCTGGAACCTCGGGCTGCACCAGAAAACTACAACACAACATCACAACAGCAAAACAAATAACACAGCCAAGCATTAACAACATACCTATGGAAAATATATTCCCAAAAAAAAATATTATTACAAAATCTTAAGGTCCACATCATCTTACAAAACCTCATAGCTTGAAAATAAACAAGTTGCAGCGGAAACAAAACTTTAGATGGCTCATATGGCCTTACAACTTAAACATACTTATGTCATTCTCTCCTTTCCTCTCTTAGGCGACTCAGCCTTCACAACATAACCTGAAAAACATTCATAGCATTCTACATGAGCGTTTACGCTCAGCAAATATCTATTCATAAGCTAGAAGAATCAGGCGAAGCAATGCCGATACCTCGTGATAATGAATAAACATGTATCATTTATCAACACCTGGTGTTGATAAATAAACATGTATCATTTAGGGTACCCGAGTGATATCAAGGGGTAACCCTATTTCAATAAATCATGATTCGCCCTTTACTCATCAGATAATGCATCACCTGACCAGACTGATCATTATCTGACTATCTTACATAATCAAATTTCATCCCAACTGGTCAGCTTGGTTGTTTAATTCATCATTTGACATACGTAGTCCTTCGCATAAAGCATATGGTCTGCGGAAAGAATCACATTACCGATGCCTTGTCGCAGTCTATCATTCTTTATCATCATTGGCCAGAATACCAGGCGAAAGTATTCAACAGCCCCTTAACTTTCCATATGGATATAACTTCTTGTAAACATTTTCTCAATTTTGAATAACCTTGACGTGCTAATCAATTAAAAGCAGCGACTGCCAACAACACATATTGGCGTGCTCAACAATTAAAAGACAGTGATCATCATAAGCGGAACTATATATATATCCATACAGAAGTTACTTGGGTGTGCATACAAGTCCATGACTTGCAACACCCAAACATCATCTTTATCATCATTTGGTGTGCTAGGAACTTTAAACAACTAGCAAACACCCAATAACACATAGTTCAAACATCAACATTTTTTTTCACGCACATCTGATTCAATGATCGTACGTTACTTAATCTTAAAAGAGATCATCATCATGTATAGACATTAACATCATTCATTTACGTAAATCGAATCAATGATTATATGTAATACGTAAGAAAGAAGTGGAATGAATATATACTTGCCTTGGTCCTTAGCTAAACTTCACTATATTGGTTGAGAAAGGTTTCTGCATAACATCATTGTGGGTATATCATGAGAAATCCATACTTAATAGATGGCTATTCATATAGAAAATGGTTATCAGGGTATGAGGTTGCCCATCGGGGAAAAATTCACTCGTCAGAGACTATTAAATCCATAAGAAACTGATGACGTCATCTTAACTTATCGGAGACTAAGGGTGACGTTATCGAAGACTAATTAACTCATAAGAGATTGATGACATCATCTTAACTCATCGGAGACTAAGGGTGACGTCATCATCAGAGACTAACGTATATCTCATCAGAGACTAATTATCTCATCAGGGACTGATGACGTCATCTTAACTCCATCAGAGACTAAGGATGACATCATCAGAGACTAATTATCTCATCAGGGACTGATGACGTCATCTTAACTCCATCGGAGACTAAGGATGACATCATCAGAGACTAATTATCTTATCAGGGACTGACGACGTCATCTTAACTCCATCGGAGACTAAGGATGACATCATCAGAGACTAATTATCTCATCAGGGACTGATGACGTCATCTTAACTCCATCGGAGACTAAGGATGACATCATCAGAGACTAATTATCTCATCAGGGACTGATGACGTCATCTTAACTCTATCGGAGACTAAGGATGAGATTATCAGAGACTAATGCTGACGTCATCAGAGACTAACATCAACACAGTCGGAGACTAACTTTAGAAGCTGTCTCAGATACAGGGTCGTCTTCCTTACTTCTCCAAAGGTGGTGATCTCAACTACAACTCCATAAATCAACTCTCAACATGCTTTAAGCTATAAGCAACACTTCTAGACACAAAGAATATAATCCTTTCTTTTTCTTTCTTAAAGACTTGCTCCTACAGCTAAACTTCTCGGATACCAAGCAAAAAGAAAGGCAAAAGAGAACTTAAGATTCTTACCTCCTGGGTTGACGAAAGAGATCAAAGCTTGTTTGAAAGTGATTGTCCAAAAGAGAGAACTTGAAATTATACGGAGATGGTAGGTTTAAAGAAGAACTTTAGAAGAGAAACTTTTAGAAAAAAAATTGAGATGTTCCTCCGAATGAGGTATTTATAGTAGGCTGAGATTAAGCTTTGAAATAAAATGATTGGTTAAACTGGACGGTAAAATGGCTGTTCATCATGATTCTTAGCAGCTAAGCATCGTAATAAGCCTGTTGTCCTACATGCACATACATTTAATCCAATTGATGACACATAAGCAGCTTATTAATCAAAATAACATACGTACACAATGATGTCATCAAACTTAGGCTCTTAAGTCCTTCATAAGATTTAACCAGTCTGGACGCAAAGCTTCTTCAAACAATTACGGATGTCACCAAACATAAACATCATTGCTTATCCTTGCAACCAACAATCAAACAACTATAACCCCCTTTAATGGGTCCAAAAATATTCATACAACCAAAAGCGTTATATAATAACCATATTCATATTAATAAGAAAATATAATAACATAAAATAAAATAAAATGAGTGAATAAATTATTTATAGATGACAAATTTTCTGGGTCGTCACAATAAAGCAGCTTGTTTGCAGTAAATTGGTTATCAACAGATAATGACCATCGACAAATAAATGTTCATCGGCAGATAATCTACATCAGTGGACAAATGGTCATCGACAGATAAATTCTTTATCAGTAGATAATTTGCACCAGAGATCATCAACAGATAATGACCATCGGTAGATAAAGTAGTCATCAACAAATTCAAAGTTATCAGTGGATATTGAAGATGACATATGGCTGACTGCAGCAGACTCCTAAGTTGGTTAGGGTTTTGAAATTAAAATAAGGAAATTGGTCCGATAAGAAAAGATTGGGTATCAGAGACGATACACAGAGATAACTTTAACAGAGAGAAGTTGTAATTGATTTATAGATAGAGTAGTTTGTATCAAGAGATTCAGAGATATATTGAGATAGATAAAGAGAAGCAAGTTTTTATAACTTGAGAGGCTAGAAATTATTTTCTAGGTTGTAGTTGTTCATCAATTTAAAGAAGTTGGTATCAATAGTTTTTGATTACCAAATTGTATTTCAGATTCAAAATCAATAAATTCCATTCTTTATTGATTGATATAATTTGTTGTGATTATAATTCTGCAATTAATTTATAGATTATATTTTGGTCTTTACATTGGGTAAAAAATCTGAGATTTGTATTCAACTTCCCCTTCTAAAAATACTCATTCGGGACTAACAGATAGATTTATCTTTTGACTGGTTACTTGGATTATTTATCCTCTGATAAACAAATTACATCATCGGAGGATAAATATCCATTATACCTAACTATTATCCACTAATGACAAATAACACATCAGAGGATAATACTTAGAAAATTGAGAAGATGACAATGATAATAAATAAACAGTGCTTTCATGTAATTTAATAATTGGATTGTGTAATTTTAGAAAGTGAAATAAAAAAGATTGGAATGTCTAATTTAATATTTGGAATATCTAATTCAAATATCTAATTGGAAATTGCCACGAAGCAAAAAAAAAAAAAAAGACATTCCGCTGCTTACAACGGCGGATGAAAGAAAAAGATCAAAAAGTTTGGAAAAAAAAAAGACCTGTTCGCTGCTTGAAGCGGTGGATGAACGAACAAGATCATAAAAAAAGGGTATCGTCCGCTACTTCAAGTGGCGGATGAGAAAGGTTTTGGAATTAAAAAAAAAAAAGAAGAAGAGGTTTTTGAATTAACAAAAGGACCCGTTCGCCACTTCAAGTGGTGGAGTGGCGGACGTTAACAAAAACTTGAAAACTTTTCAAGAAAAAAAATAGTCGTGCGCTACTTCAAGTGGCAGACAAGTGGGAATTTTTATATTTTTTTTTTGTTATCTTTTTTTGTTTCATATATACAAGCCATTAGCTTAGTAGTTGACACCACATCAAAACAAAAGTTTTAAACATTTTTTGTTGTCCCAGTGAAATAGCCTAGAACTTGTAGAAGGGGGGGTTGAATACAAGTTCTTGAAATCTTTTCAAATTCCTATTCTTCAAAGTATTACTACTTGCAGAAATTAAAGAACAAGAATAAATTTATAAACAATTATTTTTATTGATTAACAATTGATTACAAATTCTAGCAATCACAAACTAATTGTCAACTTCAAAATTCGGTACTCTATATATAAATCTTTATGAACATACAGCTTCTACTACAACTCTTTAAAAATAATTACAGCTTCCAAATCTGAATCGTAATTCAACTTCTAATTGTATTCAACATATATTTTCTATATAATTCGAATAGCTATCTATCTCTTAATTACTACTCTAGTATATTTTTAACCAGCTTCGTCTTCAATGACTCTTCAATGTCCATGTCGAAGATAACTTCTAATTCAAATAGAACTTTGTACTACATCAGAGAGTAATTTTACTTTAGTCTCTGACTGCTTCAACTTTAGTCTCTGATCAACTGTTTTAGTCTCCGATAGCTTAAGCTTAGTCTCCGATGCTTTAATCTCAATCTCCAATGGTTTAATCTTAGTCTCTGATGACCTAAGATTAGTCTCTGACACTTTAAGTTGTAATCTTTGATGAACACTTTCTTTAGTCTCCAACAGACTAAACACAGTCTCTGACTTGTTGAATTCTCTGTTACAATTCTGATAGTCTCTTACAATACAAATTAACTTACTCTCATATAAAAACAAATTACATGAATCAGAGAGTAAACTATCAGCTACAAAACTTTAAGTGCTATAGATTAGCACTAACTTTACATTTGTATATCTATGTATTCTGATTACAATCATCATCAAATGTTATAAAACCTAACATTTTTAATTGACTTGTCCTAAACAACAAGTTCATTAACTAATAGCTCTAAACAATAAGTTCATCAACCACAAGTTCTAAACAAGTTCTAATAGAAACTACAAGTACATCAAAACAAGTTCTAAATAATTCTAAACCACAAGTTCTAAATATTTTTAATTGACATTATATTTCTAGCACGAGTTCTAAACAATTCCCAAGAAGTATGATATCTAAATATTTTGCATCTTCTTCAGTCCAGTTAACATCCTTCAAATTGATATTTTGGACAACTGAATCAACATACTATGTAATATATATTTCACAATCTTTATAGTTGTATTGCTTTGGTCTATTTTGTACCATTGAGAATGAAAAATCTTCTTCTGGAAATTCACGATTCGAAACTGATTGATTAAGTATGAATGGTATCATCCAAGTCTACATTAAACAAATTAATTTGCATTAATGATATAAACTACTATGAAATGTAACATTATAGAAAATTAATTAACTCGTGGACATACCTTAACAAAAACCTCATTAGCCTATCAGCTTAGATTGTCAAAGAGAGGATCCATAAGTACGACCTTCCATTTGTCTATGCTAATAACAAACAATGAAAAATGTTCATTGAGGCAAACAAGGAGGAAAACCATTTCGCATGTGGCAATAGAAGGTTGATAATCTGCATTCGTGAAGAAAGGTGTAACTTGGCTAAAGTAATCCATTGATTGTTCTTGCTTAGAAAAATCAAGAACAATCACAACAAGCTCCAACATTACTAAAGATAAGCAGGGGGTCCTTTCATATGCTTGAAGTCTCAAATCCCACTATCGTAGCTTCAACAAGTCAACATATGTTTCGAGCATGCTATTGTAAACTCCCTTTCCGGTCTAAGCTCCTTCACTTGAATATATTCAAGTTGTATATATTTAGTGGGTGTGAAACAACAAGATCTTTAGAGTTTATATTCACATCAAACCAATTCACGTCCAACCAATGAACAATAACACCTTTAGGTCGTTCTCTTTGAGGTATCTCTTGTGGAACCTCATATGATCCGAGTTGAGTAATTTGAGAAACCGTAAAAGGCGTGCATAACTCAGGAATAATGGGTGTAGGCATATATAAGACTACATGAACTGAGGGTGTAGACATCTCTAAGACAAAACACATCCAATCAAAAGAAGGCTAAGATTCACATACAAGAGTTAGTGGTATCTGATAAGAAGTCTCTGCTACAAGAGATGATAACTGATAAGAAGTCTATCCTTAAGCCCTTTCAAAGACCGACCCCCCAATGTTTTGAGGATGTCCAAGCAAATCTACTCAGAATGAATGATACATTCCCAAGTAATCTTGATAACAAGTATTTATATCTTGATTCCTTTATACCAAATCATGTATTTCTTTCATTGCCATCATCTTGTTAATGAGTTTGTAAGAACATTCCATCCAAAAAAGCATCATATTACAAACTAGTAGCGCATATGAAGAAAGAATGAACAATGAGTATAGAAAGAAAAATACATACCAACTGCAATGTGTTATATTGAATAAAAAGAAAAATACATACCAACTCCAAGGGGTATAGGTTAGGATTTTCTCTTGTTTATGGACTCTTGGCATGGTGTGGGCCTCTGTACCATTCCATGCAATCTATCAAACCATCCCCATCTCGTGCATTAGCAACCAAAGCATCAAAATTGTCCTTCCATACCAACCTATACTCACCTCTCATATTACAAAAAATTTGGAAGTTTAAAATCATTAATTTTTCCCTCAGTTTCCTAATTTCAGTCTCTGTCGGGGTGATATTGACACTGTCTAACTTATTCTAAATTGCCACAACACCGTATTCGACACCTAATACTGAACAATTCCAAAATAAATGAGAGGAGTTCGAATATACCTAGATAGCATTCTAATAATTGTGCTCATATCCTCTCCCTCATCCCAAAACATATAGTCGAAGGACTCATATGGTCTCCAAATCACCTTCGACTCCGAGTGTGCCAAGGCGTCAAATTCACCACGGTTGAAAAGTATAATATGATGTGGATCCTCTCTTCAACATTTTACTCTCACCCATGCCAATGCTCTAGGCAAATTTTGAGAAAGTGAACTTTTTTCCAATTGGCCAACCAATAGCAAATCTCTCCCACAACCACAACTACAATAAAAAGAAATTAAGCAATTTATTATGAAATGTATTAATTAATTAACATAAAATGAGAAATTAAAAAAAATACTTGAAGTAGCAAGTTGTATGTGACGAGATTACATGCAATTAGACGTGTTGCCTCATAAATAGCTTGACACAGCAGACCTCTACTAGAGTTCCTCAACAAAGAAAAGAAGCTGACTAAGATCCATAACATGTCCCAATTAAGATTGACAAGGTTGGGAAGCTGATTTGTAAAAGCTAAAAGATTAAGTAACAGAGATGTTAGATAACAAAGTTGTTACAACTACTGATAAAAAAAAGATGCTCTAATTGAACAGTGAAGTTGTTGAAAAGAAAAATAGATCAGAGATAACAAGTTGTATATAAAATATACAAAGAACAATATTTAAGATTACAGATTACAGAACAGAAGAGAGTTTTAAAAAAAAACAGAGAGAGAGAGAGAGAGAGAAAATTGTTAAGTTCATATACTCTGTAATCTTACACAGCAAAATCTGAGAGATTTTGAGAAGCAAGTTTTTCATATGTTGAGAAGCTAGAAATTATTTTATAGGTTGCAGTTGTTCATACTTGAACAAATTTTAGAAACTGGTATCAATTCTTGATAACCAGATTGTAATTTCAGTTTCAAAATCTATAAAATTCATTCTTCATTGATTGATACAATCTATCGTGTTTTCATTTATGCAATATATTTTTAAATTGTACTGTGATCATTTCATTGGGGAAAAAATTTGAAAATTGTATTAACAGCCCCCCCCCCCCCCCCCCCCCAACTCTACATTACTCATCTAGGAATAACAATTGGTATCAAAGCCCTCTAGTAAACATACATACTAGACGATCAAGATGAGTAAGAAGAATGTCTTATTGTAATAAGGTCCAAGAAAAGCAACCAGTGATTGAGGAGTTGCCAATCACTAGAACTAGCAAAGCTAGCACTAGCAAGAGTACTCCAATAGCTACTGTCCACACTTTTAAGAAAGTAAAATTTGTTAAGGCAGGAGCTACTGAGGAAAAGACTAAGGAGGTTGTGCTAGAACAAAGAGTGAGTGAGCTCAAAAAGAAGTTGAATGAGTCAAGAGCCAAAAGCTCCAATCAGAGGAAAGTTGACTCATCAGAGAATAGAAAGCAGACTCACTCATTAGGGGATAATAATCTGAAGAAAAACAGGAATGGTAACGAGGAAATTAACAAGTATACTAATTATTCTCCTATTATTAATGCTCCTAGGAAATAATGTTGGAAGTGGAAACCTTAACCACCTTGCCTTTAAATATAAGAGTGATCCTAGGAACATACCTGCTAAAGATTTATCCTCTGATAAGAAAAAATTAACTGTTAAGAACTAATGCATGCTAAAAAGGTTAAAAATAGTTATCAATAACCTCGTAAAATGTCAAAGATAAAAACTGAAGCACCAATACTAAGAAGAAAGTAATTTCCTCTATGAAGTGGGTGGTAAAAACTGATAAGTCTAAAAAATCTTTGACTACAGCTAAGAGTACTAATGCCAATGGACACAAATTGGTTTGAGTACCACAATCGAATTAGCTGTTTGTGTGTGTAAGGCATGAAGGAACAAATCTAGTTCTTGGGCAGTGGATATTCAAGACACATGACTGATGAGAAATCTCTGCTAACACAAAGTGAAGCTAATGAGTCAGAGGATGTTGACATTGACTAGTCAGAAAAGATGAAGCTGAAACTCAAGAAACCTCCACTAGTGGATGTTGAAAATGCAGAAAACAAAGAAGCCACTGATTTAGGGGAGTTTCAGAAGTAGCTAAAATTATGTTTCATAATAGAAACAACTTGCAAACATATTCACCAAACCATTGGATGAAGCCACATTCAACAAGTTGGTAAGTGAGTTAGGTATGCTCAACTTTGGTGAATAAAACCTTGAAAATCTTGTGCAATTTTGATAAACTAAGCAGTAGATAATTACCTTGTGTTAGTTAAATTGGTCAGTGGTTAAATATTAGCTGATAAAAAGTAGCAGTAATTAATTTATCTCCTGATGAATTACTCATCATTGGTAGCAGAAATTAAACTTTTAATTTTTAAGTTATCTTTTTTATTTTGTTTAATTCTTCTACAATGAAAGATGTTAGTAATGGTCCAACTTCTGCTGCCCAAGTAGCAAAACCCTCTAAATACAAGTCTATAACAAAAGCCACCTCCTCTATTTCTCAAAAGATAAAGATTGTAAAAGGAAAACAACCACAACCAGTACTAGTTGAGGGGGAAGGTGAGCATTTAGAGGAAGAAATAAGGAACAGTAAGAATCCTTGGAGACTATTTAATATTCTCTCAAAAGGATATTGAGACTAAAAGGAAAAAGCACATCTCTAGGTGCAAACTCTCAAAAGGTTGTGTCTATTATAAATAGTCCACCTCCAAGGACACATGTATATGAGTTTACACGGAAAACACCTAACTATACCTTTCAGAG
This sequence comes from Centella asiatica, assembly GCA_014636745.2. Taxonomy (NCBI): domain Eukaryota; kingdom Viridiplantae; phylum Streptophyta; class Magnoliopsida; order Apiales; family Apiaceae; genus Centella; species Centella asiatica. Next base: position 29,546,414 of record CM025783.1, read on the forward strand.
GAAAAAAAAGAAACAGGTTCTAATCAATGATCAACCTGTCACTAAATGCACACACAGGGTCTCAAATTGATGCTTCTCTTTTCTCTATTCAAGAGGAGCAGCCAATATTCAAATTCTACCCTTATTCTTTTTTCTTTTCTCCTTGATATTTCTTTAGAAGCAATAGATATCTCATAATTCCATTGGTTTTAGTTTCTTTAATAGTTCAATCATTAGAGAAGCCAACTCTTGAAGCTGAAACACAAATAGCAACTCTCAACTCATCAGTGGATAATACAACTGTTCTTTCTCAAACATCCAATGATGTAGAACACTTACTTCTTATATTTTCTACATCATCCACAACTGAAAAGTTTAAATATTTCTAGTGAATCTGAGAGAATACAAAATGATAGTCAAACCTTGTTTTTGGAAAAAAGTGAGGAAAAAGAGATTAAAATAAAAATGTACAAAAAGTGAATGTAAGATACTGACTTGTAAATGTCAGGCAAAAGGACCAGAGTGTGAGCAAGGATGAGATCCTTGAAGAAAAGAATAGAGAGAATTGTTTACACACTACTACCTTTATAACTCATGCATTCTCTAATCACCATTCTAATCAGACATCAAAGGATACTGAGAAAAGAATTAGTTCAGAAGATGCAGAATAACAATTGCTAACTGATATGTGTAATAAGGACATTATCAAGACAACTGTTAGATCTCACAAACTACAAATGAACCTGAACAAAAAATTGTGGATGTTTGGTTGGATGTAAGCAACACAAGAAGTACTGGATGATACAACAAGACGCCTCATACCAAAGTATTTAATCACACAAGGATCAAGTGCAGTTGTACTCACATAATGTTTATGAAGCATTGATCAACACAGAAAAGAAAAACATGAAGCTTCAACATTTCATGATCAATGGTCTTCAAACTAAGCCCAAGAATATCATGGAACATCCAATCAGTATTCTTACTAATCTTCCTACAAATTCAAAAGACATTCAAAGAGGGAGAATAGTCAGAACCTAGTTCAAAGGACATTCATGAGCTAAAACATTTCTTCCTACTAAGTCAACCTAATCTATCCATTTCAACCCTTCAACATTAAATGTTGATGTCAAAAAGGGGGAGAATGATAAGGTCACGGTGAGTAAAGAGTAATTCTGATGAAGATAGTGAGAGAATTGTTAAAAATGTTAGTAGATTAATGGCTAAGCCTAAAGAGCTACAGAAAGCCAACAAAGCTATTAATGCAGTCATCATTGTTAGCATAAAAAAATTGGTAGAACTGGTACAATTGGGTTTACACATCATTAATTTTAATTCTAATTAAGTGGTGTTATAAGGTTGTGTTTTGACATCATCATTAAACCTTGATATATGCTTATCATTTGATAATCATAAATATGGGGAGGTTGTTGAGAATTATAGCATTTGATGATGATGCATAATAGTTAGAATTGTTAGAACTTGGAATTGTACTAGAACCTGCAGTAGTGTACTATCAGAGACTACCATCAGAGATTGCAAGTGATCATCAGAGAGTACCAAGAATGCATAGGGAGAGTTCAACAAAGTTAAAATTAGTCAAAGCTATTGGAGACTAGGAATTAGTCTATCGAAGACTAAGAATTAGTCATCGGAGATTAGGAATTAGTCTATCGGAGACTAAGAATTAGTCTGTCAAATACTAAGAATTAGGCTATCAAAGACTAAGAATTTAGTCTATTGGAGGAGACTAAGAATTAGTCTATCGGAGACTAAGCTCTAGCCTATCGGAGACTATGGATTTCACTATCGGAAACTATTGTTGAAGCTGTAAAAGACTAAGACAAAAACTCTTTGATGTAGTGAAGAGTCCACGAAATTGGTCAAGAGATAAGTATCCACTGAAGAATAAGTCATCAGGGGATAAATGATAAATATCTACTGATGATTAAGTCATCAGGGGATACCTATCCACTAATGAACAAGTCATCATAGGATAAATATCTTGACACAATAGACCTCTACCAGAGTTCTTCAACAAAGAAAGGAAGCAGACCGAGATCCATAACATATTTCAATTAGGATCGAGAAGGTTGGGAAGCTGATCTGCAAAAGTTAAGAGATTAAGTAACAGAGATGTGACTTAACAAAGATTTTAGATAACAAAGTTGTTACAACTATTGATAAAAAGCATATGCTCTAATTGAACAGTAAAGTTGTTGAAAAGCAGAACAAATCATAGATAAGAAACTGTATATAAAATATACAAAGAACAATCTTTAAAATTATAGATTATAGAACAGAAAAGAGTTTAAAAAAAATAGAGAGAGAGAGAATTGTTAAGTTCATATACTCTGTAATCTTATGCAACAAAATCTGAGAGAATTTGAGAAGCAAGTTTTTGATAAGTTGAGAAGCTAAAAATTATTTTATAAGTTGCAATTGTTCATACTTGAATAGATTTCAGAAGCTGGTATCAATGGTTGATAATCAGATTATAATTTCAGTTTCAAAATCAATAAAAACCATTCTTTATTGATTGATACAATTTGTTGTGTTTTCATTTCTGCAATATATTTTTAGATTGTATTGTGATCTCTTCATTGGGGAACAATTTTAAAAATTGGATTCAACCCCCCCTTTTACAATAACTCATCAGGGAATAACACCTTCTGTGAAAAAGAATGGAGTCAAGCAAGAAGATGGAGTTCGAAAAGAGAATTGACAACAAACGGTTGAGTCGAGAGACAAGACAAGGACCGAAGAAGGTGCAAACAAAAAACTGCTATGAGAGGGAAAGGAATTTTATAGAGTCAGAAAAGAAGTTCAACTAGAATGGACAAAACACGACCTGGTGCGAGGGTGGGGGAAGAAGGGAAAAAATAAGTTAACCACGTCCGCTACATTAAGTGGTGGATGAGACCAAAAAAAATAACAATGTTATCTACTTCAATTAGTGGACGATATTGAAGGTTTTTAAACAATGACATGTTATCTCTTTTTACACGTTCCAGAATAAAATAATTCAAAATAAATAAAAAGTATAATGAAAAAATTAAAAATAATAATAAATTTATTAAATTAAAAGTATAATAAAATAATAAAAAAAAGAGTGAAAATTAAAACTGCCTCTGTAATTTTTTTTATTTAAAAAAATTATTACAAATATATTTTTAATTAAAAAATTAAAAATAATTCAAATATAATTATTACAAATTATTTAATAATTTAGAAATTATTACAATAAAAAAAACACTTACACATTTAACAAAAAAAAATGGGGATACGAGACAAATAAAAAATTGTCTATATTTTATTAAAAAAACAGAAGAAAACATGGGATTTAAAAAAAACACTTATATGTCCGTCGTATTGAAGTGGCGGACGGTTGGCATTTATGTTATTTTCCATTTAAAGTTACGTTCGTCACTTTTTTTGTAATTGTCCGTCACTTGAAGTGATGGACATAAAAGAGCAACTTTTAATTTTAGCGAATGACCCAAACAACGAGTGATCAAGATCGGGTTGAATAAAAGAGTACGTTTTTCCGATCCTAACCATGGATTATTCCACTATATATATATATATTATTGATGTTTTTAATTAAGAGTATCAAAGTTTATTTGTGCTTTTTTAATAATAAAAGGATTTTGAAATGAACATTTTTACGTGCACATTTATGACCATGTCGACTTAGATCAAGTCGTTTTAGTAGAAAAAAATTTAAAATCATAATTTGAAAGGAATAAATATTAGTAAATTGAATTAACGAAATCAAATAATTACTATAATTTGTGAGAATGATAAATTTCCGTGTCGTAGATTTATTGACAAAGCTACTTATGCAAAAATAATAATTCATCATTCCTAGCAAAAATAATAACTTATCCTTTAAAGAAGTGCATGGCCATTTGACTTTTTCATGTTGCTTTAATTTCTTTTATAATTCTTTCTCGAATGAATTGTTGATCTATTTTGTGCGGTTAAATTTCTTTTTAGTCGAAAGATATTCAAGATTTTGATTCTCCATCAATTGTGAAATTTAATCTATTTTATTATTATTGGGTATTTACAATTTCTCTATTTTTTAAGTTTATTATTGTTTTGATTAATTGAGTTGGTGTGTAACTATTTAATTGTCAAAATAATATATTGTTTTTTAGAATATCAAATCCGTAATTGTTTGATAATTCTAATGTTTAAAGCAATTAACAACGTTTACTATGGTCAAGTTTTTGATTGTTGATTAGAATGAACAGAATGTAATTGTTGATCTAGTTTAAATGAACCAAACATTTCAAGTTTGTTGATTAAAATTGAGTATCTTTAATTTTTAATGTTATTGTTAAATTAAATTATATGATCGTATCTATGATCATTCATTGGTAAAAAAAGTAGTCATTAGATCGTATCTTGGTTATCGACAAATTAAGAAGAGATTGATTGTTAATACATGTTCGACAATTATAATCAATTTATTTTAGGATAATTGAATAATTTTTGCATCGATTGATCAATTCAAAGAATCAAAGTTGAGAATAACCATTTGGCTAGTTTCCTTCATATATTTGTTGAATCCTCAATTTTTATTGTTTATGTATTTTACATTATTTTCTTAATCTTATTTGTTTTAATTCAAACCCCCATTTTATTTTAGTTGCTCTTGATGAAATAAATCTTAATTAATTTCTTTGGTTACAACCCTACTATCACTTGCTACAAATTATTTATTTTTTAGTAGGAGTTTATTTTTGTTGGTTTCGACACCCATCAAGCTATATTATTATATTAGTTTAGATATTTAAAAACTAATTATTTTGAACAATGAAATCGATCACATATTTAAGAATATATAAAGTTTTATATGGAATATAATTTAACTTAAAAAAAATAGAGTTACACATAATTTAATTTAATGGTATTTATTTAAGAATATATACACACACACTTATTCTTGTCTGTATATACTTTACTGACATAAATAAACAATATATATTGGATGGAAATATCACCCAAAATGTGGGAGGAACCACGTTTTTTCTGTGTTATACATTTGTGCTGTTGTTTGATTGCTTGGTCTAGAATTGACTTGCATTACTCCACATTATGAAAAACGACTTGCACGTGTCTACTGCATCATTTTGTTTTTTTAGGAGAGTTCTTGTTTTCACAAATTTATTTGATACTTTCCAACATTTCACTTTCATTATCATCATGTGCCTGCTGCAAAATAGTAATAATTATTAAGAAAATAAAATAAAATAAAATAAAGTAAATTAATAATACCCCCTCCGTTCCAAAATATAAACAACTTTTGACAATTAGATTTGTTCTAATAAAAAAATAACATTTGTATAAGATTTTCACTATGACGATATACTTTTTAAAATTTGTCATAATAATCTTCTTATCTTATAATTAATTAAATATTTATAACAAAATTTCATTAAAAAAATTTATTATTTAAATATGTAGTTACCTATTAAAATACAATATTAATATCGGCCAAAAACTCAAATATTACTTTTTTTATGGTTAGAAGGGAGTAATACTCTCTCAATTTTAAAATGCATGATATTTGACTTTTTGTACGTATTTTTAGAGGAAGCGTAATATATGTTAAATATTTTTTTTTAAAAATAAAAATATTTTTAATGAAAATTAATATGATATAAAAATTATAATTATGTAAAATATTTAACATGTACTAAATTTTATCAAATATTATCTAAAATGGAGATAGTAATAATAATAAGTATCTGCAGCCCACATCAAATGCATAGAATCTTTAAAACATTTTATACTAGTGATTACGTAACCTTTCCTATTTATATATAAAGAAAGATTTGTAGTTGTGTTGGTTCTGGTCGTTAACGATATTTACTTGTGGTAATTTTTGACTGGTAATTAAAATTAACAATAATTTTTGAGTCAACCTTCATTAAGTATATTTATTTTAATGAAATAAATAATTATAAATATCTAAGATTATCCCCATTCATTAATCTCAATAAATTCGATTGACAATTTAAATTATGAGAGATAAATTCCTACTTTTATATGTAATATATATTTATACAGATATTAACTCACAACACATATAAACTCATAACATATGCATAGAAACAACATTTGAAAATATTGAAAAAAACAATAAAAATGGTTGGAAGTTTGAAAAGGAATACTAAAAAATGTTGTAAGATTGATAAAAATAAGAAAAAATCAAAATTAATTAAAGATAAGTTGAAATTCGAAAAAAAAAATTAATACCAAAATAAGAGAAAACAGTCAAATTCATTGAAAATTCTGTAAAAAAAAAGAAGAGAAAATGATATAAAGGCACGTACATGAATTATTTCCTAACACAGTGACCCACCGAGATTTCTCATATTTACTTTTATAATATACAGAGATTTACTTTTATAATATACGAAGAATTTGTTGTTAAATAAACTAACTTCTATACGAAGAATTATATGATTTATCTAAGTACTAACTTTAGAGATATGATATTCTTGTGGAACTATATATATTGATTATTGAGAATCTCTCGGTGCAAAAAAAATAAAAATTAAAAAGAGTTGGAGGTTTGAATGCTTGATGCTTTAGGCTCCGTTTGTTTCATGGAAAATAATTTCCTAAAAATTTTTTTTTGTATTTTTCGTTGTTTGTTAGGCGTAAACGTTTTTCAGAAAATATTTTTCGTTGTTTGTAACGTTTACGAAAAATGAAAAGAAAGGAAAACGTTTTCTGGTTTCTTTGTGTTTTCTTAAATTTTTGCAGAAAATAACTTACGGAATTTAAAAGGAGAAAAGGTTTTCCGAAAAAATTAGTGGAGTTATTTATCACTATATATATTTAATAATAATAACATAATAATAATTATGATATAAAATAACATAATAATAATTATGATATAAAATAACATAATAATAATTATGATATAAAATAACATAATAATAATTATGATATAAAATAATGTAATAATAATTATGATATAAAATAACATAATAACATTAAATAAATAAATATTTATATAATAATATAATAAAAAATAAATATTTAATATAAAAAATAAAATAAAATAATTATTCATAATAAGTGATAATAACCTTTATATACATAATAAAGTAATAAAAATAATAACATTTTCCTAGCAAATATTATCAATCAAACACCAAAAAATATTTTTTTTTGGAAAATATTTTTCTACAAAATATTTTTTCGGAAAATGTTTCTTCAAAAAATATTTTTTTCAAAAAATATTTTCCAAAAAATGATTTTCTTGAAATAAATGGAGCTGGTAATTCCAAGTTTACCTCTACTTAAGGTAACAAATTTGCACAAAGCCCAAATTTACCTCATCTTGAATTAAATGTCTCAGCTTCTCCATACATAATACAATAAGATAATGTGACACTAGATCCCCTTGTCGAAGACTGAAAACAGTAAAACAAGTACTGATGTGGAGATAATCCATTCACCAACTTCGCCTTTTAAGGCTTTAAGGCGATTTCTCTTTCTCTTTGTCGTTATAATTGTCACACCTCGACTCGAAGACGATCTATAAACAATTGAAGGTCTGAGGTTAAAGTTGACTCGCTACAATAATGGAAAAGATAAACCTTTTAATTAAACAATACATTGGCTTTAAAACTCCGGTGAAAATCATAATAGACGGAAGCAGTTGAAATATGATAAAACTCAAAACAAGATTCTATAAATAATAACTATGTTGTAAATGGGTGAAATGAATAAGCCAATATGGTTAAAGTGCAATATGACAAACTAAACTAGATCTGAATTCGCTGAATTCATTAAATATTTATGTTTAAATTTAAATACAAAATTTATTATTTGTTTAATATTTTATCTTAAATATATAAATTGATCCATTTCATTATTTTATCAAAAGAATATTTTTTAACCCATTTAGTTTCATTTTAATGACTTATTGGATCAAGGTAAATTGAGCCTATTAAGAACTAAGTGATATTCTAAACAAACAGTCTGAATAGTTCAATATTTAAAAACACTTAGATCTTAAATTCATTAAAATGTATTAATATTTAAGAACAGAGACAACCTTAGGACTTTAATTTTTTATTTTAATACATATTCTAGTTAAAAGAAAATATAAATTAAGTCGTCTTAATTATAAATATTATATTATGATTCAAAATCTAAATTATAAATATTATAGTTAATTAAGTCGTCTTAATTATACCACATGCATTCCACCTAAAGAGTTATATTGAATTTATGACTATATTTATATTATATGTTGATTGAAAATTATATATTAAAATAATCAATTTCTTTAATCAATTTTTTTATAAATACTTATTAGCGATAAGATAAAAAGATTGTAATAACAAATTTTAAATAATATAACATTACATAAAAAAATTATACAAAGTATAACTACTTTTTCTAAAACAAATTTCACTCTGAAATGTGATTCTATTTGTAAAACGGAATTAGTAGTGTAATTCACTCATCTCGAATACATAAGAAGTCGCAATGAACTTCACCGGAGACGGAGAAGGGTAATAACGTAATTTTAGTCTCAAAATTGATAGAAAACTGAGATAGTTAACCAATATGTACAAGTTATTTGAAGACATATTTTTTCGATTTTTGTATCATCGTCAGAGTTAGCCAATACGTGTGCGACATAATTAGATATTATAATTATTATTTCCTCCGTTTTACGGAAAAAAATAATTTTGTTTTATCTAAAAAATAATATTTAAACTTTTGACAACTTTTAATTTTGTATATTTGACTAAGAATTACATTTAAAATTAATAAATTTTTCTCATCAAATTTTTTATGAATGTTCAATTAAAAAAAAAATAAGAAAATTGTAATAATAATTTTTTTTAAAAAATATGACATTATTATAAAAAAATTATGTAATTTTTTTAAAAAGAAAATTTATTCTTAAATATTATTATTTTTTAAGAAGGAGTATATGAACTAAAATTTTCCAACGAAAACAACCCACCAATTACTGATTTGGTCGTAGAAAAGCGGCCAACAGAGTTGAAAAAGGTCGATCCCTATAATTTGAGAAAAAAGAAAAAAAGAAGCAAAAGAGAAAAGAACAGTTGGGAAGATAATCAACCGCCAAAGATTAACTTTTAATTTAATACTTGATTTGTTTTAAAATTAAAAATATATTTTAATTGACACAAAATAAGTTTACGAAATTTTATAATTTAAATTGAAATGAAACTTTTTACTTTTAAAATTTTCAAAGATAATATTATAAAGTTTATAAAAAATATTTTCAAATACAAACTTTTATACTTTAATATTTTTACAAATTCATATTAAAAAATAACAATAAATTTACAAATAATATATTATATTTAAAATAAATAAATAAATAAATATATATATATATATATATATATATATATATATATATATATCTGAAATGAAAAAAATACATTTTCTTTTCTTCCAACACGGATATCCAGAAATTTACTCCTCGTGAATCTCATTTATGTCATGTGTTTTGTCTTTGTCCCATTGCATCGTTCCTAGTTATTGAAACCCTCTTCTAGGGTCATTTGTTCTATCAATCTCCGTCATACATGTACCGATGATTTTAGTGTATTTTGGGTTAGTGTTCATTCGTATGCATTCCAGAAATACTTTCACACAGCGCGACAGACGTAATTCTCGATTTTTTAAAATTTTTATTATTATTTTTTGAATTTTATAAAATTTTTATATATATTTTATATTTCATCTTTTGAATCGATTTTTTTTTATGTCCCCTTTAATTTGTCATCCGACTTCTGCCTATGTATGCATCTATGTTCAAAATTTATTAAATAAACAAAAATATGTATCAAATCGTAAGAAAAAAATTAATCATTTGAAGAAATTTTAAAATTGCGTAAATAACGTATGTGTAATATTTAGCAAAAGTTTTTGAAAAAGTACTCCGTACATAATATAAATTATTTAAAAAAAGTTATAAACCTGATTAGAAAACATATAATTGCATCTCTAACAATGTGAAAACTCCATATCAAATTAATGGGAGAGACTAGTCTCCGCACTGCGTGATTCATATACCCATTCAACTTTCTAAGAGTTGCCTCTCTCTCGTATGAGATTTTAAATTTTACTTTTTAAGAAATTAAATTGTCAATATTGAATACTTATACTAAGTTTGAAAAGTTGACCAAGAAATGAATAATCCATTATCTAACGAATACTATATATTAATTGTCAAATCGAGTTTTAACAACTTTTTTTTTTCATTTTCTTATTATTGATAAAAGTAATTTTAATTGACTCAAATCTAAATACTATTTAATTTGAGTTGAACAGTTTTTTATTTTTATATTTAAAACAACTACAATTTATTTCTTACTTTAAATGAGTTAATAGTTAAAAAAATTATCTTACACATATATTGAACTATATAAAAGAATATTATAAATAAAAAAATCTAAAAAATTATAATCTCTTAATTTTATCTTTAATAAATAAAAACTCATACTATGCACATATATACAAATTAATACAAATTAAGAAAAAGGTGAATCGAATCTCATATATAGTTACACATTAGTTGGTAACCCATCTGGCCATGTAGTTCACCGATTTATCTCCTCTCCTTAAACCTTTCATGTTGTAGTTAGCTCATACTTCAACATTATTTTTTCTCATTTAGAAATAGATTTTTCTATTTCTATTGAAATGTATTTTATTTTTTATTGCTAATCAGAATAAGTTTTCATTTGATTTTTTAATTTATTTATATTTCCAATTTGTTTTAGGTCTCTAATATTATGTTAGGGATATATAAATACAATGGTGTATTGTGTTTATGAAATCATAATATTTAGTTTTTTGTGAAAATCTCTTACAAGTGGGTGAAAAATATTATGTAGTTATTGAGAATTTACAAGGTAGATTAGCGGAGTATGAGATATTTCACCATAATTGTATCTTATGAAAAACTTGGATCAATAGTAATAATATTCAAGCAGGATGGATGTAGCCCAAATTGGGTGAACCAAGGTAAATTTTGTGTTCTTTTCTGTGATTGAATTATCTCTCTTTGCTTGCGGTTTGGTATTTGTTAAGTTTTTATTCCAAACATCTAGTATCGAGAGCTTGGTTTGTGCGTAGAGTTTCTGGGATTGATCTGAGTTTAAGATGTCAGAGAATACATATAAATTTGAGTTTGAGAAGTTCAATCGGAAGAGCTTCTGAGTTGTGGAAAACTTAAGATGGATGATCTACTCGTGGATCGTGATCTGTGGTCGGTGATCAAAGATCCAAAATCGGTACTTAGTGTAGAAAATGGGGAGAAGGCAGATGGTAGTTCTTCCTCTATTGTTGATACGACGACAAATTATAAAATTGTCGAATGAGAGAAACTGGATCGAAAGGCTCGAGGATTGATTCAATTGTGTCTAGCTAATATTATTTTAGTGAATGTTGCCGGTGAAAAATCTGCAAAGGACCTATGGACAAATTGGTGAACCTCTACCAAAGTAAATCTCTTGTCAACAAATTATTTCTATGGAATAAATTGTACAAGTTGTGGATGGAGGATGGTGGATCGTTCTCAGCTCATCTTCAGGAATTTATTACCTTAGTAAGTTAATTGACTTCAATTAATTGTGATATGAAGGATGATAATAAAACCATTACCTTGTTTTGTTCACTGCCGGACTTGTGGGACAATTTGATTGTTGCGATTGGTAGTGGGAATACAGAGATCTCGTTTTAGAGTGTTGTTGCAGCTTTGTTATTTGAGGAGATGAGACGCCAAGGTATGAAGAGTTCCACCAAGGAGACCTTGATTGTGAGAGGCAGAAACTAAGACAAAAGTAGGCGGTCAAACGGCAGATGTAGATCATGTGGGAGATCTAAAAGCACTAATCGGTCAAAGATGCGATCCTGGATGTGAGAACCTGAAAATTCAAATAAATTGTATGAAAATTTAAATTATGTTAGTCATGAAATTTCCGTTTCATTTCAATGACTGATAGAATTTATGATTAATTATACGTGCAAATTACGCAAATCGATGTGCGCACGTCTACTAACGACAAATCGTAACGAACATGACATTATAAAATTTACGAGACGCTAATCATGACAAGAATATCATAAACACATTTCTATTTCACCGGTGCGGATAAATTTTTCGGTTTATGCAATAAATCAATGCATAACCTTTAAAATTATATTTAGTGAATAAACAAATCAAATTAAACACTAATTAATTCAAAACTTCTGCATTTTCCCTAAATGGCAAAACAAGGAGATGATTTCCAATCCATGAAAATTTTTCCAATCCAAGTCAAATTTTCAAAAATTAATCTAATGGCCAAAAATGATTTGCAAGTTATACGTAATGCATGTATTCAAGATATTGTTATGTCAATATTCATGCTTCATTTTATTCAAAGTTAAGTAACGTACAATCCCTTAATCTGATTTACCTGAAAAATGTTGTACTAACATCAAGTATTCTTTGGGTGGTTGTTAGCTATCCAAATTTGCCAACACGCCAAAGTAAATCCTATACGGATATAGAAAACTTATTTTTCACCCAATACTTGTAAAGTATATCTGTGTGGGTAACTAAAGGCTAGTGGGATGCATCTGCTTGGCATCCCAAGCCTAAGATCTATTGGGGACGAAAATTGAGATATCGGTAACTGAACCCTTACAGATAAAAGATTTCTGCATCGACTACGTATGTCATTATGATGAAGTTAGACGGTGGTCAGGCTAGCCAGCTGATATATTGTTTGATATGGAGTTCCTAAGAGCACGTGTGTCAAGCGGACATGGTTACAAGGCACATGTGAAATTATCCTATATTCGTTTAAGAAAAGGGTCAAATCTCTCACTATCACTCGGGGACCCTAGAAACTATATTTCTCTAAATTATCAAGAGGTGTTGGCATTTTTTCCGTCCAACCTCATAAACACTTAAGCCCAATAAATTATCTATCTTTCAAGGCTTACCCAATATATGATTATATACTTGCGAGCATAAATCACTCACCTTGCTATCATTATGTGTTTTACAGGATATGGCGAGAAGGCCAAGCCGTCTGATAAAGACAAGGCAAAAATGGCACGATGAACGCTTCTTGATTGCCCTCTTTTGAATGACATTTAGAGGCAGAGTGAAGCGTGAGACTATTATTGAAATGTTTAGATTGTAAGGCCCGTGTGGGCCCCCCATAGACTTTCGCTGTTAAATAATTATTTTTGGGATAATGTAATAGAGATTATGTGAAGACCCCGATTTGTAAATAAATTTCGTTATGAAATCTAATTATTTTTGCTTATTTTTTTTTATGAAAATTATTTTCTTATAAGTTGTGAATATTGAAATTATTTTCTTATTATGAAAAATTTATCTGCAATGTGATGTCCAAAAGATTTATTTTCTAAATGATTTTGTAAAGCTTATGAGGATTATAAGTTGTTCTACCTTTAAAGGAGTGTTTTGGCATGAATGCTTCGGGTAGCTACAGTACCCGTTTTTTTTAAAATACTCCACTGATGGGGGGAGGGAACAGCAGCATTAAATGTTCATCATCCCTACCATTACCCTAGAGTCAGCTATGAAAGATGACCGAAGGACACAGCAGCCATTTCAATCACTCTCTCCTTCTTCAGTCATTTCCTTTCTTTTCATAACCAACAGCTGAGATCAAGTTGATCCTACGGTTCTTGTTGTTCAACCAAGTGATATATATACACATCACGCTGTTGTAACCTTGATTCTACCTTTCTAAACTTCCATCAAACTTAAATTTAATTTTCGAGACAACAGTTCTTCTTGAAGGATAAACCGGAGCATTTATTTTCTTCCTACAGTAAGGAGGTAAGAGCATCTTATTTAAGTCTTGCTAAATTTCTTGCGTCTCTGCTCTACCTACCACCTTTAATACCATGTTCATTTATTTTCAAAAGTATGACTTAATGCATATTCTAACGATCGGAGTAAATGTCATTTATTTCAAGTTGTCTAGTTGGGTGTAGTGTTGTTGACAACCACCTGATGGACAAACCTTTAACTACCAAACATTCTGTTGACAGTAGTCGCAACCCCATGCTTGAGTATTCCTTAACCTGATTTTCTTTACCCTAAACCGTGTTTAGGATGGCATGCAGACCAAAAGAAATGTTATGTATCACTGAGAGAATGATGAGTTTTGACCTAAGTGTGGATATGGTTGAGGGCACCACACATGGAGGAGTGAGGAAGACGACCCTGTATCTGAGACAGACTTTAACTTAGTCTCTGACGGGTTTGAGTTAATCCCCGATGAGTTAATCCCCGACGGGTTGATAATCCTCGATGAGTTAATCCCCGACGGGTTGATAATCCCCGATGAGTTAATCCCCGACGGGTTGATAATCCCCGATGAGTTAATCCCCGATGGGTTGATAATCCCCGATGAGTTAATCCCCGATGGGTTATTAATCCCCGATGAGATATTAATCTCCGATGAATTAAAGCGTAGTAATTCCCTGATGCGCAGTTTGTTTTAAAAACTATAACATGCTATTTTCTTAAATTATTTTAAGATGTTTGAATTGATTTCTTAACCTCAATAGTTTTATATCAGATTGAGACGTTAAAAGTTAAGGACATCACATGTGCATTTTTCCCTCATATTTTAACCCAGATAATAAATTCATTTTTGTGATATGTATATTCTTACAGAACTTTCCACTCACGAGTAAATTAAATTTGGTCGTAAGCAAAGGACTGAGGCAAGTATATTCACAATCACATGCTTATTTCAGTTTAACGCATTATCATTTGTTCCGATATGCGTAGAAGGTTGGATTTATACTTTAATTGTTCTAATGAATGAACATGCTATGCTTTTGATTCTGCTAGCATGATATGAATAATGATGCATGGATATAAATGAGCTTTGAATTTCAGCTATGTTCCCAATCTTATATCTGTGCAATGAGAATGTGAATGATGCCCCTTATGGGGGTTATGCCACATGGCTGGCAAGAGGAAAGGAAAGGTGCTGATGTGTTCTTCACCTGACCAAGAGGAAATGTTATTTGACTACGTAGTCACTCAGAGGGATCATGCGGTCCAGCCTGGCCAGCTGTGTACTGTATGGTTAGCAGATCCACGGGTGTAGCCCCCGTTGGATATTTGAAAAGTTATGATCAGGTGTATACCTGACTTTCTTCAAGGGAGGATCACAAGTTGTATATCATCAGTGAATCCTCAAAGATTTTTGAAGGTTTCCGAGGTCTTGGTATTGCTTCACCAAGCCTCACAAACAGAATTTGAATTTCTCTCCTTTGATTCCAGATGAAATTCGTTGAATTATTCATATTTTTTCCTCAATGTGTATATACTTGTTGGGCGTAAAACGCTCACCCATGTTGAATGTTAATGATTTGCAGGACAGAAAGCTAAAGCTGAACCCTCTGACAAGGGGAAAGCAAAGATGATAAGCTACTGAGTGTTTATCCTTTTGATAGAACTGATGAAGGAACGAGAGGGATGAAGGAAGGAAAGAAGGAAGACGTTTGAAGAATTAATGAAATTTGTTTTGTTATTAAGAAATGATGTTATAGCTTCCGCTGTAATTACTTAATTCTTGGGTTGTAATTACTCTCAAATGCTGTTTTTATTCAGTATTTATTTATGAATGGATGAATGGTTATCTTTACCTTCTTATGATGATGCCCTAGTCTGGTATGGGATTATGGGGTCGTCACAGATTACTATTATTTCTCTTATTTATTGATATGCATGCTTGGATGATATTACTTGTCTTTTGTCAATTATTGACGGTGCCCAAAGTCCGGTATGAGATTTTTGGAGCCGTCACACTGGAAGTGTCAAGAACTTGGATATGGTAAGAAAGACTGTCCAAACAAAGCTGCTAAATGAGACAAGGGTGAACTTAAGAAAAAAGAGGATGACGATGACTTGTACTTAGTGGCGGCTTGCATGGCTCAGTCAGATTCTGATGTGTGTTATGTTGACACCGGAGCTTCCTATTATATGACTTCCCACAAGGAGCGATTTTGCGAGTATAAGAAATATGATGGGGGTAGTGTTTACTTGGGGAACAATGAGACATTGAGGATAGTTGGACGTGGGAAAGTTACACTAAGAATGAGTGATGGGATGGTGAAGACCCTCCTTGGAGTTATGCATATTCCAAGACTCAACAGGAATTTAATATTAGTGGGCATGATGATAGATGCAAGCATCACCTTCAGTTGCACTAAAAATTCTTGTAGGATGACTCGCGGTTCGATGATTATTGTGAAGGGCACTAGATATGGTACTTTGTATAAAATGCTAGGAGACACTATTGAGCCTCAGTTTGGGAGTGCATTGATTTCTAAGATAAAGCCTAGTGATGACACTATAGCCATGTTGTGGCATCAATGGCTCAGACACATAGGAGACAAAGGGCTTTCTACCAAAACCTTGAAGGAGCTAGTGGAAGGGGTCCTAGATTATTCTATGGGATTTGGCTTTGTGAATATTGTTTGTATGGAAAGCAAAGCCGAGTAAAGTTCAAGGGTGAAGGTACAAGGGCTAAAGGGGTGTTGGATTTGATTCACAATGATCTTTGGAGTCTCTAGATGAATCACTTGGAGGATCAAGGTATTTAGTTTCTTTATAGATGATTATGCAAGGTATGCTTGGATTTATTTTTTAAAGAGGAAATCAGATGTGCTTGAAAAGTTCAAGGAGTTTAGGGCATTAGTTGAAAATCAACTTTGTAGAAGGATCAAAGTTATTCGGATTGACAATGGTTTACGATATAAGTTCGTGGACAAGTGTGGTACAGAAGTATACATTGCAAGATAAAGCATCATAAAGTATACAAGTTAGTAAAATGAAATGATGGAATGACTAAATTGTATCCCTATGGATAAAGTTTGATGTATGTGAAGTTGGGCAGACTTAGAGCCTGCGTTATGGGCAGAAGTAGTTGCTACAACATGTTACTTGAAGAATTGAACTCCTACTTCAATGGTAAAGGATCAAACACCATACGAGGTAATATTCGGGAAGAAGCCGAGTATGGGTCATGTTCGTGTGTTTGGTTTTGATGCTTATATGCATGTGCCTATGGAGAAAATGACAAAGCTTGACTACAAATCTGAGAAGTGCAAGTTTGTTGGCTATAAAGATGGAGTCAAGGGTACAAATTGTGGAATCCAGAGACACAGACTATTGTGTAAAGCAGAGATGTGGTGTTTAGAGAAACACCAAAGGTTGATGTTGTCACTGAAGGTTTAATTAAGGAGACTAGTTATATTGAGTTTGATGTGAGCTCAACAAGGGATGTGGAAGATAAAGACCCACATGGTACATCAAAAACTGTTGATGATGATTCATATGAAGAATAGTCAGTTCAGTAGGATGATGGTGATAGTGTTGATTCAGATCATAAAGTGGAGGCTAAACAAGAGCCTCAAGTAGAGCCTGCATTGAGGAGATCCATACGGGTTAAGAGAACACCTAGCAAGTATTCACTTAGTGCCTTTTATGCTTTGACAGTTACTAGTGATGAACCTGGTTTAGTTAAAGAGGCAAAAACCTTGGATAATGCTAATCTGTGGGAGGAAGCAATGAAAAAGGAGATGTAGTCACTTGATTAGAATCACACGTGGAAGCTTGTAAAATTTCCTAAGGGTAAGAAGGCAATTTGGTGCAAATGAGTATTTAAAAAGAAGTAGAATGCAGATGGTAAAGTGGAGAAGTATAAAGTTAGGCTGGTTGCGAAGGGGTATTCTCAAATAAAAGGAGTGGACTATGTAGAGATCTTCTCACCAATGGCAAAGGTAACTTCTATTAGAACTGTTTTATTTGTGGCGGCTGCTTATGATTTTGAGGTTGAGCAAATGGATGTAAAGACAACCTTCTTTCATGGGGATTTGGAGGAAGAGATCTACATGAAGCAACCAGAGGGGTTTGTGGTCAAAGGAAAGGAAGACTTGGTTTAAAAGATGGATAAATCCTTGTATGGCCTGAAACAGTCACCTCAGATGTGGTATCAAAAGTTTGATAGTTATGCTCGATAGATCAGATTCACTCGAAGCCATGAAGATCATTGTGTATATGTAAAGAGGTCAGATGAGGATTTTGTCATTCTGACTTTGTATGTTGATGATATGCTCTTATAGCAAGAAGATGATCAAAACTATTAAGGGATTGCTAGCAAAATAGTTTGAGATGAAGTGTGAAGCCCTATACTTTTTGTAAATATTAATATAATATTAAGGTATTAATTAAATAAATTTTAGTTAGGAGTATGTTATTGCAATTATGTTCAAATATTCTTCTATGAATGTTGAAAGGACCAAGTTTCAGTTTAAGATATTATTATTACCATAACCAGTAATAGTAATAGAATTAGTGAGGTTTGTGGTGTCATTATAACAAAAGAAAGGATTAATAAGTAATTTGCCAGTTTGGCTCCCACTGATGAGTAAGCAATTAAGCTATTGATTCATTAGTACCATAGATTACTATTGTACGACACTTTTAAGAAATACACCCATACGTGTAAGTGAGTTGATCAAGTATTAGTTTATTATATTTAATGATTTGGTGGTTTAGTTAATTCTACATCTTATGCTAGTTAGAGGTCTGGAACACCCCACACTTGACATATATCTTCACAGGCTCTCCTATATAATGAAGACCCTTGTATTACCACTCTTCCTTTCCAAAAATACTCTCAAACTCAAAATAATATTCACACAGTGAGTGCTGCAAATTGAAAGCTCTGTAAGGTAATTTTAAAGCCTTAACTAGTTATTTAATTTGACAGAGAAACATGAGAGATAAAATCTATGTTATCTAATCATTTAATTAGAGTGGGAACCTGTTAAATATTTTGGTTAATTAAAACATATTCCCTTCACTATAATCTCCCCTAGTAACATACTATATAGACAACCTTTGTTTTCTTTCAAAATACTCAAAAGCTTTTCCATATATATTCAACATGTATATATCGTACTCCGTTATTCCTTACTGCTTACAGCTACTATCAACTAAAATGGTGAATATTCAACCTTACAATTAAGAAAGAAATTCAATTTCTAACCAATTATAATTATTTTTGTAATCTGATCTTTTTTTTTTATCTGAAAACTCTATCATGTTGGAAATCTTCAGCTTATCTTTAATCAGGACTCCTCACTATATCAGAGAGTAGCTTTACTTTAGTCTCTTACAACTTAAAAATTTTAGTCTCCAATAGGCAAATTTCCAGTCTCTATAGGCTTGACTAAAATTATCCCCCGATGACCAATTTATCCCCTGATGGCCAATTTATCCTCCGATGGCCAAGGACAAATTATCCCCTAATGTCCAATTTATCCCCTGATACATATTTTATCCTCTGATGCACAGTAACCACTGATGCAAAGTTTATCCTCCGATGTGTGATTTATCCCTTGAAACACAATGTCCACTGAACCAAACTATTATCCACTGATGAACAAATAACTCATCAGATGATAATAATACTTGAAGAAAATTACTTTTTAAAAACTATTCTACTGATGTTATAAACACACCAATAGCTACTGTTAGAACTAAATAAGCTCAAGTGTTTGTAGAAGGAAGGGTTGAACACAAACACTACAAACTTTTTCAGTTTTTAAAACTTAACAAACAAAGTCTGGAATAGCTGCAGTGATCAGAAAAACAATACTGAAATTAAATGAACACACAAGCATTCAAGTTAAAATAGTTATATTATAACTTGGTGTTTTTCTGGGAATCTGTATAATCACAAAGTGATTAACAACTTCAAATCTGTAATTAATTACAGCCTCTTTTTCTCACACACTAGCTACTGACTTCTCTTTGAATATTTCTCTCAAGATCTATTACAAAGCTTCTTTCTTGTGTATGAGTGTTAGTTTGTGTGTAGCAACTCTTTCTGTATATGTAGGAGATTAGTTGTTGAATCCACGTGCTAGACGTGCTACTTTTTCAACATAGCCACAGTATGTCCCATCATTGTCCTTTCAGTTATATATGTTAGACTGCTTTTGGCAGCGTTGCTTCTTTTTCATTCACTGATCTTCACGCATTTAATGCTTGAGAGTTGTTATTGGACCACTAAACTTCAAGGAATATCTTCCCAGTTATATCCCTTACTTCCATGCCAAGTATCAATGATTTGCTTATAAGTCCTGATGACGAGTGGAATAGGTCATAACCATCCCCTGATGACAAGCCTTGATGTTAACTTGATCAATGCTTCTAGATCCCCTGATGACAAGCCCTGATGGGAACTTAATCAGTGCTTCACTATCCACTGATGCTAATCCTTGATGTAGAATTATATAAGTGCTTCTTGATCCCCTGATGTCAAGACCTACTTGTATCCATTGATGACATTCACCGATGCAGTGTTAACATTTCCCCTAATGGCTCCCCTGACGGGTTTTTCAATCTATGTTATCCCCTGATGCAGTGTTCGAACTTCCCCTGATGGTTTCCTCTAATGGGTTGGTCCTTCCATGTCATCCATTGATGGTTTCCCTGTCGGTTTCCCTTGACGAGATCATCCCCTGACAGGTTCCCCTGATGGGTTCCCCTAAAGAGGTTTTCCCTTGACAGGTTCCCGTGATGGGTTCCCCTGACGAGGTTTTCCCCTGACAGGTTCCCTTGATGAGGTCATCTCCTGATGCAGTATTTTAAGCTTCCCTTGACGGGTTTTTTCACTGATGCCTTATTCAACTACTTACTCTTTTAATCATTGATGCTTTGTTATCTTTGTCTGGAATGCCTGATGTGTGGAATACTTAAATGTTTAACAACAGACATCCCCTAATAGTATCAAGTCATTTTTAAGTACCCACTGATGACTTGCCTAGTGCAATTAAGTCCATCCCCTGATGACTGAGTTGTCCATTAGTGGATGCAAAACTTGTGGAAATATACTAAGGTTTATAGATTATCTTGAGTATTTACAGATGCACATTTATTCCTTTAAAAAAGAATTATCATCATCATCATTTATATCTAACAACTACTGTACAATAATAAATCTAACAATTTCAAGTATATGTATCACCATCTGATGCATTCAAGAATGACAATTATGAACGAAAAGTTCCATTTAACTCAAATGAGAAATTCTGCAGTAACTGTTGACATTTACAACCACTATACACCATGAGTTTAGACCTTCCCCAATATAGGAATGCATAACAACTAAAATGAGACACTCTTAATAAATTATATAATATACAATCTAATAGACATTACATAAGAGTCTTATTGCTTTAGAGATAGCTATAATTATAACTTTTGAACATTTATGGATCAAAAACAGATCTCATAGGGACACTTGAACCAAATATAAGTTATCACCTTGATCAAGACAAGTAATATATCTATTATTATGTCAACATATAACGCAACTGTTTTTGCAAGCATATATGAAATCTGATGCTTATTGCAATTAAACGCATGATTAGTTGATTTGAGCTACGTAACCACATGTTATGTTATGATATACAAATGCTTAAAAATTTTCTTCTTACATATACATAATTATTTTGTATATGTACTGATAGAAGATGAAGTTATTTATTCAACTTGAGCTAAGATGTTATTGTTAAATGCTTGACTACTTATATCCAATTGCAAGCATCCTGTCTATTTCATGACAATACGTGATATATTGAGTTATTTGATTCAATTTAGCTCTTCTAATGCTATACTTTTGCATTCTTATGAAATCATCTATGTTTCTATACAATAACCCTTGCTGAGATGTCAGGACTAATCCACTATACAAGCTAATGAGAGAACACCCCAGAATTGAGAATAGTTTATTCTATTATGCTGGGCCTGGTAGATGGAATTATATCTATGTTAAGTGTCATACGTATGTACATCGTAGACTATATTGAGATAGCCTTGGCCTGCTATCGTCAAATGGTAAGAAGTACTTTTAGTAAGTCTTAGTGTTGAACAGAGTTAAGGCGATCTAGTAAGTCATGAGCTGAAAGACGTCAAATGCTTATGTGGAATTTCATTCAGAGGCATTAATTTCCAACTTTCCCTCAACTGAGAATATGGATTCACCCCATCTACGACATGAATCCCTTTTTTTGAACTCTTTATGTTATTTATATTCATTAACTTTGCCTTGATATAGCCTACATGAACTAGCTGCAAAACTTTTGTTCTTCTCACTTACCTTGTAGTATATTACTTGCTGAGCATTCGTCGCTCATACTTACTTTGATTCTTTTTCAGTTAAACATGAGAAAGGTAAAAGTTCCAAGGGTAAGGAAAAGATGTACCTGTAGGACTGGTTGTTAAGGGTTCATAAGTACGAATCCGATTTTGGTATTGTAGTAGAGAACCTACTACATTATCCGCTGTTAGAACCTTTTGACACAATAATTATAATAATTGTTGGATATACTCTATTCCAGCTCATTACATAAATGTAAGTTTGTTTATTTATGTCCCATTGATGGCTCGATGTTCCGCTGAAGGCCGGAGTCACCATAGTTGGTAACAAACTAACAACTCTAGTGAACAACTAGAAATCAAGGTTGTCACAACTTGGTATCAAAGCATAAACACTGGAAAGAGTATTTATGAGCCAAAATAGATAAGTTAGGATATATTAGAGTTATGGACAAGCCAGTCCTAAAATTTGGTAATATAAATGCTAAGACTTAAGCCTTAAGGATAATATGAGCGTATGTGATATTAAGAATTTAATTGGCAAATGCATTGCATTTTATGCATATGTTATTTTACATAGTGATAGCTAAACTTTAGCCTTTAAATTTCATCTAGTAATTTACTGCCCGTTCGTTATGTGTTATAAGCAGTAATTTAATTTCCTTTTGACTAAGAAAGACTGATTGAGTTTCCTATGGCTTTGTAGATGTTCGATATACACCAATCTGATGATACCATAGACGCCTTAGTAGCTGTTGAGCTAGATAGGTGGACTTTAGAAAATGTTGTGCCACACGGACCTGCACCTGTTAAGACTGAGGTCCCTGAGCCTACTGTTGTTGACCCTATGTTTGAGGCTAAAGATGATCTAGATGAAAATGTTAGTGATGAAGAGATGAGTGGACGAGGGGTTGGTGATCCCTCTATAGATCATGAGAGTTCACGGGAGGTGACCCAACTCAAGTTTCACCTTCCGTCTTTCCACCCACTATTGCACCTAATGTTCCTTCTAGCTCGCGTCTAAGGTTTAGACACACTGCTAGGAAATTTGTCCCCACAACCTTCCATACTTTCAGTTTCACTATACCTGCTCCTGAGCCAGTTTATATGCCCCCACCTGCACCAATTCCACCTCCAACAGCAGCTCTCGTTGCAGATGTGTTAGGTTTTAGAACATTTGATGATGATTGTCTTTAGATTACTTAGAGTACAAATGTATAGAAAGTGTTAATTAGTAACACTGAAGTTTTGTAGCCAGTAGTTATCTCTTTGTTTGTAATTCATTTATTCTTTGTAAAGAGATACGATTATTTTTATGTGTAATTAACTGCTGGAATGGAGTATCGAAGCTTCAAGAAGTCAAGTTGTGTATTTGATCTGTTAGAGTTTGCAAAAAGGCTTATTGGAGACTAGAAGAACTGGTCAGAGACTAAAATGTTTTAACTGTCAGAGACTAGTTTTTCTATCGGAGACTAAAAGCTTACGTCATCAGAGATTAAAAAAAAAAGGAATCAGAGACTAAGCTGACATCATCGGAGACTAAGCCTTAACGTATCAGAGACTAAATAACACTATCGGAGACTACACAAGCTGATGTCATCAGGGACTAAACGTACCAGGGACTAAAAGAGTCATCAGGGACTAATTGTACGAGAGACTAAAAGATACGTCAGGGACTAAAGTCGTCGGAGACTAAAAGAAACATCAGAGACTAATTGTGAATTAATCTCTGAAAGATACAGAGTTCGAATTGAAAGAGGAATGTCTTCCACGTAAAGTAAAATATTATTGAAGACGTAGCTGGTAAGGAAACTCACCAGATACCTTTACCTAATCAAAAAGGAAAGATTGTATTGATTCGAATAAGGAAGCTGAATTTTATTCAGAATAGGAACTGAGTTAAGTGTAATTCAGATGTCATAGAAGCTGTAATTAGTTACAGAGAGTAATTTTTAGAAGCTGTATAGGTTTTTCATAGTTTTGTATCTTTTCCTATACAGAATAGAAAAGAAGTCGACGATTACATTATTGTGATTGTTAGGATTTGTATTCAATTGTAAATCAATAAAGCAATTGTTTATAAATAGATTTGTGTTCTTGTTCTTTTTATTCCGCAAGAAAAATTTAGTTTCTTAAAGAACAAGTAATCGAAGAAATTTCAAAGAACTTGTATTCAACCCCCCTTCTACAAGTTCTTGTCATCTCACTGGGAAAACAATTAGTATCAGAGCCTGTAATTGAATTTATTCAATTAAAACGTTCCAAGAGATGGCCAACGACGAAGCAAGCAGCTCTAACATCATGGCGTATGCGGGAAGTAGAGATGGTGGTACCAGAATCCCTATTCTTAAAAGAGAAGAATATCCAATGTGGAAACAAAAGATGTATATGCACTTAAGAGCAACAGATCCAGATTACATAGATAGGATTGAGAAGGGACTTTATCTACCCAGGAAATTCATTCCTGCAAAAACTGTCGAAGGATCTGTTATTGCAGAACACTTTGAACTTGCTCCAAAAAGTGATTACACAAATGAAGACAAGTTACAAGTGTTAAAGGATGCTAAAGTGATGAACATACTTTATAATGGAATTGATAAAAATATGTTCACAAGCATCATAAATTGCACAACATCTAAACAAATCTGGGACACCATCAAAGTTCTGTGTGAAGGGACTGACCAAGTCCGAAAGAACAAGAGATCATTGTTGACACAACAATATGAATTCTTTCAAGCAAAGCCTGGTGAACCTATAACATCAGTATATGACAGGTTCAACACTTTGCTCAACGACTTGAAAATACTTGGGAAGTCTTATGATAATGAGGATATAAACACCAAGTTCATGAGATCTCTCCCACCAAGTTGGGATCCAAAGACAACAGCAATAAGAGAGGCTCATGACTTGGATCTTCTCACACTGGACAGGCTCTACGGAAATTTAAAGACCTACGAACTTGAAGTAGAGCAACAACAACGCATGCATGGAAAGGATAGAGGAGCTGCGTTGGTGGTTGAGACAAGCAAGTCCCAAGAGAAGCTTGATGAGGAATCTTCTGAAGCTAGTTCGACTGATAATGAAGATGAACTGGATACTGATGATGACATGGAGGAATTCATGGCATTCATGGTCAAACAGTTTAAGAAATTTAGGGCTAGCAGAAAAGGAAGAAAATCATCGAGAAAACCTAACCCTAAACGAGAAGGTCAAAAAGTCACCTTCGACTTAAAGAAAATAAGATGCTACAATTGTGATGGGTTAGGGCACTTTGCCAATGAGTGCAAGAAGCCTAGATCTAATGATAGATCTAAGGATGAAAAATCAAGGAAGGACTTTGCTGACAAGAAAGCCAAATCCAAGAGCAAAGCCTTGATTACTGAGGGAAAAGATTGGATTGACAGCGATTCTGATGAAGAAGTTGTCAACTTTGCCCTAATGGCTCGTAGTGACGAGTCAAGTGATTCTACAAAGGTATGTGATGCAAATCAGAATTTTAACGTGCTTAATTTACTTGATACATCTAGCATTGAAAGCATGCAAAAAGATATGTCTGATTTACATGTCAGTTTTAGGTTTTTGACTATAGAGCATACCAATGTAAAAGAATCACGTGACATTCTCTTAAAAAGAAACAAGTTTCTTGAAGAGAGATTGGCACAGTTTGATACCATCAAGTCTGACTTAAACAAAGCACATCATATGATTGATGCTTTGAAAAAGAGGGAATATTACTTAGTAGAGCAACTTGAAATTGCTCAAGCTAAGATTAAACAATGGAATACTTCCTCTAAAAAGTTATCTGACTTGGTAGGGTATCAAACAATAGGTCAAAAATCTGGACTAGGTTATGATGAAAATCTAGATAACAGTTCAGATTTAAATGAACAATTTGTAGCTACAAACTCCTCAACTAGTAAGCCAAGTTTTAAAAGAATTAATTTTGTATCTCCTGTTATTGAACCTAAATTTATAAACACTCAAGATCAACATATTACTGCAAAAACAGAAATTGATCAAAAGACAGTTAATGTTGTTGATAAGAGTGAATCAAAAAGATTAAACATTGGGTTCATGACAAAGACACAATTGAATAAAAAACTGGAAGCTCTTTCAGACAAAAAGGCTGAAAAATTGGTGGAGTTAAGCAGAAAGAAGAAAAATAGGAATGGAAAGATAGGCATTAATAAACATACAAACTATGCTAGAATGCCTGATGCTCCTAGAAAGATGTGTCATGTATGTGGTAACCCCAACCACATAGCTATAAACTGTAGGAGCAAAAATAAAATTCCTATGCTTGAGACTGCACCTTCAAAAAGAATAAAAGATAAATCACCAATAAAAAGGTTAGATAATCTTTGCATTAAAACTGAAGATTCTAAACTTGGAAGTCTCTCACAAACAAGTAGAAAGACTATTGATTGTCCTATTCTAGTTAAAACTGTTAAAAGACAATCAACTCAATCTGAGTCAAGTCTTGAGTCTACAACTAGTGAGAAAGGATCCAAGAAAATTTGGGTCCCAAAAATCTCAAACTAGTTATTCTCTACTGTGCAGGGCCAAAGGAAGAAATCATGGTACTTGGACAGTGGATGTTCAAGGCACATGACCGGAGATAAGACCCTGCTAAAACAGTATGAAGAGAAAAGTGGCCCAAAAGTCACTTTTGGAGATGACAGCAAAGGCCATACAAGGGGATATGGCAATGTTGAACATGGAGATGTCATCTTCACAGAAGTAGCACTGGTTGACGGCTTAAAGCACAATTTGTTAAGTGTAAGTCAACTATGTGATAAAGGATTCCATGTCACCTTTAAAGAAGACCTATGCCAGGTGTGTGACAAGGAATCTGGGAATGTGATATTGACTGGAAAAAGAAAAGGAAATTTGTATATTGCAAATCTTATTTCTTTTACTGATTAAATCACATGTCTGTATAGCAAAGCTTCAACTGATGAAAGTTGGCTTTGGCATAAGAAGCTTTCCCACTTGAATTTCAAGAACATCAACAAGCTTGTGAGGAAAGGAGTAGCAGCTGGCATTCCACAATTGGAATTTATACAAGATGGATCATGTGATGCATACCAGAAAGGAAAACAAAAAAGTGTATCATTCAAGAGCAAACCAGCAATATCAATCACTGACCCACTACAATTGTTACACATGGACTTGTTTGGTCAAGTGAATGTGATGTCTATTTTAAGAAATAGATATGCCTTGGTTATTGTGGATGATCACACGAGGTATACTTGGGTAAAATACCTCTGTACAAAAGATGAAGCTGCTCAGTTGATAATTGATTATATCAAGAAGATAGAAACTGAGTCAGGAAAAATAG
The DNA here is from genome assembly GCA_014636745.2 of Centella asiatica. NCBI lineage: Eukaryota > Viridiplantae > Streptophyta > Magnoliopsida > Apiales > Apiaceae > Centella > Centella asiatica. Next base: position 29,573,980 of record CM025783.1, read on the forward strand.
TAAGGGTTATAAGGAGCGATAGAGGAACAGAATTCAAAAATTCCCAAGTACTTGAATTCTGCACTGAAAAAGGAATAACTTATCAATTCTCAGCTCCACGAACACCTCAACAAAATGGAGTTGTTGAGAGGAAAAATAGAACCCTTATTGAAGCAGCAAGGACTATGTTACAAGAGGCTAAGCTTCCCACATATTTTTGGGAGGAAGCTATAAGCACTGCTTGCTTTACACAGAATAGATCCTTGATTAACAAAGCATACAACAAAACACCTTACGAGTTAATGACTGGGAGAAAACCTTCTCTCAAGTTCTTACATGTGTTTGGTTGTAAATGCTTTGTACTGAGAGATTCATCAGAGTCAAGAAGAAAGTTTGACAACAAATCTGATGAAGCAATCTTCTTAGGTTATTCTCTGTCAAGCAAAGCATACAGAGTATGTAATCTAAGAACAAAGGTCATTGTGGAATCAATTCAAGTCATGTTTGATGATAAAAAGATTCCAGGAATGATTGGACAAGGATTGCATGAACCTCTCAGTTTTGAGAATGAATTGGATGCATGGGAATATCCATCAGAGACTACTAAACAACCCCAAGATAGCAATGATCCCTACATAATTGAGGGGGAACTAACAGTTGTGCATGAAGTGCCTAGAACTAATACTCTATCAGAAAATAGAATGTTAGATGAAACTCAAGAGTCTGGTAACATTAGAATCCCATCGGAGACTAATGGTCTACCAGAGACTAGAGTCACTGATGCACAATCAGAAACTATATTGACACCGGAATCAGTAGAAATAAATAGCTCAGGGGGAGCTAATAATGAAGGAGTCAATGGTTCAGGGGGAACAGTCTCTGATCATGAAGCTAGAATGGATGACACCAATCTAGAAAATGTAGCCTCAACTTCAAGATCAAATCTGTCACGTGCAATTCCATGGTTGAGAGACCACACGCCAGATTTGATAATTGGTAGTTTAGAGGATGGAGTCAAGACTAGAAGTGCAACTCAAAATGAATGTTTATATCTCAGTTTTCTCTCAAAGATTGAGCCAAAGAAAATTGAGGAAGCACTTCAAGATCCTGACTGGATAATTGCCATGCAAGAAGAATTGAACCAATTTACTCGAAACAAAGTCTGGAGACTGGTACTTAAACCAAAGAATAGATCAATTATTGGTGCCAAATGGGTCTTCAGAAACAAAATGGATGAAGCTGGTACAATTATAAGGAACAAAGCAAGACTGGTTGCAAAAGGATATTCTCAAGAAGAAGGAATAGACTATGATGAAACTTTTGCACCAGTAGCAAGACTTGAAGCAATACGAATCTTTTTGGCATATGCAGCCTACAAGGACTTCAAGGTGTACCAGATGGATGTCAAAAGTGTTTTCTTAAATGGAAAATTGGAAGAGGAAGTCTATGCTTGCCAACCCCCAGGTTTTGTAGACTCCAAATTTCCAAATCATGTCTATAGGTTAGACAAAGCACTTTATGGCTTAAAACAAGCACCAAGAGCCTGGTATGATACTCTATCTCAATTTGTAATTGAAAACAAATTTGTTAGAGGTATCATAGATAAAACATTATTTTATAGAAAGCAAGGCTCTGATATTATATTGGTGCAGATATATGTAGATGATATTATATTTGGGTCTACAAATGAAAATCTTTGTAAAAAATTCTCAAAACTTATGCAGTCTAAATATGAAATGAGTATGATGGGAGAATTAACATTCTTCTTAGGATTGCAGATTAAACAATCACCTGATGGAATATTTATCAGTCAGTCAAAATACATCAAAGACTTACTGAGAAAATATGATTTGATTGATTGTGCACCTACAAAAACACCCATGCCTACTTCCACTAAACTAGATAAAGATTTAAAAGGAAAGAAAGTTGATATCACTAGTTATAGAGGAATGATAGGCTCTCTTTTATATCTAACTGCAAGTAGACCTGATATAATGTTTGCTACATACCTGTGTGCTAGATTTCAAGCTGACCCTAGAGAGTCACATTTGATTGCTGTAAAAAGAATATTCAGATATCTAAAGGGTTCCAAACCTTGGATTATGGTATCCCAAAGAATCTGATTTTAAACTAATTGGTTATTCAGATGCTGATTATGCAGGGTGTAAGCTTGACAGGAAAAGCACAAGTGGAAGCTGCCAACTTCTTGGAGGCAGACTTGTTTCTTGGTTCAGCAAGAAACAAAATTCAGTTTCTACTTTAACAGCAGAAGCTGAATACATCGCAGCTGGGAGTTGTTGTGCTCAAATCCTATGGTTCAAGAATCAACTCCTAGACTATGGTATGTCATTATCCAAGATTCCTATTTATTGTGATAATACTTGTGCCATAGCAATAACAGAAAATCCAGTGCAACATTCAAGAACAAAACACATAGATATTAGATATCACTTCATAAGAGAACATGTAAGTGAAGGTAATATCGAATTACACTGGGTAACAACTGATAAACAACTTGCAGAAATATTCACAAAACCTTTAGATGAATCTACCTTTTCTAGATTAGTTTCTGAATTAGGAATGTTGAATTATGCCTCTAAAAATTGATTATTTTTTTTAAACAAGTTGTTTAGTTGTATGCAGCTAGAATTTTATTTCTGGAAAAAGTTGATAAAATGAATAATCAAATGATTGATTATTGAATAATATGAGCTAGAGTGAGTAAGAGACTAACTAGTCCCTGATAGTTGTTTTTAATTAGTCCCCGACTAAATTAAAAAAATTAAACTATCAGAGACTATCTTAGTCCCCGATAGTTAATACTATCAGAGACTATCTTAGTCCCCGATAGTTAATACTATCAGAGACTATCTTAGTCCCCGATAGTTAATACTATCAGAGACTAACTAGTCCCCGATAGTAAATCCTATCGGAGACTACCTTAGTCCCTGGTAGTAAACCCTATCGGAGACTAATCTTCTTCTAGTCTCTTACAAGTGAACAGACCAGAGATTAGAACAATCTCCGATCGAGGGTAAACTGGTAGTTACCCATCCGTAGGAATTGCAAACGTTTCTAACAAATTGATAAAACAAATTTCAAACATCTTTGCAATCACAATCACTCAAAGCTCTCAAATTATTTTCTCTCTGATAATACTCTGCAATTTAACCCTCTTTTAAGTTTCTTCCAAAGTTCACAGATCTCTTGCAATGGCCGCTAAAACAGTTGCTTTCAAGTTTGGAGACTTTGATTTCATTAAGACCAACCATGCAGGGGTGGCTGATAAAAATGTCTTTGAAGCCCAGTACCACCCCTTCGTGGATTTTCTTCAAAACTCCACACTAACTTACACCATTTATGAAGCTCCTGTCCAAGCCGCTGAGGTCATCACGGCTATTTGGTCCACTGCTACCATACAAGGTGCAAAAACTGACTCACCTATGGTAAGTTTCAGGTATGCAAACACTACTTATACTATAGATCATACCGTTGTAAATAATGCTTTACATTTACCAGTTTATGAAAACTTTGACTCCCCTGCCTCTGATGAAGAAATAATTTCTATGTTGAAAAACTTAAATTATTCTGCTGAAATTGGGTCTGTTGGGTCTATTACACGACCCCATCTAAGGCAAGAGTGGTCACTGTTCTTTGACATAATTACTAAAGCTTTTACAACAAAATGCAGTGGATATGATGCTATCACTACACTCACACAACAAATTGCTTTTAGTGTGTTGTATGGTAGACATCTAAACATTGGGCTTTTAATTCTGCAAAACTTGTTGCCAAAACTTAAAACCAGTAAAACTAAAATTTATTATGCTAGGTTTTTGATGATGATTGCTTATTATCTAATCCCTAACCTAAATATTACTGGAATGCAAGTTGTACCAACTGTTTTGTAGAGTAAAAGAATAGTCAAAGATGTGAAGAACTCTGCAAAGGTAATTGTTCCTTTATTTTTCCCTCCTATCATGAGATCTACTCTGATTGATAGGCTTCCCAATCTTTACTCTTTGCAATTTTTTGAGGATAATAAAAGCCAAAACCCTGTGAATCCTCCAACAACTTCACCACAAAAATCTATAGCCCCCTCCACAGTCTCTCAAAAGACTGTGGTTGTAAAAACCAAGACAATCACAAAACTCCCAATTAAGAGAAAAATAATTGAAGGAGCAAGTGAGGACGAAGGAGAACTAGAAGCTGAAGTTCCACTTTAGAGGAAAAAGAGAATTATAACCCTTAGCCAAGCCCAATCCAGTGCTTCTCAAAAAGCATTGGAGGCTATAAGGACAAACAGTGAACTGTCACCATCCTCCCAAAAGGATGTTGACATTGAAAAAAGTTCCTAACCAGGAACATACTGTACAGAGTCAGCACAAACTCTTGGTCACAACCAAGAGGAACCCATAAGAGAGTTAATAAAACAAAAGAGTGACACAAGGAGTGCACACACAAAGTCATCTATTGATGTTCCTCAATTTTTAATTACTGAGGAACAATCAACACTCCCCACTGTACATTCTTCTCCTTTTTCTCCCATTCTTGATTCTTTTGATGTAAATATAACTGATTCTCTTGATTTTTCCCAAGAGGAGCCAATACTCGAGACAAGTTCTCATACAATTTCCATGGATAGCTCCCTAGCCCAAAATACACAAAGGGAACCCCCTATCCATGCTATCACCAGCACTTCTCAAACCCCCACTTCTGTAGGAAAGAGTGACACCATCCAAATGAGTGAGGTTGTGAGAATAAATAGTGAGAGTCAGGCTCCTGACCTGGAAAAAGGAGAGCACATACATATAAAAGAGAGTCAAGCTTTAGAAAGCTTGGAAAAAGGAGAGCATGAGCAGCTGGGTGCCCAACCCCAGGCAAAAGGAGAGGGTGTGAGCAAGGATGAGATCCTTGAAGAAAATAAAAGAGAGAAATTCTCAGCATGTGACTTTTTAAAACCTATTGAGACATCCACCACACCAGCAGCCCAAACTTCCTCTGCTCAACAGTTAACTCCAACAGAGGAAATTGGGGGAAGCTCCAGGACAGGGGATGCCACATTACAAGTTATTTCTGACATGTCAAATGCAGATTTTGAGGTCCTTTATGGCCTTCAACAATCTCAAGATCACATATCTGCATTAAAGACATCCATGGCACATGAACCTGTTCCTGAAGAAACTAAAGCCGAGAATGTGGATGAGTGGCTCGATGCACAGTTCATAAATTCTGTGGAGGATGCAGCTGCTCAACTAAGGCAGGATTATGTGACCAACATTGGGTCAACAACAGCTGCACCATCTTTCAAGGACATATTAGAAGAGATAACCAAAGTGGACAAGAAACATACCAAGTTTCACCACTTTTTGGTTATTGGAATTAATGCAGCAGTCAAGGAAATCAAGCAGCAGATGGAGATTGAGACAGATAAGATTCGACGGAGTTATGAGGGACACTTGCCAAGGAGGACAATCACTGCCATTGATACTCTTATCAAAGACAAGTCCAAGACTGACAGTAGACTTCAAGCCCTAGAATCCAATGTCAGTCTCCTTCTCCAGAAGCAAGATCGAATGGAACAACTTTTGCTGCAGGCATTACCACACTTGGCTACCTCCTCCAAACTCCAAGATGCTGATGTCAAAAAGGGGGAGAGTAGTCATTTCAACAACCTCCTGTACAATCCAAATCTACTGTTCCAGATTCAAATGCTTCCTTGCAGATGCAGATGGAGTTGCAAGCATTAAAAGAGAAAACTTTGAAAGAAAATGCTGCACTGCAAGCCTATAAAGAACAAATTTTGAAGAAGCATGCTGATCTTGCACAAACAGTAACAACAACATCAACAACAACAACACCACCAGCAGCAACAATTCCCCTTTCTTCCAAATCGACTGCAGAAGCCCCAAGCTCATCAAAAGATAAAGGCAAAGGTGTCATGGTTGAAGAAACAAAGAAAAATTCCCTTACTCAACCAGGACAGCCTAAGCTAATGGGGGATGCTATGAAGACTGCTCACTTTCCTACTCCTATTGAACTTGAGCTGGGATGGAGAGTTGAGTTAGTAAATCCTCGAGATCCAAGATTAATAGATGCTGATGAAATGCTTGCTCAAAAACTTCAGCAAGAGGAAGATATGGCTGCAGAACAAGAGAGGAAGGAGGAGGAGTCTAAGAAGAAAAGACACTCAACAAGGAAAACTAGTACAAAGAAGGTAGCTATGACCAGGAAAAGGACTTCAAAATCTACAAAGCAAGAATCTCCAAAGTCAACTGAGACTGCCTTGGTGGCTGTAAGTGGAATAACAAAACCACAAACAGTTCCATCAAGGAAGCCTTATAAAGTTGATATGGCTAGTACAAGTGAAGTGATCAAAGCCCTGAAGAAGAATACAAGAAATATAAATTTGATCAAGGATGAAAATGGCAAGGATTTACTGCATATCTTTTTCAGAGATGGAGACTCTGTAAAGTATGCTAAGCCAGACTTGGAGAAGCAATCAAAAGAAGACTTGGAATGGTTATTGTCTACTGTACTTTTTACTACAAAGCTCAACATGGAATTTCGAAGTCAGATCAAGAAGGCTATAAAGGAGATAAAGAGTGTGGACAAAGAGCCAACCGATCTTCCTAAATTAGTACCTCTTGGATTATGGTATGAGACTTTCCATGGTGAGAAAGTTTTCTTTAACTATAACAGAGATATCAACCGAGTAAGTGAAAATCATATAGAAGGATTTATCAAACTTCTTAGAGATGCAGAAGAAACAACAGAAGTTGTTCTCAAAAAGTTGCTGATGGAAAGGTTAGAACAATTCAGGGAGAATAGAAGGAAAAGAAAAGAGTTGTTGAACTAAAGGTATGTTGTTTGCTGTGAAAGTTGTAATTTTTTTTTTGAAGCCAGACTTATAGGATTTAAACCTGAGTCTTGGTGGAAGCTGAACAAAAGATCAAAGATCTTAGTTCAGAATACATTTGTAGTTAGTAATTCTTTATTCTTTTTCTAAGTAATTGTAATATTGAGTTTTGACATTATCATCAACCTTGAAATTATGCTTATCATTCTGATATTCATAATTAGGGGGAGATTGTTAGGTTTTAGAACATTTGATGATGATTGTCTTTAGATTACTTAGAGTACAAATGTATAGAAAATGTTAATTAGTAACACTGAAGTTTTGTAGCCAGTAGTTATCTCTTTGTTTGTAATTTATTTATTCTTTATAAAGAGATACGATTATTTTTACGTGTAATTAACTGCTGGAATGGAGTATCGAAGCTTCAAGAAGTCAAGTTGTGTATTTGATCTGTTAGAGTTTGCAAAAAGGCTTATCGGAGACTAGAAGAACTGGTCAGAGACTAAAATGTTTTAACTGTCAGAGACTAGTTTTTCTATCGGAGACTAAAAGCTTACGACATCAGAGATTAAAGAAAAGGGAATCAGAGACTAAGCTGACATCATCGAAGACTAAGCCTTAACGTATCAGAGACTAAATAACACTATCGGATACTACACAAGCTGACGTCATCAGGGAAAAGTCATCAGGGACTAAACGTACCAGGGACTAAAAGATACGTCAGGGACTAAAGTCGTCGGAGACTAAAAGAAGCATTAGAGACTAATTGTGAATTAATCTCTGAAAGATACAGAGTTTGAATTGAAAGAGGAATTTTTTTCCACGTAAAGTAAAATATTATTGAAGACGTAGCTGGTAAGGAAACTCATCAGATATCTTTACCTAATCAAAAAGGAAGGATTGTATTTGATTCGAATAAGGAAGCTGAATTTTATTCAGAATAGGAACTGAGTTAAGTGTAATTCAGTTGTCATAGAAGCTGTAATTAGTTACAGAGAGTAATGTTTAGAAGCTGTATAGGTTTTTCATAGCTTTGTATCTTTTCCTATACAGAATAGAAAAGAAGTTGACGATTACATTATTGTGATTGTTAGGATTTGTATTCAATTGTAAATCAATAAAACAATTGTTTATAAATAGATTTGTGTTCTTGTTCTTTTTATTCCGCAAGAAAAATTTAGTTTCTTAAAGAACAAGTAATCGAAGAAATTTCAAAGAACTTGTATTCAACCCCCCTTCTACAAGTTCTTGTCATCTCACTGGGAAAACAAGATGCACTAAGTGTTAGGAATTATAGCATTTGATAATGATGTACAAACTTAGAATTGTTAGATTTGTAATTGTATAAGTATTTGTAGTTGTGCACTATGAGAAACTACTATCAGAGACTGCATGTAAGCATCAGACACTACAAGAATTGCATTTGGAGAGTTCAATAAAAGTCAAAGTTAGTCAAGAAAAATTAGCCTATTGGAGACTAAGTTTTTGCCTATTGGAGACTAAGATTTAGCCTCTCGGAGACTAAGAAATTAGACTCTCGGAGACTAAGTTTTTGCCTATAAGAGACTAAAATTTAGCCTATCGGAGACTATGAGTCAAAGACTAAGAGTCGAAGACTAAAATTTAGCCTGTCGGAGACTAAAATTTTAGCCTGTTAGAGATTAAAATTTTAGCCAATCGAAGGCTAAGGTTTTTACTATTAGAGACTATTATTGAAGCTATCAAAGACTAAGGTAAAGACTCTCTATTGCATTGAAATAGCCTTAAGAAGATTTGACTGTCGCCAAAGTTATTTGGCTAACACCAAACTCAACATTACTTAATGCCAAAGTCATTTGCCTATCGCTAAATTCGTCGGGCAAATCAAAAACAACGCCAAACTCAAAATGACTATTGCCAAAGTCGTTGGGCGAATCAACAACATCGCCAAACTGAAAATAACTATCGCCAAAGTCATCGGGAAATTATCTATCACTGAAGTCAAGTGAAGCCCTAAAATTACTCATCGGCAAAGTCGTCAGGTAATTTACTCTAGCGCCAAAGTGCTCGAGCATCAGTGGATAAATTGTGAAGCGCCAAAGTGCTTGGGCATCAGGGTATAAGTTTCTCGGCGTCAGGAGATAAGTTTCTTAGAGTCAGGGGATAAGTTTCTTAGTGTCAGGGGATAAGTTTCTCTGCATCAGGGGATAGGTTTTTTCGTCATTAGGGGATGGATTTCTCCGCACCAGACACTGTCCATCAGGGGATAAAATGATCTGAGACTAAAGATGACATATGGGATGACACATATCCACTAACTCAAGTTTAAAGGCGGTGGAATTAAAATAAAGATGGTGGTCTAATAAAGAGAGATTAACTACCAAATAAGCTTCAAGGATATAAGTTATACACTGCAGGTGTGAACACTGATGAAGTAAAATATGGAGATAAGTTATACTTATACATTAGCATGCGTATATAGCTGCTAATGTGAAAACTACAGAGATAACTTATAGAATCTTGAAGGAGGAAAGTTTGGAAGCTGGTCCAACCAGGAAGCTCATAGAGATAAATTAGTCACTATAGATATAACTTATCCTGGGAACTCCAAGAGGAAAATAAGAGAGTTGGTGTGCTGATACACCAGAGATGTTACATAACAGGTTGGTGTGCAAGGAAGGTTATGCAAAAAGAAGTTATGTGATAGAGCTGCAATTACAAAAGAATAACAGAGATATTTTTGGAGGCAACTCACTGAAGAAACTTGGAGAACAAGGGAGCTATGTCTATAAATAGAGATGTTAGGTTTTATAACATTTGAGAATAATTGTACTTAGAATACTAAGATATACAAATGTACAATTAGTGTTAGTTGTTAGCATTTGAATTTTTGTAGCTGGTAGTTTACTCTCTGATTTATGTAATTCATTTTTCTTTTATATATGAGAGTAAGTTTATTTGTATTATAAGAGTCTATTAGAACTGCATTAGAGATTTCAACAAGTCAGAGATTATGTTTAGTCTTATTAGAGACTAGGGAAAGTTCATCAGAGACTAAGGCAAGAGTTTATCAGATACTAAGCTTAAAGTATTAGAGACTAAGCTTAAGTTATCGGAGACTAAACTTAAAGCATCAGAGACTAAGCTTAAGTCATCGGAGACTAAGCTTAAGCTATCGGAGACTAAACATAGTTGATCAGAGACTAAAGTTGAAGCAGTTAGAGACTAAAGTGAAGATTACTCTTTCATGCAGTACATAGTTCTATTTGAATTAGAAGTTGACTTCGACATGGACATTGAAGATATGCTGAAGACGAAGCTGGTTAGGAAACTAACTAGAGTTGTAATTTTTCATCATGAGATTGGATGGAAGTACCTATTCCAATTGTACATAGAAAAATATAATTGAATAGGATTAGAAGTTAAATTATGATTTAGATTTGGAAACTGTAATTAAGTTTACAGAGTTGTATTAGAAACTGTATGTTTTCATAGATTTGTATATATACAGTATAGAAATTGAAGCAGACAATTGAATTGTGGTTGTTAGAATTTGTAATCAATTGTTAATTAATAAAACCAATTGTTTATAAATTTATCTTGTTCTTTATTTTCCACAAGTTATATTACTTTAAAGAACAAGAATTTGAATTTTTTTTCAAGAAATTGTATTCAACCCCCCTTCTACAAGTTCTAGGTTGACTCACCAGGACAACAAGAGATATGAAGCAGCTAAGATAAAATAACACAGATACAACAAGATATCACTGAGATACACAAAAACACTAGTATACATATTATCTCAGATCATATTGCAACTGTAATAAACTTACAGAGAGAGAGAAACAAGTTTTCATAACTTGGGAGAAGCTAGAAATCATATTCCAGAGTGTAACTGTTATTTTGAACAGAGTTGTTGGAAGTTGGTCATTCACACCAGTGAGCTTTTGTAATATTTCATTGATTTATAAAAGTTCAGAAACACTTGTGATATATTATATTCTTTCAATTCTGTAACTTTTAATACAATATATTCACTAAACTCACAAAGTTCGAAAGAATTTTGTGGTTTGTATTCAACCCCCCCTTCTATAAACCATCTTGTGGGACAAACATTTGGTATCAAAACCTATTGATTAAAACACCAATCAATAGATCAAAAAGATGAGACAGAAGGATGGAAAAGTAAAAATTCCAATGCTTAAGAGGTAAGAGTACTTCTTATAGAAGAAAAAAATGTTTTTTTATTTGGAATCAACTGATTCCCAATATGTTGACATCCTTAAGGAAGGACCTGTCATTCCCATAAAATTTGTGCCACAAGGAATTGTTGATGGCATTCCAACCCAAGAGACATTTGTACCTAAAAAGCCAAATGAGCTTTCCAAGGAAGAAAAAGAGGAAGTCCTAAGAGACAAGAAAATTATGAACATCCTCTACAATAGGTTGGACAATGATATATTCAACAGTTTCATTAAATAGATTATCGACGAGTTTGACAATGAACAAATTTATCCCCTGATGGTTGAAGGTCATCCCTTAATGACCGTGGACCATCACCTGATGGTCGAAGGTCATCCTCTGATGACTAAGGACCATCCCCTGATGGCCGAGGCCCATCCCCTGATGATTAAGGACCATACCCTGATGGTCGAGGACCATCCCCTAATGACCGAGGGTCATCCCCTGATGGCCAAGTAATTTGACTAAGTCATCCCCTGACGGGTAAATTATCCACTAATGACTAAGTCATCCCCTGACAGGTAGATTATCCACTGATGGCTAATTTATCCCGCGATGGTTATTTCAGTCCCTGATGACCCCTTTTATACTGCAATGACTATCCAATGATGCGCAGTATATCTTTAAGGTATAAAATGTTATTTTCTTTAATTATTTTAAGATGATATTAATTAACTGTTAAATCTCAACAGTTCAGATGTCAAATTAAAACATTATAATATAAGGGCATCACATATGCACATTCTCATATCTTTATCCAAGGCATAAAATTTCTCATGTTATGTCAATGTACATGTTTTACAAAGTCTTTTGCTCACAAGTGATTTGAGTTAGTTTTAGCTAAGGACCAAGACAAGTATACACTCACTTTATTTTCTTTCAATTAATACGTATGATCATTCTTTCAATATACCGTAATGTATCCAAGATGTTATTATGTCAATATTCATAATTTAATTTCTTCAAGTTAAGTAACGTATGATCCCTTGATCCGATGTGAAAATGTTGTACTAGAATCAAGCTTTCTTTGGGCGGATGCTAGCTATTCAAATTTGCTAACACGCCAAGGTAAATCCTATACGGATAGAAAAAGTCTTATTTGTTCTTACCCCATACTTGTAAAGTATATCCGTGTCGGTAACTAAAGGCTAGTGGGATGCATCTGCCTAGCACCCCGGGCCTAGGAATGATAGGGAACGGAAATTGAGGCATCGGTAACCGAACCCTCGTAGATAAAAGATTTCTGCTTTGACTACGTATGTCATTTTGATGAAGTCAAACGATGGTCAGCTAATATACTGTTTGATATGAAGTTCCTAAGGGCACGTGCGCCAAACAGACATGGTTATAAGGCGCATGTGAAATTATTCTTTACTCTTTTAAGTAAAGGGTCAAATCCCTCGCTATCATTCAGGGACCCTAAAATCTATTTTTCCTCTAAGTTATTAAGAGGTGTTGACATTGTTTCCATCCAACCTCATAAACACTTAAGCCCAATAAATCATCCATCTTTTAAGCTCACCAAATACTTGAATATATACTTGCGAGCATAAATCTCTCATGTTGCTATTATCTAATGTTTTACAAGATATGGCGAGAAGGCTGAGCCGTCTGATAAGGGCAAGACGAGAATGACATGATGAACATTTCCTGATCGCCCTTTTATGGATGGCATTCAGGGGAAGAGTGAAGCATGAGATGATTATTCAAATGTTTAGATTGTAAGGCCTGTGTGGGCCCTTCATAGACTTCCGCTATTAGAATTATATTTTGGGATGAATGTAATAGAGGTTACTATTTATTTCTCTTATTTAATGATATACTTGCTTGGATGATGTTACTTTTCCTTTGTCATTTTTTTTGACGATGCCCAAAGTCCGGTATGGGATTTTTGGGGCCGCCACAATCAACACTTTGGTGAAGAAAGAATTAGTGACAAGTTTTCCACAACTAAAATTCACTCAAGATGGTCTATGTGGAGCTTGTCAAAAAGGGAACCAAAAGAAGACTTCCTTTAGAAAAAAGGAGATATCATCAATTACAAGTCCAATACAACTAATTCATATGAATTTATTTGGACTTGTAAACATAATGTCTATCTAAAAAAAAAGGTGTGCTCTCGTGATAGTTGATGATTTCACCAGATACACATGGGTAAAATTTCAGCATACCAAAAATGAAGTAGCTTAGTTGGTGATTGATCACATCAGGAAAGTGGAAACTGAATCTAGGCTAACTATTAGAGTTCTAAGAACTAATAATGGAACATAATTCAAGAACTCCAAAGTTGAATGTTTCTGTGTGGACAAAGGAATATCTCACACATTTTTTACTCCAAGAACCCCTCAACATAATGGAGTAGTTGAGAGGAAAAACATAACTCTTATTGAAGCTGCTAGAACCATGCTTGAAGAAGCTAAACTTCCTACCTATTTTTGGGCTAAAGCAATTTCAACTGCATGCTTCACTCAAAATAGGACATTGATTAACAAAGCTCACAACAAGACTCCTTATGAGCTTATGATAGGCAGGAAACCTAATGTCAAATTTCTTCATGTATTTGGTGGCAGATGCTTTGTGCTAAAAAGTCAAGGTGAGAACTTAGGAAAATTTGAACCCAAAGCTGATAAAATAATTTTCCTAGGTTACTCTCTAACAATCAAAGCATACAGGGTCTACAACCTTAGGCTAAACATTGTAATGAAATCTATTTATGTTGCATTTGATGATAAGAAAATAACAGGAATGCAAGATAAAGGAATGAATGAAGTTCTAAGGTTTAAAAATGAAGATGAGTCAGAAAATGGTGAAACTAACTCATTAGTTGATGAAGCTAAACCCCAAGAAGACATTCCACCAGTGAATATCCCTTTAACCATTGAGGGGGAGCAGTTAATGGAGAATGAATCAGAGGATATTGCAAACTCCAATCTAGAAATATCCACTAATTTAGGGGAAGCTTCATATGAAGTTGAGAGCACTACACACTAAGGAGGACTTGGAAAAAATGAAGCTTCTTCTTCAAGAAGTTTACCTCCACAAATAAGATGGACAAAAGATCATCTTATGGAGCAAATTATAGGAGATCCATCTAAAGGTGTGTCAACAAGAAGTGCTACTTAGAATGAATGCCTGTACCTCAACTTTCTATCCAAGATTGAACCTAAAAAGGTTGAAGAAGTATTACAAGATGCTGATTGGGTAATTACTATGCAAGATGAACTCAATCAGTTTGTGAGAAACAAAGTCTAGAGACTAGAACCAAAACCAAAGAATAAATCAATCATTTGTACTAAATGGATCTTCAGAAACAACCTAGATGAAGCTGGTACAATGACAAAGAATAAGGCCAGACTAGTTGCACGAGGTTATTCACAAGAATAAGGGATTGACTATGATGAAACCTTTGCACCAGTAGCAAGATTGGAAGCAATTAGGGTATTCCTTGCCTATGCTGTTCATGCAAATTTCAAAGTGTACCAGATAGATATAAAGAGTGCATTTCTAAATGGGAAAATACACGAAGAAGTGTATGTCCAGCAACCTCCTGGTTTTAAAGATTAGAAATTTCCCAATCATGTCTACAGGTTAGACAAAGTAGTCTATGGACTTAAACAAACACTAAGAGCATTGTATGATACTCTATCTCAATTTTTAATCGAAAATAAATTCACTAGAAGGATCATAGATAAAACTTTATTTCATAGAAAATATGCTAATGAGTTAATACTTGTTCAAGTCTATGTTGATGATATTATCTTTGGTTGTACTAATGAGAGCTTATACTCTAAGTGTTCTAAGTTTATGCAAAGTAAATATGATATGAGCATGACGGAAAAATTAACATTCTTTTTGGGTTTACAGGTTAAACAAACCACTAATGGAATTTTCATTAGTCAAACAAAATATTTAAAAGACCTTTTAAAGAATTTTAATTTACAAGATGTTGCAACTGCTAAAACTCCCATGCCAACAACCACTAAACTTGACAAAGATTTAACTGGTAAAAAGGTTGATGTTTCAAGTTATAGAGGCATGATAGACTCTCTTCTATATCTCCCTGCAAGTAGACCTAATATAATGTTTTCAACTTGTTTATGTGCTAGATTCTAATCAGATCCTAGAGAATCTCATCTGATTACAGTTAAAAGAATATTCAGATATTTAAAGGGTACTCCAAATCTTGAAATTTGGTATCCTAGAGATTCTGGATCTGATCTAATAGGCTATTCAGATATAGATTATATAGGTTACAAATTAGGCAGGAAAAGTACAACAGGAAGCTATGAATTTCTTGGAAGCAAACTAGTGTCATGAAACAACATTCTATGTCAACCTCAACAGCTGAAGCAGAATACATTGCTGCTGGGAGTTTCTATTCTCAAATCTTATGGATGAAAAATCCTAATGGACTATGGTATGGTGTATAATCAAATTCCTATTTATTGTTACAACACCAGTGCTATTTCCATCATAGAGAATCTTCTGCAACACTCTAGAACAAAGCACATTGACATCAGATACACTTCATTGGAGAACATGTGATGAATGGAACAGTGGAACTTCATTGTTCCAACGGAGAAACAGCTTGTAGACATATTCACCAAACCATTGAATGAAGTCACCTTTAACATGTTGGTAAGTGAATTAGGAATGCTCAACCTTGGTGAATAAATTCTTTGAAAATATTGTGCAAAGCTGATAAGTTGCAACAGTATTTAATTATTTTCTAATGACTTAGTTACCAGAGACTAATTAACAGCTTAATGAAGCAGTTGAAATTATCTTTTGACAAAATTAATTGTTCATAAAGATAATAACACTGTGAAGCATTAGTCAATAATTATTTTTATTAAAGGATAATTATTAATTGATGATAATGCAGCAGTGGCTAATTATCCTACAACAGTTTACTGTCAGTTGATAATTAATTACTGATTATAAATAATAGATAAACTAATATACTATTTAGGATTCCCTATGTTTATTATTCATCATCTATTTAAGGATCTTGTCACAGTTGATTCAGGTATTATCTTACCTCTCTACTACTTTATTCTTTATTTTTTCTAATTCTGCTACAATGAAGGATGTTAGTAATGATCCAACTCCTTCTATGCAAGTAGAAAATCCTTTTAAAAACAAGTCTATGTCAAAAGCCACCTCCTCAACCTCTCAAAAGTTAAAGTTTGTAAAATGAAAACAACCAGAACCAACAATAATTGAAGGGGAGAGTGAGCATTTAGAGGAAGTTATAAGGAAGAAATAAGGAACAATGAGAACCCTTGGAGACTGCTTAATATTCTCTCAAAAAGATATTAAGTTCTAAAAGGAAAAAGCATAGCTCTAGGTGAAACCTCTCAAAACGATGTATTTATTGAAAATAGTCCATCTCCAAGGACACAAGTATTTGAGTCGACAATGATCACATCTATAAATACCTTTCAGAGGAAGAAGAAGAAATAGACTCTGATCAATGATCAACCTGTCACTAAATGCACACACAGGGTCTCACATTAATGCTTCTCTTTTCTCTATTCAAGAAAAGCAACCAATATTCAAATTCTACCCTTATTCTTTATTCTTCTCTCTTTGATATTTCTTAAGAAGCAATGAAAAATTTCATAAATCCATTAGTTTCAGATTCTTTGATAGTTCAATAATCAAAGAAGCCAATTCTTGAAGCTAAAACAAATAGTAGCTCTCAACTCATTAGTGAATAATATAACTATTTGTTTTATCAAACATCCACCGATACCAAACACTTACTTTATATATTTTCTACACCACTCCATGTCACCTACAACAGGAAGACTTTATATTTAGTGAGCCTAAGAGAATTCAAAATGAGAGTTAGACCTTGTGTCTGGAAAAAAGGTGAGGAAAAAGAAATTAAAACAAAAATGGAAAGAAAGTGAGTGTGAGAGGCTGACTTACAAAAGTCAGGCAAAGGGCGAGGGTGTGAACAAGGATGAGATCCTTGAAAAAAAGAATAGAGAGAAATTATTTCACACACCACCTTTGTAGCTTATGTATTCTCTGATCCCTAATTCTGATCAAATACCTAAGGATACTAAGAGAAGAAATTATGTATGGTTGGTTGGATGCAAGCAACACAAGATTACTGGATAATGCAGCAACACACTTCATATCAGAATATTTGATCACACATAGATCATGTGCAGTTGAACTCACAAAATGTTTTTGAAGTATTGATCAAAGAAAGAAAAACATGAAGCTCCAACACTTCATAATCAATGATCTTCAAACAAAGCTCAACTAATTTCTTCCTACTAGTCAACCTTTACTGGTGATTTCTATCCTCCAAACATTAAGATGCTAATGTCAAAAAGGGGGAGAATGATCAAGACAGGGGAAACAAAGAGAAATTCTGATAAAAAAGGGGGAGAATTGTTAAAAATATTAACATATTGATGGCGGGGCATTAAAGAACTAAAACAACAAAACCATCATTGTTAAGTTTATGTACAATTATGTTTTTACATGTTTTAACTCAATTCTAAGTAATGGTGTTATAAGGTTGTGTTTTGACATCATCATCAAACCTTGATTTATGTTGATCATTGATAAACATAAATAGGGCGAGATTGTTAGGAATTATAGCATTTGATGATAATGTAGAAACTTAGAATTGTTAGATTTGTAATTGTAGAAGTATCTGCAGTAGTGCACTATGAGAAACTACTATCACAGACTGCAGGTAAGCATTAGAGACTACAAGGACTGCATTTGGAGAGTTCAAAAAAAGTCAAAGTTGGTCAAGCAAAATTAGCCTATTGGAGACTAAGTTTTTGCCTATCGGAGACTAAGATTTAGCCTTTCGGAGACTAAGGAATTACACTATCGGAGACTACGAGTCAGAGACTAAGAGTCGGAGACTAAAATTTAACTTGTCAGAGATAAAAATTTTAGCCTATTAGAGACTAAAAGTTTAGCCAATCGGAGTCTAAGGTTTGTACTACCAGACACTATTATCGAAGCTATCAGAGACTAAGGCAAAGACTCTTTTTGGCATTGAACTAGCCTTGAGAAGATTTGACCGTCGCCAAAGTTATTTGGCTAGTGCCAAACTCAACATTACTCAATGCCAAAGTCATTTTGACTGTCGCCAAAGTCATTTGCTTATTGCCAAAGTCGTCGGGCAAAACAACAATAACTCCAAACTCAAAATGACTATCGCCAATGTTGTCTGGCAAATCAACAACATCGCCAAACTCAAAATAACTATCGCCAAAGTCATCGGGAAATTCTCTATTGCTGAAGTCAAGTGAAGCACCAAAATTACTCATCGCTAAAGTCGTCAGGTAATTTACTCTAGCGCCAAAGTGCTCGAGCATCCGGGGATAAATTGTGAGGAGCCAAAGTGCATGGGCATCAGCGGATAAGTTTCTCGGCGTCAGGGGATAAGTTTCTTGGCATCAGGGGATAGGTTTTTTCGACATCAGGGGATGGATTTCTCGGCACCAGAGACTATCCATCAAGGGATAAAATGATCTGAGACTAAAGATGACATATAGGATGACACTTGACTGAATTCACAAATTCACTAACTCAAGTTTAAAGGCAGTGGATTAAAATAAAGATGGTAGTCCAATAAGGAGAGATTGTCTACCAAAGAAGCTTCAGGGATATAAGTTATACACGGCAAGTGTGAACATTGATATAAAGTAAAATATGGAGATAAGTTATACTTATACACTAGCATGCGTATATGCTGCTGATATGAAAACTGTAGAGATAACTTATAGAAACTTGAAGGAGCAAAATTTGGAAGCTGGTCAAATCAAAAACTAGGAAGCTCATAGAGATAACTTATCATGAGAGCTCCAAGAGGAAATTAAGGGAGCTGGTGTGCTGATACATCAAAGATGTTACATAATAGGTTGGCGTGCAGGGATGGTTATGCAAAAAGAAGTTATGTTATAGAGCTACAATCACTAAAGAATATCAGAGATAATTTTGGAGGCAACTCACTAAAGAATCTTGGAGAGCAAGGGAGCTATGTCTATAAATAGAGACATGAAGCAACTTAGATAAAATAACACAGATAAAACAAGATATCACTGAGATACACAAAAACACTATTATTCATATTATCTTAGATCATATTATAGCTATAATAAACTTACAGAGAGAGAGAAACAAGTTTTCATAACTTGAGAGAAGCTAGAAATCATATTCTAGAGTGCAACTGTTATTTTCAACAGAGTTGTTACAAGCTGGTCATTCACACCAGTGAGCGTTTGTAATATTTCATTGATTTATAAAAGTTTAGAAACACTTGTGATATATTGTATTTTTTCAATTTTGTAACTTTTAATACAATATATTCACTAAACTCGAAAAGTTCAAAAGAATTTTGTGGTTTGTATTCAACCGCCCCTTCTACAAACTATTTTGTGGGACAAACACTAAGTATGGAGCAGAGGCTCTGAAATCAGCTTAGATACTATGAGGCTGACTTATGTGATAGGGAGGTGGCGACTTTTCACCATACTAGAGAGGCTTATAGTTGTAGTTGGATGTCGGAGCGCTGCATTTTGCTAAGTGTCATGTCGCAGCTCGTTATAGGACTGTAATATATGTTGTCAATCAGCAAATGTATGTGATGAGAGGACTTACACTAATTTCTGAGGAATTAATGGAGGCCTTGATGGCCTATTCAGACTACCAGCTGAGGTTAGCCTATGCCTTTAAAGATATTGTTGTAACTTGGGTCTACTTGGGACTCAGTGAGGAAGACCTAATCTGAAGATCAAGAAGTAATTCTAAGATGTTTGTGGGGGATATCTTGATCATGTATATATTTATGTAATCAGTATAGGAGTTGGTGATGATAATGACTTTTGGAGATGTAAAGAAGACTTTTGGGTCTAGGTACATGTTTTGTTAGGGTGAATAAATGATGGTATAGTTTTGACTTATAGATGGCAGGGTTCTTTTTGTAAAGTCGCAATTTTGGCACTGGATGATTTTTATGTTGTTGTTGAGAAGGCGAGGATAATAGAATGAGGGACTGAAACCCTCACAAAATATAATCGTGATAAGAGAAAGAAGAATGACATAACTTAGAAAGGGAATAGGCCTCAAGGAGGTCCACAGGTTAAGCAAGAACCTCGGGTAGGAAGTACTGCTAGCCCCAATTTCAATAAAAACAAACGTAGATGGAATGGAAACCCATCTGAAGGTAGGGGATTGAAGAAGGGGAGTGTTTTCCCTGAGTGTAATAGGAACCATGAGAAGGAACCATGTTTAAAGGGACAAGGGGTGTGTTATCGGTGCAAACAGTCGGGGCTTTTGTTCCATAACTACCCCAATGCACCCGTAATAAGCTAGAATAGGCCTCAGAATCAGAATCAGGGAAGGCTTAGTAATACTACATGCACACCTGTGGTATGACTAACCATATTTCCCCAAACTATCCTCAGAAAACTAGGAAGCCCATTGAGGGAGAGAAGAGGCCACTGATAGGAGCTAATACAATTTCGGTATGTCCCATGGCACGCACCTATAACATAACTGTGAATGATGTACTGCAGTTCGCTGATGTGGTGACAAGTATGCTTCCAGTTAATTATGTACAAGCAGACGTGTTATTTGATTCAGGAGAAACTAGCTCTTTTATCTCTATGCGCTTAATTGAAAAATTAAAGCTAAGACTGCAAGTGTTGTTCCACCCATTAGAAGTTATGATTGCTAAGCAGAAGACATATGCTGTTACGAAGGTCTTTAATCAATGCATCATTCAAGTGGGAAAGAATAAGTTCCCAGCTGTTTTGATACCTTTTCCATTGGGAGAATTTGATGTCATCTTGGGTATGGATTGGCTAGGAAAGTATAAGCTTACTATTGATTATTTTAGGAAGCGTGTATCTCTTTGTACACCTCAAAACAATAAGATAACCTTCTATGGAACCAAACCAACTAATTCTAGCCATATCCTTTCTAATATTCAAGCTAGGAGACTGATCAAGAAAGGATGTGAAACCTTCCTAGCATGTCTCCAATTTTGTATTATGTTTTAACATGACGACATATATATAGTTTGACTTACTATCTTATGTGTCATATTATGATAAATTTTATCCTTACATGTAATTTGGTTGTGAAAAAAATATTAAAATAAGGAATTTAAAGGTTATTACAATGATATATGTTGTGTAACAGAAAATGAAAGGAGAAAATCGTAGATGTTGTGGAAGGCCCTAACAACAAGAAAATCAAACTAGAGCTAACGTTGCCGACCCTATGCAAGACTTTGTGAATATGATAAGAGAAGCATTTGGGAATGCACAACCAAATCCCCAACCCAATAACCTAACACACAGGGTTACTTTTAAGGGTTTCAAGGATTTAAAACCACCTATCTTTATTAGAAAGGAAGGTCCAATTGTAGACCGTGAATGGATCAATGAGGTCGAGAAAACCTTTAGGATTTGTGAATTTACAAACCCCTAAAAGACTACATTTGCCACTTACCTGTTGACAGGAGAAACAAATTTTTGAAGAGAGAATGTAGAATGCTTAGAGTTGGCCCAGCGTGTTGCTATTCACAACAACTACCGAGAAATTTCTTGGGAGAGGTTCACGAAAATATTCTTTGCAAAGTACCTCCCTTTGAGTCTGTCTGATGAAATGAAGATTAACTTCTTTAATCTGAAACAAGAAAGCATGACTGTGACTGAGTATGAGGCAAAATTTCAGTTAAATATAAGAAATGTGAAAGTTCCAAGGGTAAGGAAAAGATGTACTGGTAGGACTGACTTTTAAGGGTTCAAAAGTATGAATTTGGTTTTGGTATTATAGTAGAGAACCTATTACGTTATCTGTTATTAGAACCTTTTGACACTATAATTGTAATAATTGTTGGATATACTCTGTTCCAGCTGATGCCATAAATGTAAGTTTGTTTATTTCTATCCATTGATGTCTCAATGTTTCGCTGAAGGCCAGAGTCACCATGGTTGGTAACAAACTGACAACTCCAGTAACAGCCAAAAATTGGGGCCATCACATGAAGGATCTTGGGGTTGCTACTTACATCTTGGGCATGCATATAGAGAGATTGGAGACAACAAAAATTGTGGCTTGGGCAAAGAAAATATGTTGAAGGAATCTTGAAGAAGTTCAACATGTCTGATTGCAAGCCAGTTAGAACTCCTATGTTAGTTGGAGTTATAATGTCTGTGGAGCTATCTCGTAAGAGTGATGAGGAGAAGGTGTAGATGACACATATTGCATATGTTAGTGTGGTTGGTAGCTTAATGTATGTAATGGAATGCACTCGACCATATATTGCTCATTTAGTGGGAGTATTGAGCAGGTATATGTCTAATCCAGGCAAGGAACATTGGACTGCCATCAAGAGGGTGTTCAGGTATCTTCGTGCAACCTCAGATTATGCTTGATATTTTGAGGGTAATGGATATAAGGTGCCTCTTGGTGTGTTGGGGTTAGTTGATGCGAATTGGGGTGGTGACTTAGAATGTTAAAGATTGACAAGTGGTTATGTATTCAACTTCTTTGGTGAATCGGTTAGTTGGATGAGCAAGAGGAAAAATGTAGTTGCCTTGTCATCTACTAAAGCATAATACATAGCATTGACTCATGCAGTGTTAGAACAAAATAAACTAAAGTGTTTGTAGATGGGGGGGTTGAATACAAACACCATAAATTTTTTTCTTTAAAAGCTTGACAAACACAAACTGGAAAAACTACAATATCCAGAAAAACAATAAAGATATTTAATATGCATACACAAAGAGTCAAGTTAAAATAGTTGTATTATAACTTGTGTTTTTCTGGGAATCTGTTATAATCACAAAGTGATTAAACAACTACAAATCTATAAATGTTTACAGCTTCTTTTCTCACACACTAGCTACATCTTTCTCTTTGAATATTTCTCTCAAGAACTATTATAAAGCTTCTTTTCTGGTGTGTTAGTTAGGTGGTTTTGTGTAGCTACACTTAAATATATAGGAGAACAAATTTAGAACCCATGTGCAAGACATGTTTGTTTTTCAACATAGTCGCAGTATATATCCTGTCATTATCCTATTGAATGTATATGTGTTACACTGCTATAAGCTATTGTTGCTTCTGTTTCTGTTCATGTTCTCTATGCGTTTCAGGTACAAAGGTTGCTATTGGACCACCATATTTCAAGGAGTATCTTCCCAGTTATACCCCTTGCTTCTTTGCCTAGTACCAGCGAATGTCTTTTAATCCATAATGACATGTGGTTTAGGTCTTTATTATCTCCTGATGACAAGCCTTGATGTTGACTTGATCAGTTCTTCTGGATCCCCTAATAACAAGCCCTGACGTAGACTTAATCAGTGCTTCACTATCCACTAATGATAAGCCCTAATGTAGAATTGATTAGTGTATCTTTATCCCTGATATAAAGACCTAGTGTTGTCCATTGATGTAGTGTATAGGGTATCCCTTGACGGTTTTCCCTGACAGTTAGACTATTCCCTGATTGAATCCCTTGACATTCAAGGTATCCCCTGATGACTTCCCTTGATGGTCAAGCTTTCCCCTGATGGTTTCCAATGATGACTAGGTTATTCCTTGATGAGTTCCCCTGACAGTCAAGTTATCCCCTGATGGGTTCCCCTGACAGTCAAGTTGTTCACTGATGCCTTTTTTTACGCTAACATTTTTTTATAATTGATACTTTGTTGGCTTTTACTGGAATGTCTGATATGCAGAATACTTGAACATTAAATACAACAGACATCCCCTGACACTATAAAGTCCTTTTTAGTTATCCACTGATGACTTGCCTAGTGCTGTAAGGCCATCCCCTGACGGACTAGGTTGTCCATTAGTGAATGCTTTATTTATACAACTATACTAAGGTTTATAGAGTACCTTGAGTATTTACAAATGCACAATTGTTCACTAACATCTAGATCATCGTCAACATCATTTATACCTAATAATCTCCCCTTATTTATGATTATTAGTTTGATAACTATAAATGTAATTGGTACACTAATGATGATGTTAAAACCGGAACTATACAAAAACAAAAATGAGAAATACAAATGCATTGATCTAACTGTATTTGTATAAATTGAAAGAATAACTGTATACAAGTGCTTACAAATCTATTACAGTATTTGCACTTTAGACTTCAGGATTCACCTTTTGTTAAGTAGAAACAAAGGGTAATGAATAACTTAATTCAATCGGTTGTGAGTCACTTCCAAGGCCTTGTCTTCTCTGATTTGGATTTTGATTTGGAATCTTGAGTTTGTTGTCTTCACCTCCTGCCTTCAATTGCTCTAGCTCCTTTTGAAGTAATCTTCTAAAGTTGACAATGTTGATGTTTTTGCTGGATTCCAAAGCTTCAAGGACAGACCCAATCTCTTGCAAGTTGGTTGCAACAAGTTGTGACCAGTAAACGATGACAATTTCCCCTTTTGAATTTTTGAACTCCATGCCCATGGGGTTTGTGATCATCTTTGGATATTCTTTAAATCCTTTTACTAGGGAAACATCCCTTACAATTGTTGAGTTCCCATCATTAGCTCTGGTTTCCTCGATCTCCTTCAATACTTTCTTTATAAGCAGGTTTCTGAACTTGATGACATGTTCATTTTCGTGATAAGCTATTTGGCTTAGAACATGAATCGCCTCCTCCTGGTCAAGCTCATCAACTTCATTGATCCTTATATTCTTTTCTTGCCCAGCAACAGTTTTGTAGTATAGCTTCAACGGTTTCTCTATGGTTGTGGGCAAGTCCCTATTGTCGTTGATGGCTTTCCTCAGCTTCTCAATTAGCCCCCTCCAGTCTCTATTTAGCTCAGTGGAGACTGACATTGCCTTCCTAGCAAGTGGGAGTTGCTCAACATCCATCCTCCTGAACGAGTCAAGATTGACTGCGAACTTCGACCTACTTTTCATTAGGATAAAAATTATTTTCTCTTTGTTGCTCTTTATCCTGACATTTATGCTTTTTGTGGAGTGTATAAATGTCAGACTCTTTTGTCTGTCATCCCTCAGAGTTTTAGCAAAAGTGAGTGGTCCATATGTTACAGGAGTAGGAGCTTGAGCATTAGCTTTAGATGACTTGGGTTTGGTAACATCAAGGAATATTGGATTTTCATTGTTTTTATCCCTTGATGCACCTTTAGGGGTTGAGATTTCTTGGGTTAAGTTTTCCTGGAAGTTCTTGAATTGACACATTTTTTCTTCTTCTTCCTTCTCCTTCTACGTAGCCATCTCCTCCTCCTGTTGAAGTTGTTGTGTATAGAGTGCATAAGCTTCCACCTCTTGTCATGAGAAAAGACAAGCTCCACTTTCCCATCAATTAGTGTTTCAACCGATGTTGGAAAGTGAGTTGTCTTCATGGCATCTCCAAGTAGCCTAGGTCCTGATTGAGTAAGGGTTTTCTTTTTAGGTTCTTCAATCAGGATTCCTTTGCCCTTATCCTTGACTTTTGGAGCTTGTTGTAAAGAAGGAGCAGCAGTCACATCCCCTGATGGTTGACTTGTAGGTTTCTCAACAACAACCCCTGACAATGGCTTTGAAGATTTCTCCCCCTTTTTGACAGCATCATCAGTGGAAGTTAAGAGTTGGGATGTGACTTGAAGACTTTGTTGAAGAGTGTCAGCCATAGATAGTTACAGAGTTTCCTTGCTTATGAGTCAAGTGTTGAACACAGATAATTGTTGGTCAACACTGTCTGTGAGCTTCCTAAATTTAAGCAATGAATGACTGGTGGCAAAAGAATCAACAATTATCTATACATTGTGTATTTTCTTTGTAACTAATGTATGTATTTTGTGAGATTCAACGTTCATAGACTGACCTAGCATGATCTGTGATTTTAGAATCTTGACTAGGACATGATCTTTGACATGTGAGAGCTCCTGCTTGAGCAGTTTTATTGTATCAGACATGTGATTCTTTTGATAGTATAAATCAACTCCCATGGGTTGAGAAAAATCACCCATTGGAGTGTCATCTTTATCACTACTTGAAGAACCAGGAGTATGTACATCATCTAAATTTTCTCTATTTTCTTTATTTACAAGGATCTCATACTTATCTCCCTTAAGCTCTCCTTTTTCTGTGTATTCTAAGGCATCACTCTTAATCTCTCCTTTTTCATTGCCTTCTAAGGAAGTATTCTCTGTCTCTCCTTTTACCAATGTCCTCTCAGAGGGTTGACCTTGCCTCTCTACACTACATATTTTCTCATCCTCACTCAAAATTGTCCTAGTGTTGAGGTCTCATCAACTGTGGATAGTAACCATTTACAATTAAAGAATCCACAGTTGAGAGTTGAGAGTTGAGAAGTGGAAGGAGATTTGTGTGTATGTACAATTAGGGATGTATAAGTATTTATTGAGGAAATATTTACAATGTTTCTTATATCCCCTGATTAATCATCAATGATTAAGTCATTTATAAAAGAGTCAATAATTAACAGATCATGACTCTCAATCATTGAATCATTTCGAATGGGCTCCTCCATGAAATGAGAAATTGGAGGATCTGATGTCATGATACTTAGTGTTTGTGTCATAACATCTAAAGAAATTTGACGTAAGGAAAAATAAAGGAGAGGTGTAGAGGGGAGTGTTGGCTGAATCACAGAAAGAGGAGGTGATCCATCAAAAGAAGTTATGTGTGCACTCACTGTGTCCATTATCTGCAAGGGGCTCTCGGAGACCTTGATGAGAGTTTCATCAGGGCTTGTGGCCAGTGTATATGCCTCACTCAACTCTGTCCCTGGTTGGGGACTTTGTTCAATAACTAAGTCCTTTTGGGAGGGAACAGTTAGAGATGTTTGTGATTCCTTATTAAGGTCAGTATCCTGTTGGGAGGATACTGCCTTGTCTGGTTTAGGGTCAACTTTCTTGGCTTTCTTCTTTTTCTTTGACTTCTCCAAGCTAGTCACTCTCTCTCCTTGCTCCCCCTCAATTGATGAGGTTACTTCTAAGGATTTTCTTTTACTACCCGTAGTCTTTTGGGAGACTAAGGGTGGGACTATAGAGAGTTGTTGTGTAGAAACTGGTGATACTACTTGGGCAGGTTGAGAAGTGGTAATCATCTCAACCATAGTAGTCGAAATAGAAGATATAGGAGGTTGAAAAGGAGATTGTGTTACAGTTACTTGTGACATGTGCACTGGAAGCACAAAAGGGACGTCTTGGTATGCCTTCTTGTTGATTTCCGTGAACAATCTTTTTGTTTGCTTGAAGCACTAGATTGTCATGTCTGCATACTAAACAGAAATATTAGGCAATTGAACGTTAATAAGTAACATAAGAAATCTCACATAATATACCTCTAATTTCTAAGAGGTTTTCTCTCTAAGTTTAGTTACAAGGTCATCAAAAATTAGCTTGCCTATATTTATTTTAACATTTTTTAGTATGCCATAAACTATTTTAAGCGTTAGTGATGCAATGACCTTAAAATTACTAGATTTTCCTGAAAAAAAACCTTAGTTATAGTATTAAAGAGATAAGATAGTTCCCTATTGACATTTATGCACTTTAAGTCCTTGAACTTAAGGGCTTGGGGGTTATTAATCCTATAGCCTAGCTCAACTAAGAAGTTTAACAACTCTGAGTCTGAGGGAACTTCCACAAACTCAGTGTTGGGAAAATCTAGTGCAATATTTAAGAGAGATGGAGAGATCTTACCCTTTTGTCATTTCACAAAGAAGGAGATTGACTTTACCTTTGCAAGGTTAGAGGATGAGTGAATGAATTTTGCACTGCTCCATAAGTCTGAAAGCGCCTCTTCGTACACTATTGGCTCTAAGAATATGGCCTTTTAGTAAGTAGAGTCCAACATGTATTGCATCATTGGCTTGTAGCATGCATCAACATCTTCAATGACAGAAAACCCCACGAAGTTTGTTTGTGGAACAATGAGACCGCTTGATAACATTTGGGTTGTAGATTTGGGAGCCATTGTTCTTAACAAGAGATTAGGGTTTCTTAGAAAGAGAGAGAAAATTCTAGAGCAGTTGTTAAAGAAATGACAAATAAATGTTTAGTGTGTTGTCAGGGAAAGTGAAACCGCATATAAATAGCTTTTCAAAATACCCTGATGCCATGTCATCAGGGCTTAGTTATTGCTCCCTGATGCCACATCATCAGGGGTTAGTTATTATCCCCTAATGCTATGTTATCAAAAGAAAATGACTGTCCCCTGATACAGTGTCATCAGGGAAAGATGAATAACCCCCGACGAGCCCAACTGCAAACACAACGCATGACCTAGTTTTTTTATTTTTTTTTTATTTTAATGTAATTATATACAGAACATGTAAACATATAGATATTTCAATATCAATGAATGACATGATGAGTTAGAGATACCAACATATTAGCACATGATCAATTGTACCATTTCACCACCTTGTCTATCAAACTCTTTACTTTGTGAAATTCACCATTCCTAGCTCTCCCACCAGATTATTGAATGTGGCTTCATCAAGAGCTTTGGTAAAGATGTTTGCCAGCTCTTTGTGTGTAGGTACAAAGTGTAGCTCTATGGTCCCATTGATGACATGTTTCATGATAAAGTGATATCTGATTTCTATATGTTTGGTTCTGGAATGTTGCATAGGATTTTCAGCAATGGCTATGACACTTGTATTGTCACATAAGATTGGAATCTTGTTGTATGTCAGGCCATAGTCCAATAACTGATTTTTCATCCATAGAATTTGTGCACAACAACTTTCAACTACAATATATTTAGCCTCAGCAGTAGATGTTGATATTGAATGCTGCTTTTTGTTAAACTAGGATACAAGCCTTCCACCTAGAAATTGACAACACCCTGTGGTACTTTTTCTGTCAATTTTGCATCCTCCAAAGTCAACATTAGAATATCCAATCAATTCAAAACCAGATTCCTTTGGATACCAAAGTCCCAACTCAGTTGTGCCCTTGATGTACCTCAAGATTCTCTTCACAACAATTAGATGAGATTCTTTTGGGTTAGCTTGATACCTTGCATAAAGACATGTTGCAAACATAATATCAGGCCTACTAATTGTCAAATACAACAGAGAACCAATCATTCCCCTATAATTCTTTAAGTCAACTTTCTTTCATTCTAATCAGGGTCAATCTTAATTGCTACGACCATTAGTGTCTTTGCTCATTTTGAGTCCTCTATGTCAAATTTCTTGAGAAGTTCTTTGGCACACTTTGATTGATGAATGTAAATTCCATCAGTGACCTATTTAACTTGTAGTCCCAAGAAATAAGATAGTTCACCAATTAAGTTCATTTCATATTTACTTTGCATGAGCTTGGAGAACTTTTCACACAACTTAGTATTAGTGGATCCAAAAATGATATCATCAACATAGATCTGTACCAAGATATGATGACCATGGTGTTATCTAAAGAACAATGTTTTGTCAATGATACCTCTTGTAAACTTGTTTTTCACCAAAAACTTAGACAATGTGTCATACCAAGCTCTAGGAGCTTGCTCCAGTACATAAAGTGTTTTCTCTAGCTTGTAAACATGATTTAGGGATTTAGAATTTTCAAACCCTGGAGGTTGTTGGACATACACCTCCTGGTCTAATTTCCCATTGCGAAAGTCACTTTTCACATCTATTTGATAAATCTTGAAGTTTGAATGTGCTGCATAGGCCAAGAAAATTCTTATAGCCTCAAGTCTGGCCACTGGTGCAAATGTCTCATCAAAGTCAATCCCTCCCTCTTGAAGATATTCCTTTGCCACCAGTCTTGCTTTGTTTCTTATAACAATGCTAGTTTTGTCCATCTTATTCCTGAATACCCATTTGGTGCCAGTGATAGTTCTGTCTTTAGGCTTAGGCACTAGCTTCCATACTTGATTTCTCTCAAATTGATTAAATTCTTATTGCATGGCCATGATCCAATCAGCATCTTGCATCGCTTCTTCAAATTTATTTGGCTCATTTTGAGAAAGAAAACAAGAATATAGGCACTCATTAGATGAAGCTTTCTGGTTTGCACCCTTTGGTTAGGATTACCAATGATTAGTCTGTATGAGCTTGCATGATTATCATTTCCTCCCCCTAAGTCTGTGCTACTGGCTTTTGTGAAAACTCCCCCTGAATTTGTGCTCAAATCAGGGTTAGAGTTATCCCTTGATGGTGCATTCCCTGATGAATTATCCCCGGATAGAGTGGTCCCTAATCTATTGTTGAGATAATTAACTATATTCACTGAAGGGGCTTCTTGGATGGTTGGATTGACATCAGGGACGGTTAGTTCCACCATTTGCTTGTACACATTAGCTTTATTCTCTTGATCATCAGAATCATCTTCATTTTCAAATCTGAGCTCTTCATGAAAACCAAGGTCTTCAATCCAAAAATTTCTTGATCATCAAAAGCTACATGTAGAGACTCCATCACTTCCTAGAGCCTCTTATTGTAAACCCTATAGGACTTAGATGTCAGGTAGTAACTTAGGATAATAGCTTCATCAGCCTTTAAGTCAAATTTTTCTAAGTTCTCACCAAAGTTCCTCAATAAAAAACATTTGCATCCAAAGATATGTAGGAACTTGATGTTTGGCTTCCTCGCCATCATTAGCTCATATGGAGTCTTGTTGTGAGCCTTGTTGACATTGGTAATTGCTTCAGCCCAAAAATAGGTAGGAATTTTTTTCTCTGCTAACATTGTTCTAACAGCTTCTATCAGGGTTCTATTATTCCTTTCCACTACACCATTCTGTTGAGGAGTCCTTGGGGCTGAAAAAGTATAATGGATGCCCTTCTCCACACAGAAACCATCAACAGCTACATTTTTCACTTCAGTTCCGTTGTCTATTCTAAAAATTCTAACCACGGATCCTGATTCAGTTTCCACTTTCTTTATATGGTCAATGACTTATTGAGGCACCTCTGTTTTAGCATATTGGAACTTGACCCAAGTAAACCTGGTGTAGTCAGCCACAATGACCGATGCAAATCTCTTCTTTGATACTGACATGATATTGACAGGACCAAATAGATTCATGTGAAGCATTTGAATTGGATATTTGATTATTGTGGCTTCCTTGCTAACAAAGGATGATTTCCTTTGCTTCCTTTGTTGGCATCCTAGACATAAACCTTCTTGAGTAAACTCCATTTGAGGTAGTCCAGTCACTAATTCTTTCTTCACTAGATCATTGATTGTTTTGTAGTTCAGGTGAGAGAGCTTCGACTTTAATAACTCTTCAAATCTCCATATCAAAGATGACTTCTAATCCAATTAGGAGCTTGTCTTGTACCAGAGAGTATTTTTAATTTAATCTCTGACGGCTTCAACTTTAGTCTGTGATCAAATGTTTAGTCTCCGACAGCTTAAGCTTTAGTCTCCGATGACTTAATCTTAGTCTCCGATGCCTTACGCTTAGTCTCTAATGACTCAAGATTAGTCTCCGATGCTTTGATATTAGTCTCCGATGCTTTAAGCTGTAGTCTCTGATGAACAAATCCTTTAGTCTCCGATAGACTAAACATAGTCTCTGACTTGTTGAAATCTCTTATACAATTCTGATAGTCTCTTATAATACAAAGTTTAACTTACTCTCTTATAAAAATAAATTACATGAATCAGAGAGTAAACTATCAGCTACAAAACTCTAATGCTATAAACTAGCACTTTCTGTACATTTGTATATCTGAGTATTCTAATTACAATCATCATCAAATGTTATAAAACTTAACAATCTCCTCCTATTTATGATTATCAAAGTGATAAACATAAATCAAGGTTAATGATGATGTCAAAACTCAAAAATTACAAGAATAACTTAGAATCAAAAATTTAAAGAATTTACTAACTACAAATGTACCTGAATTTAGATCTTTGATCTTAAACTTAGCTTCACCAAGACTCAGGTTTAACTCCTATAAGTCTGGCTTCAAAAATAAACAATCAACAAACAACTTCAACCTTTCTTTTTGATCTCAGCAACTTTGTCCTCCAACAACTTTCTGAACTTGATCTCATTCTCATCAGTCGACTCTTTGAGTAGAGCAATGAATCCTTCAAGTTATCCCTAACTAATTGTACTGATTTGCTTCTCATAATCAATGAATATTACATCACCATGAAAATTCTCACACCATAATCCATAAGCTCTCGGAGGAAGATCCAGTCAAGGTAAAGTTGTCGACCTTCTCATTTCTTCAAGTTCCTTCTGAATTTGGCTTTGAAATTCCAGGTTAAGTGCAGAATCTTCAGAGATAACACACAACAGCCACTCCATATCTTTGAATGACTTCATCTCCAGGCTTGGCTTTTGTAAATGCAAAGTCTCTCCATCTTTTTGAATGACTTTGAGATACTCCTTGTTGTTTTCATCCTTTTCTAAATTAACGTACTTAACACTCTTCTTAAATGCCTCCTTTAATTCAGAAGTGTTAGCCATTCCAATCCTGGAGATTCTACTACTTGGCATTGATGTA
Source organism: Centella asiatica (assembly GCA_014636745.2). NCBI lineage: Eukaryota > Viridiplantae > Streptophyta > Magnoliopsida > Apiales > Apiaceae > Centella > Centella asiatica. Next base: position 29,606,510 of record CM025783.1, read on the forward strand.
GATTGTCTTGGTTTGAATAATGTTACCAAAGCAATAGACTTCTTTTGAGATTCATCCATCAATGGCTTCCTCTTTGCCCTTTGCTCAGCCTGCTCAATCTCCTTATTTCTCCTTTTAGTCATTGCATACTTCTGAGCTTTTGACTTCTTTACAGTCATGGCCTTCTTTTTCTTAGCTTCCTCCTCCTCCATTGCTGTAGCTATTTCCTCCTCCTCTTGTAACTTCTAAGCAAGTAATGCATCAGCTTCAATAAGTTTTTGCTCTTGAGGATAAACTAACTCTACTTTCCTATCCACTATTAATTCAATTGGAGTGGGAAAGTGAGCAGTTTTCATGGAATCACCTAATAACTTAGGCTGCCCTGGTTGAGCAGATTTTGTTTTCTTTGATTCCTCAACCAGAACACCTTTGCCTTTGTCTTTTCTGGTGCTTGGGATTATTGCAGTAGAAGGAGGAGCTACTACTGCTGTTGTTGTTGGTGCAAAAATTGTTGTTGTTGTTGTTGTTCTTGTTGTTGTAGTAGTAGTTATGCTTGACTTGATGGCTAAATCCAGTTGTGTTTTAGCACCTTGAATTCGTTGGAATTCAGCCATCAAGGTAGCATAACTTGGCCTTTCAGCCACTGCTGCTTTTGACTTTGTTGCTGCTTCTGATTATGACTGACTACTCTCCCCCTTTTTGACATAAGAATCCAAGGATTTGGAGGAAGTAGTAGGCAGCACAGAAATTGTTTTTTCTAGTAGTGTAGAAAAGTGTTGAAGAGTTTGGTCAAATTTATCTTGTTTCTGCATAATGGACTGGACATTGGCCTCCAATGCTTGAAGTCGCCTTTCGGTGGATAATTGATCTTTTAATCGAGAGTCAATAGAATTCAGCATCCTCATGGGTAGGTGGCCTTCATAGCATCTTTTGATCTTGTATGTTTCCAATTCCATTTTTTCTTCAATACGTTGCAGTGCAGCCTTGAGACCCGTGATCATGAAGTGCTGGAACTTCGTATGTTTCTTATCGATCTTGATCACATCCTCAGAGACTGCACCTGACCCCAGATTGGTCAAAAAGTCCTGCCTTAGCTGGGCAGCTGCATCATCCAATGAATTTGTAAAGCTTGCATCCAGCCATGCATCGACATTTTCATCTTCAATCTCTACAGGCTCAGGATCATCTGCTAGCCTTGTCTTCAATGCTGAAATTTGATCTTGATGTTGTTGTAAACCATAGAGCAATTCAAAGTCAGCATTGGACATTTCTGTTAAAGCTTGTAATGCTGCATCCCCTGGTTGTGAGCTTCCCCTAATTTCCTCTATTGGTGTAGTTGATGTTGAAGCAGAGGGAATTTGGGCTTCTTCGGTGGTGGAGGTCTCAACAGGTTTGAAAAATTCACCTGCTGAGAATTTATTTTTCTCTCTTTTATTTTCTTCAAGGATCTTATCCTTACTCACTCCCTCACCTTTTGCCTGGAGTTGGATATCCAGCTTCTCTATCTCTCCTTTTTCCAAGCTATCTAAAGCTTGACTCTCATAAATGTGTATATCCTCTCCTTTTTCTAGGTCAGGAGCCTGACTCTCACTATTTATTCTCACATCCCCACTCATTTTGGTATTTTCACTATGTCTTACAAAAATGAGTGTTAAAGGAGAATTATTTGAGACTGCATGGAGAGGGGGTTCCCTTTGTATTTCTGTGGTTAGGGATCTCTCCATGGAATGTATAGGAGAACTGACTGCACTTGTACTTTTAACAAGTGGTTCTTGTGTGTTAGTCTCTTTGAGTATTGTCTCTTCTTGGAAAAAATCAAGAGAATTTGAACTTTTAAGTTCTAAAGAATCAAGAATGGGAGAAAAGATAGGAGAATGTACAGTTTGGAGTGTTGGCTGCTCCTCAAGAACAAAAATTTGAGGAGCATCAATTGGAGTAGACTTAGTGTGTGCACTCTTTGTGTCACTCTTTCTTTTACTTTTTTGCTCTCTTTGGGCTTGCCCCTTTGTATTTACAGGGGATTGTGCAGACTCTGTACTTGGTGTTCCTGGTTGGGAACTATCTTCAATATTAGCATCATTTTGGGAGGATGTTAACAGAGTACTGTATTTCCTTTTAACCTCCAAAGCCTTTTGGGAGGCAATGGATTGTTTTTGGCTTAAGGTAATCACTCTCTTTCTTTTCAGAGTAGCTAACTCAGCTTCCTTTTCTCCCTCAGCCTCACTGTCACCCTCTATTATTTTTCTTTTTATAGGTAACTTTTTGGCTATTTTGGTTTTTACAACCATAGTTTTTTGAGAAACTATGGAGGGGGCTGCAGATAGTTGTAAAGAATGGGTTGGAGGATCAACAGGGTTTCGGGTTTGTTGCTCAAGATCCTCAAAATATGAAGAAGTGTAAAGGTTGGGAAATCTATCAATGAGAGCTTGTCTCATGATAGGAGGAAAAGAAAGGGGAACCTTTACCTTTGCTGCTCGTTTCTTCACATCAGCAATTATTCTTTTACTCTGCATAACAGATGGTACAATTTGCATACTAGTAATATCTAGGTTAGGGATTGGATAATTGGCAATCATCATCATAAACCTAGCATAGTATATTTTATTTTTATCACTAGTTTTAAATTTTGCTATCATGTTATGTAGAATAAGCAGCCCTATATTTATGTTCCTATTATACAATACACTATATGCAATTTGTTGTGTTAGTGTAGTGATGACATCATAACCACTACATTTTGAAGTGAATGCTTTAGTGATAATATCAAATAATAAAGACCACTCTTGCCTAAGGAAAGGTCGAGATATGGTTTCGACAGATGTAATTTCTGTATCATAGTGCAGGGAACGAAACATATCTAGAATTTCCTCATCAAAGGCAGTATGGTCATATGCATCATGCACAGGTAAAAGCAAAGCATTACTGACTACAATATGGTCAATAGCATATGTAATATTATCATACATAAAGTTTACCACAGGAGAGTCGTCACTCTCATCCTCGATGGTAGCAGTGGACCACATGGCCGTGATTACTTCCGCAGCCTGAGCGGGAGCTTCATAGATGGCATACGTCAGTGATGATGTTTGAAGAAAATCTACAACAGGGTGAAACTGTGCTTCATACTCGTTTTTGTTCACGACCCCAGCATGGTTAGTCTTGATAAAGTTGAAGTCGCCAAACTTGAAGCACACTGTCTTGGATGCCATTGATGATATCTGTGAAAAGTTTTAAAAAAAAATCTTTGCAAAAAGGTTATATTGCACAGATATTTGAGAGAGAGTTCTTTGAGTGATTGAAATTGCAGTTGTGTTTGATTTGTGTTTGAATACAGTATTAGAAACATTTGCAATTCTGAAGATAGTGAACCGTTTTTGATCGTGGGTATGAGTAACTACCGATTGACCCCTTAATCAGAGATTGCCCTAGTCTCTGTCGTGTTCACTTATCAGAGACTAATTTTACCTAGTTTCCGATGGATTATTTTTAACTAGTCAGAGACTAATTTAAAAACAACTATCGGGGACTAATTTTAACTAGTCTCTGATAGGTTATTTTTAACTAGTCAGAGATTACTTAACAACTATTGGGGACTAATTTTAACTAGTCTCCAATAGGTTATTTTTAACTAGTCAGAGACTAATTAAAAAAAAACTATCGGGGACTAATTTTAACTAGTCTCCGATAGGTTATTTTTAACTTGTCAGAGACTAATTAAAAAAAAACTATCGGGGACTAATTTTAACTAGTCTCTGATAGGTTATTTTTAACTAGTCAAAGACTAATTAAAAACAACTATCAGAGACTAATTTTAACTAGTCTCCGATAGGTTATTTTTAACTAGTCAGAGACTAATTAAAAACACTATCAGGGACTAATTTTAGTCTCTCACTCAAATTTCTTCAGAGACTAAATTAAACTAGTCTCTACTTCATTTTTATTTCAACAGTTATCCAATAATCAATTCAATGATTATTAGCTTCAAAGATTCTGTTTGTTCATAACAACTACATCCAGAAATTAAATTCTACCTTCTAAAATTCTGTCCATTAAGAACAGCTGCAAACTAGAAATTAAATTCTAGCTTCTAATAGTTTTACAAACTTGCTTTCTGAAATTTTACTCAATTTTTAGTAGCATAATTCAACATACCTAATTCATAGACTAACCTAGTAAATGTAGATTCATCTAAAGGCTTTGTGAATACGTCAGCAAGTTTTTTATCTGTTGTAACCCAGTGCAATTCAATGTTTCCTTCACTAACATGTTCTCTAATGAAATGATATCTTATATGTATATGTTTTGTTCTTGAATGTTGTACTGGATTTTCAGTTATGGCTATGACACTTGTGTTATCACAATAAATAGGAATTTTTGATAATGCCATACCATAGTCTAGGAGTTGATTTTTGATCCACAGGATTTGAGCACAGCAACTCCTAGCTGCAATCTATTCAGCTTCAGCCGTTGAGGTTGACACTAAATTTTGTTTCTTGCTAAACCAAGAAACAAGTCTGCCTCCAAGAAATTGGTAGCTTCCACTTGTGCTTTTTCTGTCAAGCTTACATCCTGCATAGTCAGCATCTGAATAGCCAATTAGTTTAAAATCAGATTCTTTAGGATACCATAACCCGAGGTTTGGAGTACCCTTTAGATATCTGAGTATTCTTTTAACAACAATTAAATGTGACTCTTTTGGATCAACTTGAAATCTTGCACACAAACATGTGACAAACATTATATCAGGTCTACTTGCAGTTAGATATAAAAGTGAGCCTATCATGCCCCTATAGCTAATTATATCAACTTTCTTTCCCTTTGAATCCTTATCTAGCTTAGTGACAGTAGCCATGAGTGTTTTTGCAGATGTACAATCAACTAAATCATATTTTCTTAGTAAGTTCTTAATGTATTTGGACTGACTAATGAAAACTCCATCAGTTGAGTACTTTATTTGTAATCCTAAGAAAAATGTCAATTCATCCATCATACTCATTTCATATCTAGACTGCATTAATTTTGAAAATCTTTCACATAATTTTTCATTTGTAAAACCAAATATGATGTCATCCACATATATTTGCACAAGTATTAAATCAGAACCTTGTTTTCTATAAAAAAGTGTTTTATCTATGATACCCTAACAAATTTATTTTCAAGTAAAAACTGAGAGAGAGTATCATACCAGGCTCTCGGTGCTTGTTTTAAGCCATAAAGTGCTTTATCTAACCTGTAGACATGGTTTGGAAACTTGGGATCTACAAAAACTTGGTGGTTGTTCAACATAGACCTCTTATTCCAATTTTCCATTCAAGAAAGCACTCTTGACATCCATTTGGTACACCTTGAAGTTTTTATAGGTTGCATATGCCAAGAAAATCCTTATTGCTTCAAGTCTTGCAACTGATGCAAAGGTTTCTTCATAGTCAATTCCTTCTTCTTGAGAATAACCTTTTGCTACCAGCCTTGCTTTATTCCTTGTAATTGTACCAGCTTCATCCAATTTATTTCTAAAGACCCATTTGACACCAATTATTGATTTATTCCTTGGTTTGGGCACCAATCTCCAGACCTTATTTCTTGTGAATTGGTTCAATTCTACCTGCATGGCTATTATCCAGTTAGGATCTTGAAGTGCTTCTTCAATTTTCTTTGGCTCAATTTTTGACAAAAAACTGAGATAAAGACATTCATTTTGTGTTGCACTTCTTGTCTTGACTCCTTCCTCTAAATCTCCAATAATTAAATCTGGTGTATGAGCTCTCATCCAAGGTCTTGTAGGAGGCAGATTTATTGTTGAAGATGAGGCTTCATTTTCTAGATTGACATTATCTAATCTAGTTGTTGGATCAGAGACTGCTCCCCTTAAACCAGTGACTTCTTCATTATTAGCTCCCCCTGAGCTATTTGTCTCTTCTTGACTAGTCTCTGGTGTGTTAGTTGTCTCTGATTGTACATTTGTGTTACCAGTCTCTTGTGTTTCATCAGATACTAATTCTCTAGTTTCTGATGTATTATTAGTCCTTGGTACCTCATGTACAATCATTAACTCCCCCTCACTAATTGGAGGAAAATTGTCATCTAGGTGTAATTCTTCAGTCTCTGATAAATCCATCCATGCATCCAATTCATTTTCAAAACTGAGAGGTTCATGCAATCTTTGTCCAATCATTCCTGGAATCTTACTATCATCAAAAACAACTTGTATGGATTCCACAATGACCATTGTTCTTAGGTTATACACTATATATGCCTTGCTTGATAGAGAATAACCTAAGAAGATTGCTTCATCAGATTTGCTATCAAATTTTCCTCTTGTTTCTGATGAATCTCTCAGCACAAAGCACTTACAACCAAACACATGCAAAAACATGAGAGTTGGTTTTCTCCTAGTCATTAACTCATAGGGTGTTTTGTTATAAGTCTTGTTAATCAAGGATCTATTCTATGTAAAGCAAGCAGTACTAATTGTTTCTTCCCAGAAATAGGTTGGAAGCTTTGACTCTTGTAACATTGTCCTTGCTCCTTCAATAAGGGTTCTATTTTTTCTCTCAACAACTCCATTTTGTTGAGGTGTTCTTGGAGCTGAGAATTGGTGTGATATTCCTTTTTCAGTGAGAATTCATTCACTTGAGAATTTTTGAATTCTGTTCCTCTATCACTCCTTATAACCCTTACTGTTTTTCCTGACTCAGTTTCTATTTTCTTGATATGATCAATAATTAACTGAGAAGCTTCATCTTTTGAATGAAGGTATTTGACCCAAGTATACCATGTGTGATCATCCACTATAACCAGAGCATATCTGTTTCTTAAGATTGACATCACATTCACTTGACCAAATAAGTCCATATGTAATAACTGTAAAGGATCAGTGATTGATGTAGCTGGTTTGCTCTTGAATGACACACTTCTTTGTTTTCCTTTCTGGCATGAGTCACACAACCCTTCTTGTGTAAATTCCAATTGAGGAATGCCAGCTATAAACATTTTCTCACCAATCTGTTGATGTTTTTGAAATTTAAATGAGAGAGCTTCTTGTGCCAAAGCCAACTTTCATCAGCAGCGGCTTTGCTATACAGGCATGTGTTTTGATCAGTAGAAGAAACTAAATTTGCAGTGTACAAATTTCCTTTTCTTTTTCCTATCAATTTCACATTCCCAGATTCCTTGTCACACAATTGGCATAGATCTTCTTTAAAGGTGACAAAGAATCCCTTATCACATAGTTGACTCACACTTAATAGATTGTGCTTTAAACCATTAACTACTGATACTTCAGTGAAGATGACATCACCATGCTCAACATTGCCATAGCCCTTTGCATGACCTTTGCTGTCATCTCCAAATGTTACCTTAGGGCCATTATTTTCTTCATACTGTTTAAGCAGGGACTTATCTCCTGTCATATGTCTTGAACATCCACTGTCCAAGATTTCTTTTTTGCCCTGCATAGTAAGAATAACTAGTTAGAAGTTTTTGGGACCCAGATTTTCTTGGATCCTTTCTCACTAGTTTTAGAATCAAGACTTGACTCAGATGGAGTTGATTGTCTTTTTGAATTTTTAACTTTTATTGGACAATCATTAGTCTTGCTTCTTAATGGTGAGAGACTTCCAAGTTTAGCATTTTCACTATTATTGCAAAGATGGGTAGACCTTTTTATAGGTGATTTTACTTTGATTATCTTTGTTAATGCAGTCTCTACAATAGGAATTCTATTTTTACTCCTACAATGTATAGCTATGTGATTGGGATTTCCACATATGTGACATGTCTTTCTAGGAGCATTAGGCATACTTACATAATTAGTATATTTATTGATGCCTATTTTTCCATTCCTATTTTTTTTCCCACTGCTAGACTCCACTGACTTTTCAATCTTAGACTCAGTAAGATTTTCCAATTTGTTGTTTAATTATGTCTTTGTCATGAATCCTATATTCAATCTTTTGTTTTCACTCTTTTCAACTGTATTCACTGAATTTTGATAATTTTTTATAATTGCAGTGACATGTTGACTTTGAGTGTTGATAAATTTAGATTCATTGACTGTTGAGACAAAATTAATTCTTTTCATGAGAATTGGTTTATTAGTCATGGAATTAACAGCTTCAATTTTTTCTATATCTGGTTTTGTTTCTAGGAATTCATCATATCCTAAACCAGATTTTTGACCAACCATTTGATTTTCTACCAAGTCAGAAAGCTTTTTAGAGGATTGATTCCATTGTTTAATCTTAGTCTATTCATTTTCAAGTTGTTCGACTAAGTAAAATTCCCTCTTTTTCAAAGCATCTATCATGTGATGAGCTTTATCCAGTTCTGACTTGATAGTATCAAATTGTATTTGTTTCTCTTCAAAAAATCTATTTCTTTTCAAGAGTTGGTCATGCGATTCCTTTACTTTGGCATGTTCAATGGTTAATGATCTAAAGCTAACATGCAAATCAGATATATCTTTTTGTATGCTTTCTACACTAGATGTATCAATTAAATTAAGCACATTAAAATTCTGAATTGCATCACATACCTTAGTAGAATCACTTGGCTTATCAGTTTGAGCCATCAAGGCAAAGTTGACAATTTCTTCCTCAGAGTCACTGTCAATCCAATCTTTACCTTCTGTAATCAAGGCCTTGCTCTTTGATTTGAATCTTTTATCAGCAAGATCATTCCCTGATTTTCTGTTCTTGTCATCCTTAGATCTTTCTGTAGATCTAGGCTTCTTGCACTCATTGGCAAAATGCCCTATCCCATCACAATTAAAACATCTTATTTTCTTCTTGTCAAAGGTCACAGTTTGACCTTCTCGTTTTGGGATAGGCTTCCTTGATGATTTTCTTCCTTTCCTGCTAGCTCTAAATTTTTTGAATTGCTTCACCATGAAAGCCATGAATGCCTCCCTGTCATCATCAGTGATTGATTTTGTTTCTTCATCAGTTGAGCTTGCAGTATCAGTGTCATCATCAAGCTCCTCATGAGACTTCTTTGTCTCAACCATCAGTGCAACTCCTTTGTCCCTTCCATGTAGCTTCTGCCTTTGCTCTATTTCTAATTCATATGTCTTGAGATTTCCATAGAGCCTGTCCAATGTGAGAATATCCAAATCATGAGCTTCGCTTATTGTAGTTGTTTTTGGATCCCAGCTTGGTGGGAGTGCCCTCATGAATTTAGTATTCACATCTTCATTGTCATATGACTTTCCAAGTATTTTCAGGTCATTGAGCAAAGCATTGAATTTATCATAAACTGATGTTATTGATTCACCAGGCTTTGCTTGAAAGAATTCATATTTTTGAGTCAACAATGACCTTTTATTCTTTCTCACTTGGTTTGTCCCCTCACATAGGACTTTGATGGTGTCCCAGATCTGTTTAGATATTGTGCAATTGATTATGCTTGTGAACATATTCTTATCCAGTCCATTGTAAAGTATGTTCATCCCTTTAGCATCCTTTAACACTTGTAACTTGTCTTCATTGGTATAATCACTTTCTGCAGCAAGTTCAAAGTGTTTAGGGATAACTGTTCCTTCCACAGTTTTTGGAGGAACAAATTTCCTTGGTTGATAGGGACCCTTCTCAATCCTATCAATATACTCAGGATTAGTTGCCCTCAAGTGCATATACATCTTTTGTTTCCAGATTGGATATTCCTCTCTTTTTAAAACTGGAATTCTGGTTCCACCATCTCAACTTCCTGCATATGCCATTATACTGGAGCTGCTTCCTTCATCATTGGCCATTTCTGGATTTTGTTAATTGAAATATATCAATTAATATGCTCTGATACCAATTGTTGTCCCAGTGAAACAACATAGAACTTGTAGAAGGGGGGGGGGGGGGGGTTGAATACAAGTTTTTAAAATCTTTTCGAATTTCTATTCTTCAAAGTATATTTACTTGCGAAAATTAAAGAACAAAAACAAGAACAAATTTATAAACAATTGCTTTTATTGATGAACAATTGATTACAAATTCTAACAATCATAATCTGATTGTCAGCTTCAAAATCCTGTAGGCTATTTATAAATCTTTACAAACATATAGCTTCTAAACCTGAATTGTAATTCAGCTTCTAATCCTAATCAATGTATATCTTCTATGTACAAAAGGAATAGGTTATTTCTCTGGTTGTTCTCATTCTTTTTTTGTTTCCTAACCAGCTTCGACTTTAATAACTCTTCAAATCTCCATATAAAAGATGACTTCTAATCCAATTAGGAGCTTGTCTTGAACCAGAGAGTATTTTTAATTTAATCTCTGACGGCTTCAACTTTAGTCTGTGATCAAATGTTTAGTCTCCGACAGCTTAAGCTTTAGTCTCCGATGACTTAATCTTAGTCTCCGATGCCTTACGCTTAGTCTCTAATGACTCAAGATTAGTCTCCGATGCTTTGATATTAGTCTCCAATGCTTTAAGCTGTAGTCTCTGATGAACAAATCCTTTAGTCTCTGATAGACTAAACATAGACTCTGACTTGTTGAAATCTTTGATACAATTCTGATAGTCTCTTTTAATACAAAGTTTAACTTACTCTCTTATAAAAATAAATTACATGAATCAGAGAGTAAACTATCAGCTACAAAACTCTAATGCTATAAACTAGCACTTTCTGTACATTTGTATATCTGAGTATTCTAATTACAATCATCATCAAATGTTATAAGACCTAACACCCTTTGAAAGAAATGATGAATCCCTTACCACATAGTTGACTTATGCTCAATAGATTGTGCTTTAGCCCAGCAACTAGTGCTACATTTTCAAATGAGACATCCCCATTTTCTACTTTGCCATAACCAAGAGTCAGTACTTTGTTGTTGTCACAAAAAGAGATCACTGGACCAACATTCTCATGGAACTTTGTGAGTAGGGCTTTGTTTTCTGTCATGTGTCTTGAGCAGTCACTGTCTAGAAACCAGACTTGCTTGCCTTTAACTTTTCACTACACACAAAGAACATTTAATTTGTTTTTGGTACCCAAGTGGATTTGGATCCTCTAGGTTTAGTCAGAGTTAATGGTAAAACAGTTTTTTCATTACATTTGTCTTTTGGTTTAGGCAAGTTACACACTTTCTCCATTTTAGGAGCTTCACTATACGCTTTAGATTTATCAACTATTTTGTTTTCTTTACCCTTAGGCCTGCATGCTTGAATAGAAGGTAAACCATTAGCATATAAAATTGTGCCAGTCAAAATCTGTGGTTTTTCTTTGCATTGAAAAGATAAGTGATTAAAATTTCCACAGTTCCAGCACACTTTCCTAGGGGCTTTATGAATAGGAGACATATCATATTTTTAATAAAAGAATCCTAACTATTGAAGGATCTATTCATGTAGTATTTGATCAAAGTAACAATGAGGAACCAAGTGGTTCACTTCCTCTTGTAGTTGAGCAGGAAAAAGATTCATCTAAGAAGGACTTAACACCCGCTGAGATAAAGGAAGACCTTGCTGAAAAACAATCATAACTCTCAGTTCCCATCTCAACAACCCTTACTAAAATAAAAGATAATGAACATGACTTGGAAGAACTAAGGTAGCTTGTTGTTTCCATATGAATAATTGTAGAAAAGGGGTGGGGGTTGAAAACAAATATCAAATTTTCTTTGTTTAATGTAAAGATCAGAAGATAATTCAAGAATAATTTGTGGAATTAAAAAAATTTGAATTATCATTAAAATAATAAAACTTCTTTTTTTGAATTTGAACCTAAGTTATAACCTAGTAATCATAACTTGATACCAACTTCTGAAAAATCTGTTCAATGATGAACAATTGCAAATTCTAGAATATATTTCTAGTCACTCAAGTTCTAATAACTTGATGCGTTATTACAATAAATCTCTCTCTCACTTACATAATCGTAATAACAATAATAATGTATCATATATCTTTTTTTATCCAATCTAAATCTAATTTTATATACAAGTTATGACAATCCTAACTAGATTCGAATCAATTACTCGGCCTTGTCAATCCTAATGCAACTTTGTATTGGATCTTCTGATAGGCTCCTTGCTTGCAACTCCAACTCCTACTCAGAAGGTATTTTATAAACATGGCATGAATAATGAAACAAAATAGTACAAGAACAGAGCAGGACTTTAATATAGTGCTCTTACCTCTTTGGCTCTGAAGAAGAAGTTAAAAGCTTGGCTTGTTCTTCGAGAAAGACAGTTGCTCTTGAAGGTGAACCTGGATTTTATGTGGGTTATTGGATGTATAGAAATTTATAGAAGTGGGGCTAGAGTTGTACTCTAAATGATATATTTATATCACTTGCCGAGCAATAAGAGTAGTTGGATTATTTGAGAATAGTTCTCAGCCGTTGGCTGTATTGGGCAGTAACAAGCTTTAGAATGAATTGATTTGCTAGAAAGGCCGGTGTTACGGTTGCTAAAAGTCAGTCATCTATCATAGCCAACAAACTAGTGTACTGTTGAAGTTGATTTACAAGTTGACAGGTCATGTGCAACTCAACCATGATATAATATAATTATATCACTTGTCTCACTACAGTCCTTGGTTCAAAAATAGACATTGTAGCTCACTTGCGTAGTGCCTTCCTCATATGATAATTACACTTATTTTTTTTGTTAGTACTTGGATAAAAAAAAATAATCATTTAAAGATTTGAGTTCAAAAAATATATATTTATAACCTTTTGGACATCACATTGCCATAGAAACTTTCATTTAGGATATGAATTCATTATTCATACTGAATGTAAATTAAACCTTCATTCATAATATGTATTTATTATCCATACAACAAAACCTATTCTTATTTTCGGGTTCTCACAAAATTGTCTCATCAGACTTGTTATCAAATTTTCCTTTAGTCTCTGATGAATCCCTCAGAATAAAACACTTACTGCCAAATGCATGAAGAAACTTGAGAGTTGGTTTTCTCTTAATCATTAACTCATAAGGTGTTTTCTTGTAAGTCTAGTTGATCAAGGACCTATTTTGTATGAATCATGAAGTGTTTATTGCTTCTTCCCAAAAATAGGTTGGAAGTTTGGACTTTTCTAACATTGTCCTTGCTGCTTCAATGAGGGTTCTATTTTTCCTCTCAACAACTCCATTTTGCTGAGGGGTTCTGGGAGCTGAAAATTGATGAGTTATTCCCTTTTCAGTGCCGAAATCATTGACTTGAAAATTCTTGAATTATATTCCTCTATCACTCCTTATTACCCTTATAGTTTTTCCTGACTCAGTTTCTACTTTCTTGATATGATCAATAATTAATTGAGCAGCTTAATCCTTTGAGTGAAGGTACTTTACCTAAGTGTACCTCGTGTGATCATCCACTATAACCAATGCATATATGTTCCTTAAGATTGACATAACATTCACTTGACCAAACAAATTCATATGTAATAATTGTATAGAATCAGTGATTGATATTGCTGGTTTGCTCTTGAATTACACACTTCTTTGTTTTCTTTTTTGGCATGAATCACACAAACCATCTTGTGTAAACTCCAATTGTGGAATGCCAGCTGGTAATCCTTTTCTCACCAAATTGTTGATGGTTTTGAAATTTAAATGGGAGAGCTTCTTATGCCAAAGCCAGCTTTCATCAGTAAAGGCTTTGTTGTAGAGGAATGTGATTTGATCAATAGAAGAGATCAGATTTGCTATGTATAGATTTCCTTTTCTCTTCCCTATCAAAATCACATCTCCAGTTTCCTTGTCACACACCTGACATTGATCTTCTTTGAAAGTGACACGAAATCCTTTATCACATAGTTGACTCACACTTAATAGAATGTGTTTTAAGCCATCAACTAGTGGTACTTCAGTGAAGATGACATCTCCATGTTCAACATTGTCATAGTCCTTTGTTGTCATCTCCAAAAGTTACCTTAGGGCCACTCCTTTCTTCATACTGTTCAAGTAGGGACTTGTCTCCTGTTATGTGCCTTGAACATCCACTGTCCAAGAACCATGATTTCTTCTTTTTGACTTACACAGTAAGAGTAACTAGTTCGATTGTTTTGGGACCCTGATTTTCTTAGGTCTTTTCTCACTAGTTTTGAGTTCAAGACGTAACTTTGATTGAGTTGATTGTCTTTTAGAAATTTTACCATTTATAGGATAATCATTAGTTGTGCTTCTTGAAGGAGAGAGACTGTCAAGTTTAGAATTTCCACAATTATTGCAAAGATGATTGGACCTTATTAAAGATGATTTATCTTTAACTATCTTTGTTAGCTCAGTCTCTATTATAGGAACTTTGTTTTTACTCCTACAGTGTATGGCAATGTGGTTAGGGTTACCACATAAATAACATGTTTTTCTAGGAGCATCAGACATTCTAGCATAATTGGTATATTTATTAATGCATATCTTTCCATTCCTATTCCTTTTACCACTTATAGACTCCATAGGTTTTCTTAGTCAATTTCTCCAATTTCTTGTTTAATTGAGTCTTTGTCATGAAGCCTATGTTCAATCTTTTGCTCAAATTCTTTTCATCAACATTCACTGATTTTTTTTATCATTCATTATAAAAACAGTGACAGGTTGATTTTGAGTATTGATGAACTTAGGTTCATTGACAGGAGAGAGAAAATTAATCTCTTTAATAGGAATTGGCTTGTGAGTCATAAAGCTAGAAGTTCCTTCACTCTCTTTTATTTCTAGTTTCTTTTCTAGGTGCTCATTATAACCTAGACTAGATTTTTGACCTACCATTTGACTTCGTACGAAGTCTGACAGCTTTTTAGAGGATTGGTTCCATTATTTTATCTTAGCATGTTCAAATTCAAGTTGTTCGACTAAGTAATGTTCCCTCTTTTTCAAAGCATCAATCATATGATAAGTGTTATCCAGGTTTAACTTGATAGTGTCAAATTATACTTGCTTCTCTTCAAGAAATTTATTTGTTTTTAAGAGTTAGTCATGTGATTCTTTAATTCTGGCATGTTCAATTGTTAATGATCTAAAACTAACATGGAAATCAGACATATTTTTCTGTATGCTTTCTATATTAGATGTATCAATTAAATTAAGCACTTGGTAGAATCACTTGGTTCATCAGTTTGACCATCAAGGCAAATTTGATAATTTCTCCATCAAAATCACTGTCAATCCAGTCTTTGCCTTCAGTAATCAAGGCCTTGCTCTTAGATTTGTAATTCCTGTAAGCAAGATCACTTCTTGATTTTCCACTTTTTTCATTCTTAGATCTCTCAGTCAATCTAGGCTGCTTGCATTTGTTGGCAAAGTGCCCTAATGTGAGAACCCAAAAATAAAAATAGGAATATAATGAATGGATGATTTATTCATTTATATTTTGTATGAAGGATTAATTCACATTCTGTATGAATAATCAATTCATATCTTGAATGAGAGTTTTTATGGTAATGTGATGTCCAAAATTCAATGATTTTAATTCCTTTGTAAAACCATCAAAGGGATATGAATATATTAATCTCAAATCTTATATGAGGTTAACTTAATCAAACATGAATAGAGATTGATTTAATGAACAAGATATTGCTAAGTTTACTTAGTAAGAAGATTATTTTGGGTAATCAGAGGATTACGTGTTTTATGTTTGATTAGTAAGCTGCATGTTTGTCAACAACTAATAAAGATTAAACTGCATGTGTGCCAGCAGCTGCTTGGTATTATATTAGCTATTAAAAATGATATGATGAGCAACCACTACACCGGCCAAGCTGGCTAATCACATCACCCCAAGGACATAATTCTAGCCAACGGCTGAGAATTTATTTATCGAAATGATCCAACTGTCCTAATACATAATCTGATTCACATTCTAAAGTAACTGTCCTTTTCTAGAGCAGCCCGAGCTTTTAACTTCTTCCTTTAAAGACGAAGAGGTAAGAGTTTTATACCAATCATATACTCTATTATGTTCTGTTTTATTCTCCCATGCACATAACATCTAAAATTATTAGTCGTGTATGTTAAAAGTTATCCAAGAAAAGAATAAAAGCTTCAAAAGCTGTATTGATTTTCATTTGCAAACTGCGAGTGTATTGTGTGTAGAAGTGATACACAGAGTAGAAAAGATGATGAGGCACCCTAAGTTGGGTCTATCCAATGTTAGACTCCGACGAGTAACAAATGTTAGACTCTGATGAACAAATTATGTTAGTCTCTGAGAGACAAATACTTATCCACCGATGAGTTTTTTGCTGAACACTTATCCACCGATGAGTTTGGTGATAGCCAAGTGAGTTTGGCAATAGCCAAGTGAGTTTGGCGATAGCCAAGTGAGCTTTGGTGACAACCAAGAGAGTTTGATGATAGTCAGATGGATTACCGATGAGTTTGGTGATAGTCAGATGAATTACCGACGAGTTTGGCGATGAACTAAGTTCATCCCCTACTGACTATCCCCTGATGGGTAAATCATCCACTGATGGTCAGTTCATCCCCTGATGGGTAAATCATCCCCTGATGAGTAAATTTCATCTCCTGATGACCACTTCTATGCTTCAATGACTACCCATTGATGCGCAGTCTAGCTTCACGGTGTGAAATATTATTTTCTTCAAACACTTAAAATAATAATTATTTAATAAACCTCAACATTTCAGATGTCAGATTAAAACATTAAAATTGTAATGACATCACGTATGCGCATTCTCGTATCTTTATCAAAGGCATAAAATTCTCATCCTATATCCATGTGCATGTTTTACAGAGTCTTTCACTCACCAGTGATTTGATTTTAGAATTAGCTAAAAACCAAGGCAAGTATATACTCACTCCTTCTTTTTCATTTAATACATATTATCATTCATTCGATATACGTAAGTGTCCAGTATTATGTTATGTCCTATTCAAGTTCAATTTTTTCAAAGATAAGTAACGTACGATCTTTTGATCTGATGTATGTGAAAAATGTTGTACTAGAATTAAGCATTCTTTGGGCAGATGTTAGCTTTTCAAATTAGCTATCACGCCAAGGTAAATCCTATACGGATATATAAAAATACTTAATATTTTTCACCCCATACTTGTAAAGTATATCCGTGTAGGTAACTAAAGGCTAATGGGATGCATCTGCTTGGCACCCCGGGCCTAAGAATGATAGGGAACGAAAGTCGAGGCATCAGTGACCGAACCCTCGCAGATAAAAGATTTTTGCTTTGACTACGTATGTCATTTTGATGAAGTCACATGGTGGTCCGGCTGGCCAACTGATATACTGTTTGATATGAAGTTCCTAAGGGCACGTGCGCCAAATGGACATGGTTACAAGGCGCATGTGAATTATTCAAGATTTCTTTCAAGTAAAGGGTCAAATCCCTCATTATCACTCGGGAACCCTGAAAACTATATGTTTTTTTTATATATCAAGAGGTGCCAACATTGTCTTAGCCCAACCTCACAAAAACTTAAGCCCTATAAATTATCTATCTTTCAAGACTCACCCTATGTAAGACTATATACTTGTTGAGCATAAATCGCTCATGTGGATTTTTATGTGAAATGTTTTACAGGTTATGGCGAGAAGGCCGACCCAACTAATAAAGACAAAGCAAGGATGGTATAATGAATGCTTTCTAATCTCTCTCCTATGGATGGCTTTTAAAGGAAGCGTGTAGTGTAACGATATTATAGAGATGTTTAGGTTGTAAGGCCTCTGCGGGCCCCACATAGACTTCCGCTGTTGAACAATTATTTTTGGATAATGTAATAGAGATTGTTTTCTCTTATTCCTTGTTACGCTTTCTTGGATGATGATGTTTTTTTTGTTATCAATTTTTGATGGTGCCTGAAGTCCAGTATGGGATTTCTAGGGTCGCCACACCTAACCCATCACAATTGAAACATCTTATCTTCTTTTTGTCAAAGGGGCACAGTCGGACCTTCTCGCTTTGGGTTAGACTTTCTTGATGATTTCCTACTCTTCCTTCTAGCTTTGAATTTCTTGAACTATTTCACCATGAAGGCCATGAATTCTTCCATGTCATCACCAGCGTCAGACTCAGACTTTTCATAAGTAGAGCTTGTAGTGTAGGTTTTATCATCAAGCTCCTCATTAGACATTTTTGTCTCAACCATTAGTGCAGCTCCTTTGTCCCTACTATGCATCTTTTGTCTTTGCTATATTACTAGTTCACAAGTCTTTAAATTTTTGTAGAGCTTATCCAATGTGAGGGTATCCAAATCATGAGCTTCTCTTACTGCAGTTGTCTTTGGATCCCAGCTTGGTGGGAGAGCCCTCATGAATTTGGTATTGACATCTTAATTGTCATAAGACTTACCAAGAATCTTCATGTCATTCAGCAAAACATTGAATCTATCATATACTAGTGTTATGGGTTCACCAGGCTTTGCTTGAAAAAATTCATATTGTTGTGTCAACAATGACCTTTTATTCTTTCGGTCTTCGTTTGTTTGTCCCCTCACATAGAACCTTGATGGTGTCCCAGATCTGTTTTGATGTTGTGCAATTGATGAAGCTTGTGAACATATTTTTATCCAAACCATTGTAAAGTATGTTCATCACCTTAGCAACTTTTAGCACTTGTAACTTGTCTTCAGTAGTGTAATCACTCTCAGGTGTAAGTTCAAAGTGCTCAGCTATTATTGTTCCTTCCACTATTTTTGAAGGAACAAATTTCCTTGGTTTATATAGACCCTTTTCAATTCTATCAATATAATCAGGGTCAGTTGCCCTTAAGTGCGTATACATCTTTTGTTTCCAGATTAGATATTCTTCCCTTTTCAATACTGGAATCACTACAAAAAAAATGGCCTTCAGTGACGATTGATTTTTGGTCACTAAAAGGCCTTTAGTGACGAAATATGGTCACTAAAGGCCTTTAGTGACCAGAAAATTGGTCGTCACCTGCTCGTCACTGAAGCTCAGTCACTAAAGCCTTTGGTGACCATGATTTTGTATGCGGTCACTAAGTTCCTACAGGGAAAGTGGAAAAAAAAATACAATGGGTCAAATGTCAAGTGGGTCGGATCCGGGTTGGATCAACCCGTCTTCTTCCTTGCAGCACGTCGCCGGCGCTGGCGCCGTTTCCGGCCGGCCGCGGCATGCCAAGCTTGATACACGCACCCACACATAACAAAACGAGGTAGAGGCACCACCGAGACAATCACCATAGGCGATTACCCCGTTTCCCTTCACGCCGTCACCTGAAAACCACTGAAACGAAAGATACCAGTTCACCGCCGGCAGTCGCCATTAACGCCGGAAACCTCCATTAAAGCCCGACCTCCGAAACCTCTCAAACTCAACCATTTTTGACGAATCAAGTATGGAAATGAATCGTGAGACTTTCAGGAACTTATTCATTGAATCAATTTCACGTTTTAACAACAAAATCGCAAGAAAAATCAAGAAGAAGAATTCAGTTTTCAAACTATCGGGTTTTACAAGGAAACGAGCTATGCTTTGCCATTTTTGAAATTGATTGAGGGTAAATGAAGGTTATAAGTTCAGAAACGATTTCATATAATCAATTTGGAGAAAAAACACGTAATTCGGCCGGAATTCACATCTGAAAATCTCGGGTATTATGTTCAAACGTAATTATTTCTTGATTTTTTAATTTTTTTTGATTAAACTTTAAAAATCAATAACTCTCAAACCATAAATGCTATAAATATGTGCTATATATGAAAATGATACTGAAAATTATGATCTACACAATGGTATAAACAAAAATGATAATAAATGTAAAAATAAAAGAGAAGTATGTATACCTCTTTAAAGCTTTAATAGAAAAAAATAGTAAAAAAAATATAAAGTAAAAATAATATAAATTAAAAAAATAGTAAAAAAATATATAGTAAAAAAAGTAAATGATAATATAAAGTATAAATATAAAGTTAAAACATAAATGATAATAAATTGCTTAATATGGAGAGCTATAGTAAAAAAAAAAAAAAAAAAAAAAAAGGTACCTTTTTTTTATAAAAATGTTATCACTAATATTACACAACAAAAAAATAATATATCATAAAGTTATATGTTATTATAAAGTAAACAAAATTGCTATACATTATTATATCATAAAATTATATAGAGTGAAAATGTAATTTTTCACCAAAAAATTTAGTGACCAACATCTCTAGTCACTAAAGAAAAATTTATTAACGATACAAAGATGTGGTCACCAAATTCGGTCACTAAAGGAAATTTATTGACCACTTTCTTGTTTTGGTCACTAAATTTGTTTGTTCACTAACATTTGGTGACCAAAAAAAAATTCGGTCGGTAAAGGCTACTTTTGGTGACCAGAATTTTGTTCGTCACTAAAATTTTCGTCACTAAAGCCCATTTTTTTTGTAGTGAATTCTAGTACCACCATCATGGTTTCCAGCACAAGTCATTATATTGTAGCTGCTACCTTCGTTGTTAGCCATCTTTGGATCTTTTGAATTGAATTATATCAATCAATCAAGGGCTCTAATACCACTTGTTGTCCCAATAAGACAACCTAGAACTTTTTTTTTTTGGGGGGGGGGGGGGGGGGGTTGAATACAAGTTCTATGAATCTTTTGAATTCTTGTTCTTTAAAATAATATAACTTGCGGAATATAAAGAATAAGACATATTTATAAAAAATTGCTTTTATTGATTAACAATCGATTACAAATTTTAACAATCACAAGTCAATTGTCAGCTTCAATTTTATAACTGTATTTATACAAATCTATGAAAACATACAGCTTCTTGTATTCGTGTAAACTCAATTACAACTGCTAATTCTGAATCGTAATTCAACTTCTAATCCTATTCGGTCATATTTTTTATGTTCAATCTAAATAGGTACATTATATCAATACAATTACTTCTACTTAGTTTGCTAACCAGTTTCGACTTCAACATATCTTCAATGTCCATATCAAAATCAACTTCTAATTAAATTAGAATTTTGTACTACCTCAGAGAGTAATCTTTACATTATTCTCTGCCAACTTCAACAATAGTCTCTGGTCAAACAAAGCTTAGTCTCTGATAGGTTTAGCTTAGTCTCCGATAGGCTTGACTAACTTTAATAAATCTTCAATCTCTGGCAGTTAGTCCCTAATAGACTAAACATAATCTCTAACTTTGTTGAATTCTCTAATGCAGTTCTGGTATTCTCTTACAATACAAATTAACTTACTCTCATACAAATATATATTACATGTATCAGAGAGTAAACTACTAGCTACCAAAAACTCAAATGCTAGAAACTAGCACTAACTGTACATTTGTATTTCTAAGTATTCAAAGTTCAATCATCGTCAAATGTTATAATTCCTAACAAGTGTTTTATCTAACATGTAGATATGGGTTGGAAACTTCGGATCTACAAAACCAGGTAGTTGCTCAATATTGACCTCTTCTTCTGATTTTCTATCAAAAAAACAATTTTAAAGTCCATCTAGTACACCTTGAAGTTCTTGTAAGCTGCATATGATAGAAAAATCCTTATAGCTTCAAGTCTTGCAACTGGTGCAAAAGTCTCATCATAGTCAATACCCTTTTCTTGAGAATATCCCTTTGCTACCAGTCTTGCTTTATTTCTTGTAATTGTACCAGTTTCATCTAGCTTATTTTTAAAGACCCATTTGGCACCTACTATTGATTTGTTCCTTGGTTTAGACACTAGTCATCAAACTTTATTCCTTGTGAATTGGATTAATTCCTCTTGCATGGCAATTACCCATTCAAGATCTTAAAGTGTTTCTTCAATTTTCTTTGGTTAAATCTTCAAAAGAAAACTAGGATAGAGACATTCATTTTGAGTTGCACTTCTTGTCTTGACTCTTTCCTCTAAATCTCCAATAATCAAATTTGGTGTATAATATTTCAACCATGATCTTGCAGGTAGTAGATTCAATCTTGAAGATGAGGCTTCACATTCTAGATGAACATTGTTCAATCTATTGGTTGGATTAGAGACTTCTTCTCCTAAATGAGTGACTTCTTCGTCATTAGCTCCCCTTAAGCTGTTAGTCTCTCTTGACTATTTTCTTTAGTAGTCTCTAGTATTCCATTAGTCTCCAATTGTGCATTTGTATTACCAATCTCTTGTGGTTCATTTATTACTGATACTCTAGTCTTTGGTGGAGTATTAGTCCTTGGTAACTCATGCACAACAGTTAACTCTCCCTCAATCATTGAAGGGACATAATCATCCTGGGGTTGTTCATCAGTCTCTGATGGGTCTTTCCATGCATCCAATTCATTCTCAAAACTAAGAGTTTCATGTAGTCCCTGATCAATCATTCCAGGAATCTTTCTATCATCAAATGCTATTTGTACAGATTCCACAATGACCTTTGTTCTTAAGTTCTAAACTCTATATGGTTTACCAGATAGAGAATAACCAAAGAATATTGCCTCATCAGCCTTGTTATCAAATTTTCCCTTTAGTCTCTGAAAAGTCTCTTAGAACAAAACACTTACATCCGAACATATGAAGAAACTTGAGAGTTGGTTTTCTTCCAGTCATTAATTGATAAGGTGTTTTGTCGTACATCTTGTTAATCAAGGACCTGTTTTGTGTGAAGCACACAGTGCTAATTGTTTCCTCCCAGAAATAGGTTGGAAGCTTGGACTCTTCTAACATTGTCCTTGCTGCTTCAATAAGATTCTATTTTTTTCTCTAAACAACTCCATTTTGTTGTGGGGTTCTAGGAGCTGAGAGTTGATGTGTTATTCCTTTTTCAGTGTAGAATTCATTAATGTGAGAATTCTTGAATTTTTGAATTCTATACCTCTATCACTCCTTATAACCCTTACTTTCTTTCCTGACTCAGTTTCTACTTTCTTTATATGATTAATAACCAACTCAGAGGCTTCATCTTTTGAATAAAGGTATTTCACCCATGAATATAATGTGTGATCATCCATTATAACCAATGCATATATGTTTCTTGAAATTGACATCACATTTACTTTACCAAACAAATCCATGTGTAGTAATTGTAATGTATTTGTGAGAACTCGAAAATCTCAATGAAATTTTGATTATGAGATTTGTTTTTATTTTCTGCATGAAGGTTTATTTCCTTATTGGTTATATATAATGAAATTATATTTTCTTATAAAAAATTCAATGGCAATGTGATGTCCAAAAGATTTTAAATGTATTTTAAAGCTCAAGTATTTAAAAGGGTATTGCATTCAAGAATTGTCTTGTGAGAGGGTGTGTTCACGCGGGAAAGGGCTCACCAAGTGTGAACAAGATTAGCTACAGTACTCGTTTTATTTTAAAACCTACTGCGGGGAGACAGTAGACTTTAATGTGCATCACCTCCATCAGTACCATAGAGCGGGCTATGATAAACGACCGATGGGTACTAGCAGCTGTTACAACCAACCTTTTTCTCATCAGTCACTTCTTTTCTTTTCATAGCCAACGGCTTATATCAAATAAATCCGACGGCCTTTGTTGCTAAACAGGTGACATATATATATCACGTTGGTACAACCCTTGCCCCACTTTCATAAACTTCTATACGATGTACCACCAAATCCAAACTTACTCTCTAAACAACTGTCCTTTTGGGAAGAACAACTAGAGCCTTTAACTCTCTCTTGCCAGCAAGGAGGTAAGAGCATTTCATTAAAGTCCTGCTCTATTTCTTACACTTTTGTTCGGTCATACATACCACGTTTAATATCTTGTTCATTTATTTCCAAAAGTATGACTTGATGCATGTTTTAACGCTCGGAATTAATGTCGTTTATTTCAAAAACTACCCAAGATGAGTGTAAAAATGTTGACAACCACCAGGTTGACAAACCTTTAACTACCAAAACATTCTTTTGTCAGTAGTTGCAACCCCATGCTTGAGTATTCTTCAACCTGAGTTTGAATCCTAAACCGTGTCTAGGATGACATGCAGACAATAGGAAATGTTGTGTATCACTAATGAGATGATGAGAGTTGACCTTAGTATGGTTATGGTTGAGAGCACCACCCATGGAGGAGTGAGGAAGACGACCCTGTATCTGAGACAGGCCTTAACCTAGTCTCTGACGGGTTTGAGTTAGTCTCTGACCTTGTAAAATAGTCCCTGAGAAACTATAAGTTAGTCTCTGATGAGATGAGTTAGTCTCCGATGAAAGAAATTTTAGTCTCTGATGAGATATTTTTTTAGTCTCTGATGAGATATTTTTAGTCTCTGATGATGTCATCATTAGTCCCTGATGAGTTAAGATGACGTCATCAGTCCCTGAGGAGTTGTTTAGTCTCTGATGACGTCAGCTTTAGTCTCCGACAGGCTAAGTTTAGTCTCTAATGACATCAGCCTTAGTCTCCGACAGGCTAAGTTTAGTCTCTGATGATGTCAGCCTTAGTCTCCGACAGGCTAAGTTTAGTCTCTGATGACGTCAGCCTTAGTCTCCGACAAGCTAAGTTTAGTCTCTGATGATGTCAGCCTTAGTCTCCGATAGGCTAAGTTTAGTCCCTGATGACGTCATCCGTAGTCTCGGATGAGTTAAAGTGAAGTAATTCCCTGATGCACAGTTTGTTTTTGAAACTATAAAATATTATTTTCTTAAATTATTTTAAGATGTTTTAATTGATTTCTTAATCTCAACAGCTTTTATATCAGATTGAGGCATTAACAGTTAAGGACATCACATGTGTATTTTCCCTCATACTTTAACCATGATATTAAATTCATCTCGTGATATGTATATTCTTACAAAATTATCCACTCACGAGTAAATTAAATTTGATTGAGTGCAAAGGACCGAGGCAAGTATATTCACAATCTTATGTTTATTGCAAGTTGATGCAAGTATATATATTCAATCTGATGCTTATTTCAATTTAACGCAGTATCATTTGATTCGATATCCGTGCAAGACTTGATTATATGTTCCAATTGTTTTTAAGAATGAGCATGCTATGCCTTAATTTTCGCTAGCATGATATGAATGAAAGTGCATAGATATAAAGAAGCTTTGCTCTATCAGCTATTTTTCAATATTATATCTGTGCAGTAAAGGAGAATGTTATGTCCCTTAAATGGGTTATGCCATATGGTTGGCAAGAGGAAAGGAAAGGTGCTGATGTGTTCTTCACCTGACCTAGAGGAATGATAAGTTACTAGTAGTCCACACAAGAGGGATCATGCAGTCCAGTTTGGCCAGCTGTGTACTGTATGGTTAGCAGATCCACAGGTTTAGCCCCCGATGGATATTTTGAGAAAGTTATGCTCAAGTGTATACCTGTCTTTCTTCAAGGAGGATCACATGTTGTGTATCATCAGTGGATCCTCAATGATCTTTGAAGGTTTTCGAGGCCTTGGCATTGTTTCACCAAGCCTCATAATCAGACTTGAACTTCCTTCGATATTCCAGATACATTCTTTTAAATTGCTTATATACTCCTTCGATGCGTATATACTTGCTGGGCATAAATCGCTCACCTATGTTGAATTTTAATGTCTTGCAGGACAGAATGCTAAGGCTGAACCCTCTGATAAGGGGAAAGCAAAGATGATAAATTACTAAGTTATTTACTCTTTTGATAACACTGAGGAAGGAAGGAAGATATGAAGGAAGGGAGAAAGATATTAGAAGTAGTGATGATTTTGATTTGTAATTAAAGATGATGTAATAGCTTCCGCTGTAATTGTATTACTCTTGGGTTATAATAACTCTCTAATACTGCCCTTATCCAGTATTTATGCTATGAATGGATGTATGGTTATCTTTTCCTTCTTTTGACGATGCCCTGATCCAGTAAGGGATTTTGGGGTCGTCACAGTATCAGTAATTAATCTTGTTGGTTTAGTCTTGAATCATACACTTCTCTACTTTTATTTCTTGCATGGTTCACATAATCCATCTTGTGTAAACTCCAATTGAGGAATGCCAGCTATTAAACCTTTTCTCACTAGAGTATTGATGTTTTCCAAGTTTAAGTGGGAAAGCCACTTATGACAAAGCCAACTTTCATCAGCAGAGGCTTTGCTATAGATACATGTTACTTGATCAGCAGTAGAAATCCTATTTGCAGTATATAGATTTCCTTTTCTCTTCCCTGTCAAGATCACATATGCAGACTTCTTGTCACACACCTGGCATTGATCTTCTTTAAATGTGAGAAGGTATCCTTTATCACATAGTTGACTAATACTTAATAGGTTATGTTTTAAGCCATCAACTAGTGATACTTCAGTAAAGATGACATCCCCACATTCAACATTGTCATAACCCTTTGTATACCCTTTGTTGTCATCTCCAAAGGTCACCTTAAGGCCATTCCTTTCTTCATACTATACTAGTAGGGACTTGTTACCAGCCATATACCTTGAACATCTACTGTCCAAGAATCATGATTTCTTTTTTTTACCTTGTACAGTAAAAACATCTAGTTAGACCTTTTTCGGACCCAGACTTTTTTGGGTCCTTTCACACTAGTTTTGGATTCAAGACTAGACTCTGATAGAGTTGATTGTCTTTTAGAAATAGTGACTTTTAATGGACAATCATTAGTCTTACTTCTAGGAGGGGAGAGACTATCAAGTCTTAATGTACCACAATATGCACAAAGATTGTTAGAATAGTATAAAGGTGATCTAGTTTTAATTATCTTTGTTAGCTTAGTCTCTTCCTTAGGAACTCTATTTTTACTCCTACAACACATAGCAATGTGATTGGGGTTACTACATATGTGACAAGTTTTCGTAGGAACACCAGGCATTCTAGTATAATTAGTATATTTATTTATGCCTATCTTTCCATTCCTATTTCTTTTACCATTGCTAGTCTCCGATGGTATATCTTTCTTAGACTCTGCCAATTTCTCTAGTTTCTTGTTCAGTTGAGTCTTTGTTATAAAACATATGTTTAATCTCTTAGAAGGACTCTTTTTTATCAACATTCACTGAATTTTGTTTTTTCTTAGGAGAAGCAGGGATAAGTTGATTTTGTGTATTGATGAACTTAGGTTCATTAACAAGTGAGAGAAAATTAATCATTATAATGGGAATTGGCTTGTGAGTCATGGAGCTAGGAATTTATTCATTCTCTTCCACTACTAGTTTCTTTCTTAGGAATTCATCACAACCTATATAAGATTTTTGACATATCATTTGACATCCTACCAGGTCTGAGAGTATCTTGGAGGATTGATTCCATTGTTTTAGCTTAGCCTGTTCTAGTTCAAGTTGTTTAGCTAAGTAGTGTTCCCTCCTTTTCAAAGAATCAATAATGTGATGAGCCTTATCTAGGTCAGACATGATAGTATCAAATTGTGATAGTCTCTCTTCAAGAAATTTATTCTTTTTTGTGAGTTTGTTATGTGATTTTTCAGTCCTAGTATGTTCAATGGTTAATGATTTAAAACTAACAAGCAAATCAGACATATATTTTTGTATCCTTTCTACACTAGATGTGTGACGACCCCAAAAATCCCACACGGGACCCGGGCACCGCCAAGGGAAAAGAAACAAACAACAACCTCACATCCATACAAACTTAATGTACTAAAGTGATTAATAGCACATCCTTACAATTAATTAGAGTACAAAACTTGCAGCGGAAACTAAGCTATTACAACAGCTTTAATCATCATTCTTACAAGAAGTTGAGACCCGTAGGTCTAACAAACTTAGTACTACAATCATGCTCTTACATCTTCAGTCCTTTTTTCCTCCTCATCAGTACCCACAGTTAACTCATCAAAACCTTAAGCCCGTATATCTTTCCTTTATCACCTGTAAAACATTTAACAACAGCAAGGATGAGCGATTTATGCTTAGCAAGAATATAATCATGTATGGTGGGTTTGAAGCACAACAAGGATTCAAACTTTTTGTGAGGTATGACGGATTCAATGTCAAAACCTCTAGCACTTTTGAAACATCTTTGATTTTGAGACTTTTGAACTCTTCCTTACTTCCTTCCTTAAACATCTTGCATGTCTTATTTAACTTAAAGGAGGTTCTCGTAAACTACGTACGACATCTCTCCTCTTAAGACTAACATAAGCACTTGCTCAATGCCCAAGTGGAAACATCCTCATATATTAGCACAGATATAAGATTGAAAAGTAATTGATAGATCAAAGCTCAGTTATATCCATGCACTTTCATTCATAACATGCTAGTGAAAATTAAAGAATAGCATTCTGATTCACAAGGAAATTTAAACATAAAGTCATAACCTTGTACGCACGTCGAATCAATTGACCATGCGCTAAAATAAGCATAGGAATGAGAATATACTTACCTTCATCCTTAGCTGAGCTAAATCTAATTCACTTGCTCGGTGAAAAACCTCTAAAAAACATACATGTTTACATAGCATGAGAATCTATGCTAGAAAATAAATGTGAGTATGAACAAATGTGATGTCTGTGATGTCTGAGCATTCTATTCTCTTGACTTTTAATGAAATCATTTGTTGTATCGGGGACTAAAATCTTTAGCCATCAGAGACTAACATATTTTGCCCATCAGAGACTAACATATTTTGCCCATCAGAGACTACGAATGATCTCATCGGGGACTAAACTTTAGCCTGTATGAGACTAAGGCTGACGTCATCAGAGACTAAACTTAGCATGTCGGAGACTAAGGCTGACGTCATGAGAAACTAAACAACTCATCAGAGATTGATGACATTATCTTAACTCATTAGAGACCAAGGGTGACGTCATCATCAGAGACTAAGAACATCTCATCAGAGACTAAGAACATCTCATCAGTGACTAAGAACATCTCATCAGAGACTAAGAACATCTCATCAGAGACTA